>JAXCMG010000005.1:4203651-4215959 GCA_034642415.1 Podarcis siculus | reverse complement strand
AATAATAATAATAATAATAATAATAATAATAATAATAATAATAATAAACACCCCACCCATCTGCGTTAAAAACCTCCAAGGACAGGGCTGCCTTCAGATGTCTTCTAAAAGTTGTGTAATTCTTGACATCTGAAGGGAGGGCATTCCACAGGGAGGGTGTCACTCCCGATAAAGCCCTTAAAGCACACCCAACACACATTTAGAACATGTGCCTTTCTCCAAAGAATCCTGGGAAATGTAGTTTCTTAAGGGGGATAAGAATTGCAGCTTGCTGAGGGAGAAACTACAGTTCCCAGGATTCTTTTGGGGAAGGTATGTTATTTAAATGCGCACTGGATGTGCTTTAAGTGCATGGGGTCTCTGCTCCATGTGCACAGCCCATGGACATTGCCTCTGACAACTGTGCTTTCAGTGTGATGTGTGTCATTTAAACTTTACAGCAGAGCCCACCTGATTCACACTTTTGAAAACAGGATGAAAACTGAAGCCCGGTGATTCTTTGAAATTTGCAGTTCTCTGAACTTCGCAATGCAGTTCTCCAGGCAAGTAATATGTACATGAAAATTCATAAACATTCACGAAAGGAATGCATTTCATGAAATTGCATGAATTCATGAAAATGCGTTATATTAGAGAAATTCATTTTGTGAACGTTCCTATTAGGAAAAAATTACATACTGAAATATGCATGCTAGGAGAAATTGGCACAAAACTTCACACAAGCACTTGCATGTGCACAGAGGCAGCTCATACTTGGGTGCAGTGTAATGTGTGAACCAGTGGCGTAGCGTGGGGGGTGCCAGGGGTGCCGGCCGCACCGGGCGCAACATCTGGGGGGCGCAAGTCCAGAGGGCCCAGCCGCGTCGTGCCCTCGACCCGCCCCTATTGTCAGAGCGGCCGGCCAGCCTCCACCTGCTCCTACCTTGCCCACCCGAGGACTGCGGCAGCGCCCGCCCCCGTGGCCACCTACCCCGCCCCGCCTCGCCCATTGGCTCACCTCCCTCGGCCCCGCCTCTCTCCGATGGCCGCGGGGGGTGTCCTGCTCGGCGCCGGCGCCTTTTTTCAGGAGGTAGGGAGGCTGGACGGGGAGGTGGGGTCAGAAGCGGGCAGAGAAGGAGGGGAGCTCGTAGCCAAAAGGGCTGCGCCAGCCGGCAAAGGGCCGGGAAAAGTTTGGAGAGGAGAAACGCACTGTCAGTGGCATAGCATGGGGGGTGCAGGGGGGGGCCGGGTGCAACATCTGGGGGGGCGCGCTCGCCACCTCCGGAGTCGCCGAAGAGCCTCGGGCGCAGGCTGTAGCAGAGCCCCATGTCTCGCGGAACTGACGAGCTTTGCGCGCGTCCAGCAGGCAGCGGCTCTCAGCGCTGGCCGCGGAGGGCGCGCCAGGCAGCCCCTCCTCACAGCCCCCCCTGCCGCCGCCACTGCTGCAGCTGCTGGGCCTTGTTGCATTTTCCTCGCCTCTCTGCCCTCCTCCTCCTCCAGGCAAGCGGCGTCGTTTGGGCGGCAGCGCCAGCGGCAACTCGCCTCAGATCACCTGACACGGACCCGCCGCCGCCGCCGTGGCTACCTTACCGTAAATACCCCAGCCCAGGCAGCAGCAAGAAGAAGCTGGCAGCGGCGGCAGGTTAGGGGTTAGGGGGCGCAAATTACTTGCCTTGCCCCGGGTTAGGGGGCGCAAATTACTTGCCTTGCCCCGGGTGCTGACAACCCACGCTACGCCGCTGGTGTGAACAAGCTGATCCCTACTTAGGTACCTAGGAGCCTCGTACCTATGGGACTGCCTCTCCCGGTATGCCCCACAGAGGACCTTAAGGTCCATAAACAGAGGTCCCGGACCCTAAGGAAGTCAGATTAGCCTCAATCAGAGCCAGGGCCTTTTCAACACTGGCTCCAGCCTGATGGAACGCTCTGTCTCATGAGACCAGGGCCTTGCAGGATCTGATTTCTTTCTGCAGGGCCTGTAAGACAGAGTTGCTCCACCTGGCCTTCGACTTGGAAGCAGTTTGACCCCCCCTTCTTTTTTCCTTTCTCTTCCTGTGATGGAACTCCTATTTGGGGACTTCCCTGGCTTTTTTCTGGCCCATGTTGGACCAGCCTTGGTGAAGACTTGACGTTTTCATCCCCCTAAAAGTTTTTGATTTGAGTTTCCATTGAAATGAGGCTGTTTTTTTTATGTTTTAATGTTGTATTTTAATCTTGTTTTTAAGTTGTATTTCAATCAATTTGTTTTTATATCGGGTGTTAGCTGCCCTGAGCCCAGTCTAGGCTGGGGAGAGCGGGGTATAAATAAAATTTATTATTATTATTATTATTATTACTTCCAATCTAGATTAAGTTGAGTCACAGAATTGGAGGGGGTCTTGAATGTCATCTAGTCCAACCTGCTCCAACCATCTCCAGTAGATGGCCCTCTCTGAAGACCCTCAGTAAGGGAGAACCCTCCACCCCAGCTGTCCTTGGATGGCTCTGCTAGCACAATCAGTGAATGTAGGTAGCAATATGAATATGTGACTAACTGTCTGCTCTCTCCCCCCTCCATCCTTCTTGCAGTGTTTTTGATAGCACAAAGGCTAAGGGGAGAGGCAGAAGTGGGGCGGGGGGAAGAATGGGGCCTGGATTTGCCAGAAAGTCACTTTGGCATTGGGTATTATCTGACTGCCCTGCCCATCAAAGTGGCTTGCTAGGCAAAATGTGTTGCTGACCAGATCTCACTTCGCCCTGCCAGATAACAATTTTTGTGCAGACGGAAGGCATGCATAGACCAGAGGAAGAGTTACAACCTTGCCACTCACCATTCATATTGGTGATTCGGTCCACAGGAGCTTTTAAGGAATGCAGGCATAATAAAGTAGAACCTGTCTGCTTTAATCACAGCTGGAAGGTGTTGCTATCGCCTGATTTGAGATTCAGCATTCCTTTCAGGTGGTACATCACAATTCTTTTTCATTTATTTTATTTTTATCACTAGTACAAGCTCCCACTGCAGGAAAGAATTGATGAACCAGAGCTGTTTCGATTCGATTTTCCTTTTTGAATGCATCACCTTTTCGTTGTGTTCTTGGAATGAGGCATGGAACACTGCCCAAACCCTGCTTGTTAAAAAAACGAACTGGAAACTGCTTTTGTATGATCAAGATGCCCACTTTCGGAATGGGTGAGTTTTGAACTGCTCTTAGCATGGATTAAGCAGTGCTTTTGTTTATCTTGCTGTGGCAAGGGGTAAATCATTTTAACAGGGAACCTCATCGTAATTGCACATAGGTGTAAATCACTTGCGATCAGAAAAACTAGCCTCTCTGCCTGCATCTGTCCTCTGAATTACATTTATGCAAGACTCAGATATGCCACAGGGAGAACCGGTTGAAAGTCAGATTTCAAGTTTTCTCTGCATAATGTGTCCCCACTCAAATGCATGGCATGTGGAGAAAACGCACATTGACATTTGCCAATGCCTTACAGATTATTATTGCTACTACTGCCATTGCTATTATGATTTTTAAAGGATAAATGTAGGTGCCCACCGATAAATATTTACTAGATAAAATATTTACTAGATAAAATCTGGAGAACATTGGGATGGGTGATTTAGGGAGGTTATATTATACCAGGGAATTCAAGTCCAGAAAACAGTTCTGTTAAAATAGAATTTTTTCTTTCGTTCTAGAATCACACTTAGCTTGGCAGTCACTGCTCAGTTATGAAGTCTTCCCCAAAGGCTTGGGACTCCTTTCTAGGCTTTTCACTGGAGGCCAAAATACACATGGCTGGATGGTTCATATATCTTAAAACTCCAAATAAGAGATAATTGGGAGGTCCAATCCGATCAGAACCATGTGGGGAGGAGTTTAAAGCTCTTCCCTCTTGCCCCCATCATCATGGTTGAAATATACTTGGAGTCGAGAGTGGATTTCATGCTCTTTATTCAGCTCATAGTGGTGAGGAGGAATGAAAGTTCCCCCAAAGTATCTGCTTTATATACATTATTTACACAGTGGGCTGCATGTGATTGGCTAATTCCGGGATTCTCCTGTAGGCCAATCAGGTTGCCGATTCACTTCCACCTGGAGGTGGATTGGGTGGCTCCTGTGGACCAATCATACTGCTGCATTGTTCTAGGACCAATCAGAATGCTGCATTCTGAATCCTATTGTTCTAGGACCAATCAGACTGCTGCATTTTGGATCTTATTCAACTCAGTACATAACAATGGTCCTGTTGAAAAGTACTCTCCTAGCTGTTAGTTGCATTGGAAAGAAATCTCCTCCACTGGCATGCTCCTATGGGCCAAGGGGTCTTTGCCCCCCCAAAAATATTTGAGGGGGCCGGGACTCCCAAAGTTGATGGGCACTGCCATTCAAATGGTGTCCTTTCCCCTATCATGCAATTGATTATTCAGGTTGGAGCTCACTTGTCCCCCCTCCCTATTTTATTCAAGCTGGCACCCCCGGCTGCAGAAATGTACCAGACAGCCACAACTGCTAGCCCTTACCTGCTGGTAGCCTGAGCCCAGCGCATGTTTCCAAACATGTGCCTTGCCATCCATATCTTCCATGTGCCCACTGTGCAAATTATCAGTGCAAATTAGAAACCCCTCTTCACCCTGAGTACAACTGGATGGTTTAAAACCATGCAACCAGGAAACAAGAATCCTGTTCAGTCAGTGGCGTAGCGTGGGTTGTCAGCACCCGGGGCAAGGCAAGTAATTTGCGCCCCCTAACCCGTGGATTTGCGCCCCCTAACCCTACAAATCTATGCCTATGAATGATGGTCCCCCCCTCTCTCTCTTTCTCATATTCCAAGTGATTCCCATTTCCGCCGATCGATCCCCGAAGCTCTCACCCAGCGAAATTGGTGCGTAATTACGCTTTGCCATCCCTAATCCTGCCGCTTCCACCGGGAAATCATGACGGTGCGTTTCTCCTCTCCAAACTTTCCCCGGCCCTTTGCCGGCCGGCGCAGCCCTTTTGGCTACGAGCTCCCCTCCTTCTCTGCCCGCTTCCGACCCCACCTCCCCGTCCAGCCTCCCTACCTCCTGAAAAAGGGCGCCGGCGCCAAGCAGGACACCCCCCGCGGCCATCGGAGAGAGGCGGGGCTGAGGGAGGTGAGCCAATGGGCGAGGCGGGGCGGGGTAGGTGGCCACGGGGGCGGGCGCTGCCGCAGTCCTTGGGTGGGCAAGGTAGGAGCAGGCGGAGGCTGGCCGGCCGCTCTGACAATAGGGGCGGGCCGAGGGCACGACGCGGCTGGGCCCTCTGGACTCGCGCTCCCCCCCAGATGTTGCGCCCGGTGCGGCCGGCACCCCTGGCACCCCCCACACTACGCCACTGTGTCCAGTGATACCTTGGTTTATGAATTTAATCCGTTCTGGAAGTCCATTCTTAAACTGAAACCATTCTTAGACTGAGGGGTACTTTCCCTAATGAGGCCTCCCACCACCGGTGCCCTTCCACCGTTCGGCTTCCATTCTTAGACCGAGGTAAAGTTCGCAAACCGGGACACCTACTTCCAGTTTTGCAGAGCTCATAAACAGAATCGATTGTAAACAGGACTGTTCTTAAACCGAGGTACCACTGTATTTTATTATCTGCTTCCATTTTTAATTCTATAGAAGGAGGTGTCTTTTCAACAAGTTGATGGGGGAACTGCTTTGTACCAGTCTATTCTGTTTCTTTTTCTTTCCCCTGCTTAATTTCAAATATGCTGTAGAGATTTGTTTTTAAGTTTTTTAAAAAAGACTAAATCACCTTCACCATTCGCTCACTTAGTTAACTGTTTAATGCTTTTTTTTGTTTTATTTCATCATGCATTCGGCTTCAAAAGATACCCCTGTTTTGATCTTGGCTAAAGATATGGTAATTGCCATGCCAGCTCCTGCGCTCGGATGATCATAATGCGGAACTGGTGGCTGGACCGAGGCTGTGGGGATATTACTTTTAACACAAAATTTTAGGATGACGACTTTTCTGTTGTTTCTCTCATTGCTGGATGTCAGAGTGATGTTTCTCCCGATGATCTGATACACACACAAACACCATTAGATGCTCCCCCTGCCCAGTTATAGTTCATTTCAGCAGCGAGACCTCTTTCCCTTCCCATCTTCCTCCCCGGCTCGTACTAAAGCAAGAGTCAAGAAGATTCAAAAGGCATTCATCCACCTCGGGGAATACTTTGGAGAGATCAAAAAAGTGCTGTTGCGCAAGCTGTTTCCTGTGGGAGGGGCATGGCAGAGCAATCAATCCAGGAATGCACTGTAAAATCAATGCTTTGTATAATTAGGGCACTCCAAGGGTAAAAAAAAAAACCCTCTCCGAGGCATAACAGGCCTCTCAAACACAAGGGATCTGACATGGCTCCAAACAAACAATTTTTAAATAAAGTTCACAGGCAGGGGAATGTATAGCTCTGTGGGTTTCGGTTCAGGAAAGCCTCAAGAAATGACAACACACTTTCAAACGAAGACAGGTCCATCTAGCTGCTCACTGTCTACACAGACAGGTAGCAGCTGTCTGGGGTTTCCAGGCAGGGGTTTCTCCCATCCCTACCAGGAAGAAGAAGAAGAAGAGTTTGGATTTGATATCCCGCCTTTCACTCCCCTTCAGGAGTCTCAAAGCGGCTAACAATCTCCTTTCCCTTCCTCCCCCACAACAAACACTCTGTGAGGTGAGTGGGGCTGAGAGACTTCAAAGAAGTGTGACTGGCCCAAGGTCACCCAGCAGCTGCATGTGGAGGAGCGGAGACGCGAACCCGGTTACCCAGATTACGTGACTACCGCTCTTAACCACTACACCACACTGGCTCTCGAGGAGATGCCAGGGACTGAACCAGGGACCTTCTCTGCCTGCAAAGCAGATGCCCTACTGCTCAGCTACAGCCAGTGGCGTAGCAAGGTCAGGTGGTACCCGGCGCAGAAAATTTCTTGTCAAACCCAAATGAAATCTAGTTGGACTCCCAAGGGACAGCGATCTATGTCCATGACTTCTGGTGTCTGATTCTCTCTCCCAACTGTATGTTCTGGTGGCACAGGATTGTGTGAGTGTGATTTTCATGCTTGTTCATCCCTCCGTCTTTTGGGATGGGTCTCTCATCCTCACACCTCACACCAGAAATTCACTTGGACTTCCCTTCTCCTTTGTCCAACTTTGCCCTATCGTCCACCACCTCCAAAGCTTCCCTGTTTACTCTCACCCTTCCTATAGCACACATCCCATCTTGCTCTTGGGCCCGGGTGATGCTTTTGCCACTCTCCTTTTTATTTAGTTAAAAATACTTTTACATAGCAGTGCGCAGTACAATGTTAGCATTGCAATAAAACCAATGCCTATACAATATTTGCCATTAAAAAAATAAATCAGGAAATCCAAAGCAAACAAATTAAGAACAGACTGGTATTAATTGCCAGCAAAATGTTTGGGGAGAATAGATGAGCTTTTTTTTGAGCAGGGAGCAAAACAGCATCAATCTAGGCACCTGCTATGATTCAGAGGGGAGATGGTTCCATAGAGAGGTTGTCACAATAGCAAATGATCTCTTCCTGGTTACTGCAAGCTGGACCATTTCGGAAGGGCCATAGCTCAGTAGAAGAGCATTTGCTTGCATGCAGATGGTCCCCAGCATCTCCAATTTGTTGTTGTTGTTTAGTCATTTAGTCGTGTCCGACTCTTCGTGACCCCATGGACCAGAGCATGCCAGGCACTCCTGTCTTCCACTGCCTCCTGCAGTTTAGTCAAACTCACGCTGGTAGCTTCCAGAACACTGTCCCACCATCTCATCCTCTGCCGTCCCCTTCTCCTTGTGCCCTCCATCTTTCCTAACATCAGGGTCTTTTCCAGGGAGTCTTCTCTTCTCATGAGGTAGCCAAAGTATTGGAGCCTCAGCTTCACGATCTGTCCTTCCAGTGAGCACTCAGGGCTGATTTCCTTAAGAATGGATCGGTTTGATCTTCTTGCAGTCCACGGGACTCTCAAGAGTCTCCTCCAGCACCATAATTCAAAAGCATCAATTCTTCGGCGATCAGCCTTCTTTATGGTCCAGCTCTCACCTCCATACATCACTGCTGGGGAAACCATAGCTTTAACTATACGGACCTTTGTTGGCAAGGACCTGCATATCCCTTCCCTGACACCCAGGAGAGCTTCCACCAGTCAGCGCAGAGATAATACTGAGCCCGAAGAAGAACCAATGACCTGGTATGGCATAAGCCAGATTCCGATCTTCCTATGACCTCTGCTGTGCTCCAAGCCCAGATTAACTGGGATGTTTCATACCTATTGCTCCAAGCACGCTCCAGGGATGTGCAAAGTACCCTTCTTTGCATGCCTTTTAGTAGTTTGATAGCAGAAGGTGCTGCTTCGTGGCCTTTGGTGGTTGGTGGCTGCTCTCCAAGCCACAGAAATCAATTTGTATTGTCTACTCCTGACTTTAGAGGAATTGAAGCCGCCTGCCTATGTGGAAGTTTGCAGCATACGAATTTATACCCTCCAACATTTGTCAGAAGAAAATACAGCGGACCCTCCGGATAGGAACTTAATTTGTTCTGGGGGTCCTTTGGTACCCCGAAAAGTCCGCAAAATGAGGCACCACTTCTGTGCATGCGGCGAAACCTGGAAGTATACACTTCTGGGTTTGCCGCATATGCAACCTGGAAGTTATGTTACCCGAAGGTAACATAACCCAAGGGCGCACTGTAGGGACATTTCTCGCACCCTTCCGCTGACCCTCCTTGACTCCCCCGTTTTTGCCCCCCCCCCCACTGGCAGAGCATATCCTATGAGGAGAAGGGGTGTGTGCCCCTACTACAGTGGACACTCAGGTTGCAAAAAGATCCATGCGGGATGCATGTTCGCAACCCGCAGCGTTTGCAATCCACAGCGGTGTGTCTGCGCACATGCAGGTTGTGATTTGGTGCTTCTGCGCATGCATGACTGCCGAAAGCCGGAAGTAACCCGTTCCGGTACTTCCGGGTTTTGGCGGGTGCGTAACCTGAAAAAAACGCAACCTGAAGCGGCCCTGTAACCCGAGGCATGACTGTACTACACCAACGGGACACAGCACACATGCCCTCCACCGTCCTGAAAAAAACCCTTCAATCCTATTTTATTTTATTCTTTGGTAGATTTCCAAAATAAATGGGCAAGAATAGACTTGGATGCCCAAAGCATGCATATATATATATATATATATATATATATATATATATATATATACACACACACACATATACACACACACACATTCAAGTTCTTCTTTGTGCTCTGCTCCACTCCCTCTTTCTTCCTTCCTTCCCTCCCAGGGTGGCCCTGCCCTCTGCCTGCCCCTCAAAGCTGGCACATCCCTGGGGCTGGGCCTTGGCAGCAACCACCACCTCTCCTTCTCCTTGCTTGCTTTAGCAGCCACTACAAGCTGCCCGAGGGAGGAGGCCAACAGCGGCAGTTATGGAGAGATAATGGGGTGCTCCCTCATAGCCCCCCTGTGCTGGGCCCGGGGGTAACCCAAGTAACGCGGTCCAGGTCCGGTCCCAAATCCAAGGGTTCTGCGAGGCGTCAGTCCAGCAGGGCCAAGGCAGGACATGAGGCAGGAAACCAGGCAAGGTCAGGCACAGGATCACAGGCAGGCTCTGGCAAACAGCAACATTGCTCCCAGAATCTGGGGCTGGGTCCAGCAGCCTTTTATCTCTGTTGGGGTAACGGCCGGTCCTGATCCCCCGGTGACTCACCCAAAGGCGAGCACTCCTGTGAGTACTCAGGTCTCTCTTTCTCTCAGACCTCAGTCTCTGCAGCTCGGGAGACGTCGGTGGGTTACTAGACCCAGAGGCCACCTCAGCCTCTCCTGACCCAACTGGTAGTGGAGCAACTGTGAGTGATGGCCCAGCTGACGGCAACAAGGTAATCCCCGCATCTGGAGTCAGGGCAGGCTCCGGCCCCTGACTCAGCCCAGCTGGTGCTTCTTGCAGGGGAACCTGTGCAGACTGGGACTCTTCAGAATCAGGCCCCGGACTAGGTTCAGCTGCTGCCTGAGGCACAGGTTCTGGTGCAGACTGAGACTCCTCTGGTTCCGAGTCCGACCTTGAGTCCCAGGCCATCACACACCCCACTGCTGCTGCCACTGTTTGGGACACCCCCCTCCCCAAGCTCAGTGGCGGCAGCGCTGGTGGGGGAACTAGGGACATCCAATCAGAAGCCGGGATGGCTTTTGTAATTCTGGGATTGTCAGTGGGAAATCGGGACACTTGGAGGGTGTGTGAATTCAGGGAAAGTCTTCAGCATCTCTCTCTACCCTCCCTGCCCCCAGCAATGAGTACTACTAGAAACTTGCTTTTTTAAAAATAAGAGGGGCTGTGATCCTCAATATTCCATTACTGCCCCTGAGCCTTATTCCACAGGGCAAATAAATCTCAAGCCCGCTGCCTAATGTCAAACTGCAAAAAGACAACATGGCGTTAAATCCAACTTCTTCCTTTCTTCAATCGAGCCATAAAAAAAATTACAATAGCTAGGTGAGCAAAACTAATAAGAATCAGAACATCTATAAAAGCAGTTTGGCTCCAGCCCACCATTTTGCACGGCTAATTTTGGAAAGAGACTGGCTGGTGGCCCAAGGTTGTTATCCTGTCTATGAAAAATGAATGTGTTCGTTTTTGAATACATGGCATGTCCTGATTTAATTTGCTATAGTTTTTAAGTGCTGCGCATTGTGTTATTGCTTTCAGACATTCATATTCATACCTGGTCCCAAGCAAAACTCAAGACTCTAATGGACTTTGTATTACATCCTTGGTTCCTGTGCAGCGTCAGCAATGGAACATGAAGCATTTTGCTTAGCACAGGCCTACACAGCTTGTGTGAGAGATTTTACTTTCTTGGGCTCCATGATCACCGCAGATGGTGACAGCAGTCACAAAATTAAAAGATGCCTGCTTCTTGGGAGAAAAGCAATGACAAACCTAGACAGCATTTTAAAAAGCAGAGACATCACCTTGCCAACAAAGGTCCTTATAGTTAAAGCCATGGTTTTCCCAGTAGTGATGTATGGAAATGAGAGCTGGACCATAAAGAAGGCTGATCGCCGAAGAATGGATGCTTTTGAATTATGGTGCTGGAGGAGACTCTTGAGAGTCCCATGGACTGCAAGAAGATCAAACCTATCCATTCTGAAGGAAATCAGCCCTGAGTGCTCACTGGAAGGACAGATCCTGAAGCTGAGGCTCCAATACTTTGGCCACCTCATGAGAAGACTCGACTCCCTGGAAAAGACCCTGATGTTGGGAAAGATTGAGGGCACAAGGAGAAGGGGACGACAGAGGACGAGATGGTTGGACAGTGTTCTTGAAGCTACTAATTTGAGTTTGACCAAACTGCAGGAGGCAGTGGAAGAAAGGAGTGCCTGGTGTGCTCTGGTCCATGGGGTCATGAAGAGTTGGACACGACTAAATGACTAAACAACAACAGCACACAGCTTGTGTATCATTAAGCTGGCCTTTCCCAACCTGATGTTCTGCAGATGTTGCTGGATGGACCACATCTCCAACCATCACAGATGCTGCTGTCCCTGAGGCAGATGGGAGTTGTAGGAAGGTATCCTAAAGTGAAATACAGCTGGTATCTCTGTAAACCTCCCTGTTTTCCTGCTTTCCTGGGACCATGAAGTGCATCAAGCACCCAGAATGCTGGGATACCATTAGCACATTAGTTCTCCATGCCCAGGGCGCATGTGCATGCATGGAAGGGTGTGTGTGTGCATGCCAAGGATGTGGGGCATGGAGGGTTATCTCATTGTGGGTAGGGGGGACTGTGTACTGACCCAGGGCCACAACAACAGCAAAGGCATACTTGCTTGCACACCTTCTCACCTCATTGCCATTCCTTCAGCAGCATGTCTGTTTGGAACAGAAATAAGATAAGAGACATATTGGCTGCCTCTTAGTGCAGGCCCAGGTCACTGAGCCTGAGCTTCCACAGCCATTGTTTGCCGTGAACCACCAGTTACAGGACTGGCAGCCACAGTTTATGTTCTGTGCTTATGATAATATTATCTTTTCCTCATTATGCTGTTTTAAATGTGTACTTTATATTTGACTTCCTTTAGTAATGTTTTAATCTTAAAGAGAATGTTTTAGTTTCTTGTCAGTTATGTTCCTTTCAATGCATAATTTATATTTGATTTTTTCCCAGTGAATGTTCTATTCTGGATTGTTTGATTTGATGGTATAACCGTGTTGTGAACCTCTTTGAGGTTTCCTCTTAAAAATATAAAGTGGTGTAGAAATGAAATTAATAATAATAATAATAATAATAATAATAATAATAATAATAATAATA
>JAXCMG010000005.1:4161223-4203641 GCA_034642415.1 Podarcis siculus | reverse complement strand
TAATAATAATAATAATAATAATAATAATAATAATAATAATAATAATAAAAACGTTGGCCAGGCATCTGAAAGGAGGCAATTCCAGTTTTCATGCAAAGTGGGATAATTCAAGGATGACATGACCTGCAAATTCATCCCTCAAATCCTTTCTGTATGCATGGGTTTAAACACCGAGCCTCTCTGTCTCTCTCCTGCTCCAGTAAAGAAGACATCGCCTATGGAAAGTTTCTCACGGTGCCAGACCCTTTGCAGTTAAGTTGCAAATCTGCAAGTTCAGTGTGTTGGATGGGAGGCTCCTTTGCAGTGCCTCAGCATTATTCAGGCCTGAGTCTGCAAAAATTCAATCAGAAATCCTGCAATCGCAGGATCTCCATGCAAGGTTTTCCGGCATTTGTCCTCCTCCGTTCTTGGCTATCGCCCACCACTGCAGATGTTGAGGCAGACATTAGTATCTGTTGAAAGAGCTTTGCGCTGAGACAAGGAAGAGGGGGACATTCTAGGAAAGAGAACTGGCGCTCTCGGCCTCCAAACATAGGCAGAGAAGACGGACAGAAAAGGGCCGAATCTGAACTGGACCACTCGACACAGCACTCAGTTTCCTGCTGCTATGTGCACAGATGTGGGACAATGGCTCCAACGATTTCTTTTGGCTGGGCTGAGGACACACCGGACACCAGGTATGGACAAGCCCACCAATGTCATTAGTCCACGAGGATACTTTCTAGATCAGGATTGGGGAAACTATATCTCCCCAGATGTTGTTTGATGACATCTCCCAGCAAAGAAACACAGGATGCTGCCTTACACTGAATCAGGTCATTGGTCCACCTAGTTCAGTACTGCCTAGACCAGCGGTTCTCAACCTGTGGGTCCCCAGATGTTGTTGGACTACAACTCCCATGACCCCTGAGCTCTGGCCTTGCTAACTAGGGGTGATGGGAGTTGTAGTTCAACAACATCTGGGGACCCACAGGCTGAGAAAGGCTGGTCTAGACTGGCTGGCAGCAGCTCTCCAGGGTTTCAGACCAGGGACATTCCTAGCCCTACCTGGAGATGCTGAGGATTGAACCTGTGACCATCTGCATGCAAGGCAGATGTTCTACAACTGAGCTATGGCCATTCCCCAAGGATCACCCATGACCATTGACCATGTTAGCAATGGATAATGGGAGTTAAAGTCCAACAACATCTGGAGGGCCAAGACTACCCTTCCTTATTTTATGGTAGGTGATTTTTGATCAAAACGAGGTAGTGAATGTGAAGAGCCTTGCCTGGTTGATTTTAGTGATTCGTTTTATTTGTATCCCAACCTCCCTCCAAAGAGTTTAAGGTGGCACGAGTGGTTCTCTCTGACCCTCACAACAGACCCATGAGGCAGCCTAGGCTATGAGCTTCGTAGCTGAGCCAGAGCCTGTAACCACTACACCACACTGTCTTGAAGCTCTTTGCAAGTCATAGAAATTGACAGATGTATTTTAATGAAGTTTTTACCCTAGTGTATGCATTTTTGTGCACAATACTTGGATGGAGAAGTGTATCGTAAAATTAAAAATAATGTGAATTTTGAAAAAGATTTGTAAATGTTATACTGATGATTTGTTAATTATACTATATGGGTTATGCTATATTTGTGACGTTCTATTATGTTATTGTTATTTATTGTTTATAAAGGTAAAGGTAAAGGGACCCCTGACCGTTAGGTCCAGTTGCCGACTACTCTGGGGTTGCGGCGCTCATCTCGCTTTACTGGCCAAGGGAGCTGGCGTACAGCTTCCGGGTCATGTGGCCAGCATGACTAAGCCGCTTCTGGTGAAACCAGAGCAGCGCATGGAAACGCCGTTTACCTTCCCGCTGGAGTGGTACCTATTTATCTACTTGCACTTTGACATTCTTTCGAACTGCTAGGTTGGCCGGAGCTGGGACCAAGCAACGGGAGCTCACCCCATCACAGGGATTCGAACCGCCGACCTTCTGATCAGCAAGCCCTAGGCTCTGTGGTTTAGAATCATATAATTGTAGAGTCGGAAGGGATTGTCAGGATCATCTACCCCATGCAATGCAGGAATCTAAACTAGTGTCCATGACAGACGGCCATCCAACCTCTGCTTAAAAATCTCCAATGAAAGCGAGATAACTCCCAAGGGAATCTGTTCCATTCATACGGCTCTTTCTGTCAGAAAGTTCTTCCTGATGTTAGTTGGAATCTCCTTTCTTGCAACTTGAAGCCATTGGTTTGGGTCCTACCCACCGGAGCAGGAGAAAATAAGCTTGTTCCCTCCTCTATGTGACAACCCTTTAGTTATTTGAAGATGGTTATTGTAGCTCCTCTCAGTTTCCTCTTTTCCAGGCCAAACATACCCAGATCCTTCAACTGTTCCTCATAAGGCTTGCTTTCCAGACCCTTGATCATCTTGGTCACCTTCATCTGCACTTGTTCCAGCTTCTCAGTATCCTTCATTTGAACGAAAAGTCTCACTTTCAAGTTTCCCTTCTACAGGGACCATAGGTCTGCATTCAGCTAATTCACTGTGCTAGCAGAAGCCATTGCAGGGATTCTCACAAGCTCAGTGGATCTCCCCTCCCCTCCTCCCTCTCCCTGCCCCTGTGCCTCTCCTAAATCTGATTTGGAGGGTTGCAAGAACCTCCAGAACATTGGGAGGGGAGAAGAGAGGGGAGATAATTCTGTCTTGCAAGCAGAAATGCCTCTGCTGGGGCAAAAATGAAGTACACCAAACTGAAAGCAACTAACATGGACAGTTTTGTCCTTACCACTAACCACCAATCTGTTGATACCTCTTTCTTGAGGTGGAATTTTGGCTAGATAAGCATAAACAGTCAGACAAGGTGAATTGGTATTAGTATATAGATGGTAGCTGAAAATTCCCTTCTTGTCCAAAGGCTAGCAGGTGTACCTATTACTGCAGGTGTCAAGGTTAACTCCAGTTAACTGAATTCACCACCCCTGCAAAAAGTCTTATTGGCTAAATATGCATGTGGTCACTCACTGCGCCTGTGTGAAGAAGACTGGATGAGAACACTGGATAGTTTGAAAAGTCAGGAGGAATGTAAAAATGAAGACAACTCACAAGGATCTGAATTTTGTATACCTAGTGCTTAGAAAACACATGGCAGACTTTGATTTCAGCTGAGAGCTGACGCACACTTACGTGAGGGATGATCCCATAGAACTCAGGGGGGTTTACTTCTGAGTAAACATAGGCAGGATGGGTCTGTAAAACATTTCCTGTAGAGCCGTTCAGTGATCAGAACCACAAGCACAAACTCATATTCCTTGCGATATTCCTGGCTTCACTTCTCTCAAGAGCATAATTAGTCATTATACGTATTGTCCGTGTGGAGGTGGTTTTCAGTTCCAGAACAAAGGAAATGGCTTTGTATTATAATGCAGGCCTCAGAGGGGAACATTATGTGTTCACGGGACCGTCTGCAAATTTGGCAAGAGCCCTGATGCTCAGAAAGACGGATAACCCCGAATATTAGGACAGTCAGGTTTTCATCAGCAGGAAATTAGAGATCTCTTGTGGACGCCCAAATCATTATCTATCAAGGCGCAAATTGGACTGACTGTCTCTTAACTGGTTTTATAGTACCTGATGCCCTGAAGAGGAGCGACCTTTGCATTCCAAGCTATTCTCCTTTCATTGGGTATTTAATTAGTTGTACGAATAGCAGCGGCTTTCTGGTAAATCAGTTTATGTCCTAATTTCCACCAGAATCAAGTAATTACTAACACTTTTAAAAATGGGATCAGTGGCCTGGGTGCATCTGCCTGATGCCAAAGCCAGTCCTAATTTATTTGGAAATGAGGGTGGGTTCAGGTAAACATTTTGCCACACACAGAGAACTAAGAAAAATCATTTTGGTCAGGTGATGTACACACAACTGATTAACCATATGGGTTGCATCTACAGTGTGACAACTTGGCTCTTGAGAAATGTTTGCCACTGTTATCCACAAGTTTTCGTTTAGTCGTTTAGTCGTTTAGTCATGTCCGACTCTCCGTGACCCCCTGGACCAGAGCACGCCAGGCACTCCTATCTTCCACTGCCTCCCGCAGTTTGGTCAGACTCATGTTTGTAGCTTCGAGAACACTGTCCAACCATCTCATCCTCTGTCGTCCCCTTCTTCTTGTGACCTCAATCTTTCCCAACATCAGGGTCTTTTCCAGGGAGTCTTCTCTTCTCATGAGGTGGCCAATCCTTCAGATTAGGTATATATAAAATGTCAGCATTTTTAAAAGGCTGTGGCAAGGGGTTTGCACCTGCAGCAAGCTATTTCGAATCAGTGTGTGATTTTTACCTCTCTCAGCTTCACTGTTCTTGCTTATGTGCACCTGTCTTCTTTGCCTCACATCTTTCCCAGTTTCCTCCCCTCTTCAGCCTTCCTTCTCTTTGTCCCATTCACCTGTCCCTTTCTTCGGACCTTGATTTTCCTGTCTCTTTCCTGATTCTGACTGCTTTGACCTTCACTAAGGTCACAGCAGTTCAGCCAATGACAGACAGAGGTTCTTAGGATCAGAGTGACCGGCCCAGCTGACAGCAAATAGGATTGGAGCAGCTCAGCCAATGGCAGTCAGAGGTCCATTTGATTGGCATCTTGCTCTGTGAATGAGCTGAGCTCATTCCTGCCTGATGCTTCATCACTACAATATAGATTTTAGTGACTGTGGTGGTTTCATAGTCCTCACAGAACGCTGTCATGGACTGGCAGGATGCAGAACAGTGGTGGGAACCCTCAAGGGAAGAAGGCTCAGAGCCAGAAGATTTGTGGTAGGTAGGATGACTACAATATCAGCTACAATGGATTTCTTCATTAAAGTCTAATTTCAGTTGGGGGGAGAGGTGTGGGAGGGGATTCTGTAAGCGCCAGGAAAAGCCTTTGGGCACTCATGGGCACCATGTTGGCAAACCCTGTTATATACATATCAGGCTCTGTACTAGGCATGCACTGAAAGGATTAGTCACCTTTTCTACAGCTACCTGAATCTCTTGCCAAGCAGTTTAATTGGATGACTCTAATTTAGCTTTAGCAACATAGAAACAACAGAAACAGAGTTGGATGCAACCCTGAGGATCATCTAGTCCAGGGGTCAGCAAACTTTTTCAGCAGGGTGCCGGTCCACTGTCCCTCAGAGCTTGTGGGAGGCCAGACTATATTTTGAAGGGGGGAAAAATGAACGAATTCCTATGCCCCACAAATAACCCAGAGATGCATTTTAAATAAAAGCACACATTCTACTCATGTAAAAACATGCTGATTCCCAGACCGTCCGTGAGCCAGATTGAGAAGGCGATTGGGCCTTAGTTTGCCTACCCAAGATCTAGTCCAATCCCCTGCAATATAGGAATATACAGCTTTCCCTTACAGGGATTGAACCTACAGCCTTGCTGTTATCAGCACAACACTATAACTTCTGATTCTTTTATTCACATCCAAGGTTTGACATTTCTCGATAACACTGCTGTGGTTCTTAAAATCCGACCCTGAGGGACACCCTTAAAATCCACTGTCTTATTTTTGCAATTTAATTTTCCAAGTGTGGAGAATTGTGTCCATTCTGCTGTAACACCTTGCTGATGATTGTGAGTCTCGCCCCCCCCCCCAATATTTCTTTTCCTCTCTACTAAAATGCTGCCACACCACTATGCTTTCCAAAGTACGATGTATCTGTGCCAGAACAATAGCAAACGAAAGAAGCTTTGCCGGGTAGAATCCTGGCTGTATTGCACTGCGAACAGCAGAAGAGCAAAGCCAGTCCCAAAGCTGGCAAACCCCAACACAAATACAATTCACTCTCCCGTAATTTATTCCCTGTGAGCAAAGTAATGGCCCATGACAGACGGCCTGATGTCCTCTACCACCACTAACACCACGCCACCTGGCCGCAGATGGAGCGAGCCGCCAGCAGAGAGCAGCCTTGAGAAACTCCAGCTCCGATTTCCGCTCTTGGCTTGCTGGCTTCCCCACCGAGCCCGAGAACAAAGCCAATTGTATAGGCATTTAATTCCGGTGGGAGCTGTATTGTTTCATTAAAGCACCGAGATGAGTGGTGTCAGCATTTCAGATGGAGGGGACGGCTCAGGAATTCATTAGAAAAATGAATCTTTGACTGCGGCGCAATACCAAAGGCCACCATTGCTGCTCCATGTGGCAACCATCTCATGAATTCTTAATGCCAACATGTGTGACGTATGGGAGGTGCCGTCAGGCGACATATTGTTTGGCTGTCAGCGTCTTCAATAAAAAGGAAAGGGGAAAAGAAGAAGAAGAGAGGAGAGGAGAGGCCTCGGGCCATTGAGGCTCAATGGGAGAAAGGAACATCTTGTATGCTAATTGTCTGGAGGTACTTAAGAACCAGATTACAGCTCACTGTGTTATCGCACATCGCTCGGAATTTCTCTGATGAACCAGGAAGGGGAGGAGGGAGGGAGAGAAATAAAGGAGCATCCCCGTCCAAGGCACGAAAGACTGGTGCAAAAGATCCCTGGGAGACCAGAAAGCAGAAAGACGGTTGTCTTAGATGCATGCAAACATGAATGGAGCGTGGAGACTATTGCAGAATCCTGCAAATGAACATGAGGGCATCAGAGGAGTCTGTTGGATCAGGCCCATGGCAGGGCAAGGCAAGGCAGATCAGCACACTGGGCAGCTTCCAACGATCCCTGCTGGCTGGGTATGGGAAGATGTTGTCTCAGCAAAAGCTGAGAGTCATCTGAAGCCTGGCAGAGGTTGACTGAGTAGTAGCTTTGATCCTCTGGGGAAAGTGTTTGCTCCATTCCTGTAGTCATCTGCTAAAGGAGCCAGTGTGGTGTAGTGGTTAGGAGCGATAGACTCGTAATCTGGGGAACCGGGTTCGCGTCTCCGCTCCTCCACATGCAGCTGCTGGGTGACCTTGGGCTGGTCACACTTCTTTGAAGTCTCTCAGCCCCACTAACCTCACAGAGTGTTTGTTGTGGGGGAGGAAGGGAAAGGAGAATGTTAGCCGTTTTGAGACTCCTTAGGGTAGTGATAAAGCGGGATATCAAATCCAAACTCTTCTTCTTCTTCTTCCTGCATGGTGGTGTAGCAGGAGGATCTGCAGGGGAAATCATTCTCTGACTTCCAAGGATGGTGGAATAGCCATCAGTCCTCAGGCCGGGGCAAGTAGAAGGGGTGCCAAGGTCTCCCCTAAAACAGGTTGACTCGTGCACCATCCAAATCAGAGCTCTCATCGAGACAACATGGCGGACCCTGAGGCAGGAGACATGAGAATAAATGATCGGGACTAGTTTCTTTCCATTCAGGCGGCATATCTGACACAATGTCTCATGCAGTCATACAGAGGTTGATTGAAAGCAGAGCAAAAATGTCTTCTGCTTTCACAGTCCTATTTACAGACCTCAAAAATGGGAAGAGGGAGCATTTTGGCTACTGTCAGAAGCAAAAGAGAGTTTGGAGGAAGAAGTTGTGGAATTTACTGGTGCTCCCCATGTCCACCACAAAGTAGCATCATTCCAGGAAGAATTCTCTGAAAAGGTGGCAGGTCCTACCTGCAGCTTCCATTTCCCACAGAATATTTTTCAAAACAATGTTGTGCCGTAATGAAGAAAATTCTGTGGCATATAAATGGTGGTCAGAAGCGGCAAGGAAGCAGGCAAATGAGTGTTGTCTTCCCAACTCCCAAAATCCGCCCCAGTCCCCAGTGCAAAGAATGGATGTCATTTGCATATTTGCATATTTCGCCTTCCCCTTCTTTAAAAATTCAGATTTCTCCAGATTTTCCTATTTGAAAAAGGTGTACGAAAGGGTATAAATTAGTGTAGCATGTGCATAACAATGCATACAGGAGTGAAAATAACACACAAAAGTGCATTATATTAGAGGAAATGGCTTGCAGAAATATGCAACATGGTTTACAGAAAATATGTAGATCAGGGAAAGTCATTCAAGTGCTAGCAAATTTCCAGGAGGACTTTTTCAGAAATGCAGGCGGATGCAGAAATGTAGCAAAATGAATCTTGGATCGGAAAACACTTCAAACGGAGAGGAAATTGAAATTGACAAGATTCATCCATCCCTACCAAAAAGTAACATTTTTGGGTTGGTAGATACATTTTTAACTTCCATTATCAGCTGATTGGCAAACACTGGTTTGGGAGGATTAATAATGGGCCTCTTCCACTGTCTCTGCAGAGTAACAAATAGACCCCAAACACAGCTAGTTGTCAGTCTGGTATCTGGATGTTCTTTGGGGTTGTTGTTTTTTAACCCTGTGCAACCTTCATTTGTCGGAGTGGGCTCAGTCCCCGAAGGCTATCCGTCTGCCGAATGAGGCTCACTGCAGATCGGGTGGTTGCAAGGCAATTCCGACAGTGTAAATCTCAAGTGTAGCACTGAGAAGCATTGAGGAGCAATAAGCGGCTGACAGATGTGCAATTACATCGACTCTGACTGCAGTGTAAATATTTACACTAATATTGATGGACAACTCAAACACCATGAATGCTTACGACCGAAATTGTTTCCCTGTTCTTCATTATTTAGGAAGGCAGCTGAGAATCTGTCTTTTGGGGGGGGCAGGGCGGGGAGACTTTGCACCAGTCATAAGCTGTTGGGGGGGCATTGAATTATGACTGACACATTTGTATTGCATAAATGGGAAACCCAACGGAATGGGGCTTATTCAATCGGGAGGCAGACACAGATTTTGGTCTTTCTAAATTCAGCGGTGCCCCGTGCAAGGCCAAAATCCAGCATCTCTGTGCCTCTTGCCTTTCGTTTTGTTCGATTCGCTACATCATAGTTGCATCGCCCTGCAACATCCCCTAGGCTTGGTACCCAGTGAGAGATCACCCCTCACCCTTTCTTCCCTGCCTGAAGGGGAGATGTGGCCTTTTGTGGTTTGCTTTCGGTGCATCCCCTTCTTTTATCTTTGCCCACTTGGAACTGCCTCAGAGCTGCTGAAGTGAAGCAGAGGCTTCATGTTTTGTGGAATCCTCTCCACAATCAATAGAAGCTGCTGAAATCCGTCGTCCGGCTGCCCGAAACTGCTGAGTCAGCAATCAGCTGTCCAAAAGAGAACTTACAACTCTGATGCTTTACTGATTGGGTCAGGGGAGACATAAAATAATAAGAGTTGCAAGGGGGAGGGCTTGCAGCCTCCCCCTGCTTGGTGCTAGAAATCTGGAGCTAAAGCATCCCTGATGGGTGTAATAATAATAATAATGATAATAATAATAATAATAATAAAAATAAAAAAACACATACCCTTCACTCTAAGGTCCCAGGGTAGGTTGCAACATTAAAACCCAACATTAAAAATGGTTTAAAACAACTTACAATCACAGAAATGTAAGCCCCATGCAAAGGGCTGGAATGAACAAATATCAGTCCCTGGCCTCAAAGAGAGCAGCCACGGCTGCTAGTCAATAAATGGCACTGACATTTCAGGGGAAAGTTGTTTGGACTTTCAGGAGCTGAGGGTGGGTTGTGCTGAGTGGCAATTCCCTCCCCCCTAGCCCAGCCACAATAAACGGCTTCTCTCTGCAGGAAATAAAGAAAGAAAACAAAAAGATCCGTGGGAGGCAATGCTGCGTAAGGTAAAATCACGTTAGTGCTGTGCTTGGGGATTCCCCTCTGCAGGGCACAGCAGGGGGCAAAGATCCAATGACAGTTTGGGTGCCAGAAGGGGAGAGTTGGGAGAGGATTCCCTTTCCCCGGTAGCTAGAGAACTAGCCATTGGAAACAGATGCTTTTTGTGGGATGCTGCCCTCTCACCTGGTCTTGGCTCCAGAATCCAGTCGCAGGAGCACATGACGTGATAATAAAGAACCATAGTCTTGGAAGGGACTGTGCATTTCATCTCGCCCAACTCGCTGCTTAATGCAGGATCTGCAATGCAGGACAGAACTGCAGCAGCCTTGACAGACGGCTATCGAGCCTCTGCTTAGATTCCTCCAGCAAAAGAGAGCCCACTGCCTCTCAAGGCAGGCTGTCCAGGGCTTGATGGTCCAATCTGGCAAAAAGTAGCTTCACACCCAAAGCAGCTTGCCAGGTGAGAAAGAGTCACCAGGCTAGCTTACTTGCAGGTACTGGTGTAGTGGTCTGGGATCGGAGAGGGGTGTGCATGTGTCGAAAACCCATTGTAAGAAGAAGAGAAGAGTTTGGATTTGATATCCCGCTTTATCACTACCCGAAGGAGTCTCAAAGCGGCTAACATTCTTCTTTCCCTTCCTCCCCCACAACAAACACTCTGTGAGGTGAGTGGGGCTGAGAGAATTCAAAGAAGTATGACTAGCCCAAGGTCACCCAGCAGCTGCATGTGGAGGAGCAGGGAAGCGAACCCGGTTCATCAGATTACGAGTCCACCGCTCTTAACCACTACACCACACTGGCTCTCTCTGCAGCAGGGTTCCTGCAGGGTCCTTGCCTCCAGCACCCCAGAACTGCCCTATTGGCATGAAAGGGGAGCTTTTTAACCACTGTATGCTCCAAAGCGAAGCCTTTAGGAACACTGAAAACACAAGGTGCTCTAGTTTCAAGAGAATGGTGTGCAAGTCCCGATACGTGCAATGGGACTTCCCAGAAAACATAACTTAAGTGGCTCCAAAAGAAGTTATTGGAACACTCAAAAACATTTCCCAAGTATGTGCACAGAAAATAGCAGATCTAGCTGAAAGACGACACGTGCAGCTCTGCATGGATTGTTGCAATGTACCCTTAATCATCATTACTGTAAGATTATTGCATAATTTTAGAAGGTTGCATAATCTTAGGAGGGTTGTGGCTGTGAGGAGATGTGATTATGACTACCACGAATGGACTTTGCACTTCTGAATTTGCCACTACACTACAGCCAGCATATTGGTCACGTCTGCTTACCAGGAGGAAGAGGAGGAGGAGGAGGAAGAGGAAGAGCAAGGTGGTGGGTGTGGTGTAAACTCACTGGCAGGAGCATTAGATGGGCTCTGCCAGCGCATTTGCACTGCACCAACCTCCCCTCCTGCCCTCCCTTCTGGTAATTGACAGCAACCTGGCTGCTGGGTAGCAAGTGTACCGGCCACTCCTGCATTACAGTGGTACCTTGCAAGACAAACGCCTCGCAAGACGAAAAACTCGCAAGACGAAAGAGTTTTCCGTTTTTTGAGTCGTTCTGCAAGGCGAATTTCCCTATGGGCTTGCTTTGCAAGACAAAGGCGGGCGGCAGGGAGAAAAGCGCTTCTCCCCGCTGCCTGCCCCGCAAGCTCCGGGGACAGCGGGGAGGCGCAGCGCGTCTTCCTGCTGTCCCCGGACCGTTAATAGCCGTGCTTCGCAAGACAAAAAAACCCGCAAGACGAAGAAACTCGCAGAACGAATTAATTTCGTCTTGCGAGGCACCACTGTACAAGCTTATGTGCATAAGAAGGTCAATCCCCAGGTGATACTGGGGGATAAGATTCCTTGAGACTCTGTTTGATTCCACTGCAGAGTAAGGTGCGGTAAACACATCATAATTTTTTTCCAAGGGGAACTGCTGCACCTTTCCACATTGCATAATTAATTGCACTTTTGAGTGAAGGAAAATGCAGCACCTCTCAGCTCATAGCAGAAGTGCAGCCTTGGGAGAAGACATAGGAGCTCTGTGGAATGCATCAGAAAGCAATGCACATATATTGCGCTGAGCTGGGTATGTAGAAAGACCTTTATTCCTCTTCATATATCTAATGAAGAACACTGTTGCTTGTGAAAGCCCCATCCCAATACATCAGCTACAGCTCAAGCATATGTGTGTTTACTCAGAAGTAAGTCCATTTGAGTTCTACAGGGCTTACTCTCATGGTGCTCAGGAAACCTCTCTCTGTCTGCTTTCTGTATACCAGGGATAGGACCAGTATGGCCACTGGTCAGGATGATGGGAGCTGTAGGCCATCAACATCTGGGGTGCTATAGGCTCTCTGTCCCTGCCCTATATGATGTGCAATTGTATACACTTCATGTTCCTACCCAAGAAGCCCCAAAACGTGTTTTAACACTTCCTCAAAGGAGTTTCTCCAGACACCCCTCCCCAAATCATTTTGGTCGCTCTTTTCTTCCATTGGAATGAATTGTGCAAAACTTAAGTCCTGCCTTCCCTTAAAAAGGTCAAGATGGCTTACTCGGCATAATTTGCTTACTTGGCATAATTTAATTTGGCATTCTCTCCTAAGCACCTTTTGCACTGAGTTCAACGCACCTCCCTCCCCTGTAAGTTATTCTGAGCATTGAAGCCACAGTCCTCTACCTTGATTGTGGAAATCATTTTTTTCCAGTTCCATCCAGTTGTATGCATGCATTTTGCAACAAGAGCTAGAAACTTTCTTTAATAAACGTGAAGAAATAAATCTCCTGGGATTTATTGTTGGACTAGTAAGTAAAATGCATATATATATATATATATATATATATATATATATATGAATAATGAACACATTTTTGCCTGCAGCCAGACGTTTAGCCAGAAAGACTCTTTAGAAGAAAAGTACTGCAAAGTTTCCCTGCTTGATATATATATATATTTTTTGGGGGGGGGAGAGGGTGTGTAAATATAAATGAAGACCCAATTAAAACACCAAAGTTTCTAAAACTGCAACTCAGGTTCTCAGAATGTTGGATGCTCCCATAGTTTCAGTTTCAGAATCAAGGGACAAACATATACTAGACCCCTAGCACTGGGCTGTTTGTATTAATTGAAATTCCATTTAAACTAGGGGTGAGTGAAATATGTTTCAGTTTCTCTTGGTTTCTCAATCCCCCCACCCCTGGTCTTAAGTTCAATTCTCCACATTTCCACATCAGTTTGCTTTTTTCAAAAGTCCTCATGAAAATTCACCAGTGAATTTCTCCTAAAGAACACATTTTTGCAAAGCAGTTTCCTCTAGTATAGTGCATTGTTAATGTTATGTTTGCTAATATATCCATCTTTATGCATCGTTTGCATTTTCTGTGCGTATTACTTGGTTGGAGACCTGCATTGCAAAATTCAGAGACGTATGGATTTTGAAGGCTTGCTTGTTCTCGGTTTACGTCTTATTTTGGAAACTGTGAATTAGGTAGGCTCACCTTTAAATGTGAACCTGGTTTCTCCTTCACCCCTGATCGTGACCCTGTAGCTGTTTCTTTCAGCTCCAATAAAAGATCATGGCAGTTCCCAGAAGTCTCCCTGCTTCGGCATAAAAGATTAAGCACCCCTGGCCTGTGTGATACAGAATAATACTTTATGGTTAAGTTACGAAAGATGACAGAAGCAAAAGGAAGGCATTCGGTCCAGATGGTGCCATTCTCCTTTAGAGCCTTGCCTACAGTCGTTCACACCCAGTTTATTAATCGGGTCTGCTCATGTGCATAGATTAGGGATGACACGCCACAGTTTTCCCCACAATATTTTAAAATGGATGACTCTTTTCAGCCCGACGCCCCCAAATTGATGTGCCTTCCATTTGACACCATCGCCTGTAGCTTCTGATTAACTGACGCACAACCCATCCATGCGTTATTTTAATTGCTCCCTTCCCACATCAAACAAAACATTATACATACAGGACCAGCTGAGATATGGACTTTTCATCCCATGCTGACTTCCGTTAGCCCCTTGCCTACCTGCTGTCAACTTTTTATATAGGCCGTTTGGATGGGTGCAAGGGAGACAAACAAACAGCAAATCGGTAAGATGCAAATGCTCTTTAATTCTTTGTGTCAAAGTAGAGAAGGGGGGAGGAATGTAAAGTTGTCTCAAATTCTTCCAGTGTGTGCTGCTAGAGGGACTGCATGTTTCTTCTTGCTAGTGTGATAGAGCGAAGAAGAGTTTCTTTAGAGTCTGCATTACGATGTCCTACAACTTGCCTCTTTGCTGGCATCTAGGGGACGTGGGTGGCGCTGTGGGTTAAACCACAGAGCCTAGGACTTGTCGATCAGAAGGTCGGCAGTTTGAATCCCCGTGACGGGGTGAGCTCCTGTTGATCGGTCCCTGCTCCTGCCAACCTAGCAGTTCGAAAGCACGTCAAAGTGCAAGTAGATAAATAGGTACCGCTCCGGCGGGAAGGTAAACGGCATTTCCGTTAGCTGCTCTGGTTTGCCAGATGCGGCTTAGTCATGCTAGCCACATGACCTGGAAGCTGTACGCCGGCTCCCTCAGCCAATAAAGCGAGATGAGCGCCGCAACCCCAGAGTCGGCCACGACTGGACCTAATGGTCAGGGGTCCCTTTACCTTTACCTATCTAACTAAGAATGGATGGAAACACATCTCTGTAGAGCTTTGGGTAACTTGGCCAAAGTGCAAAGAATGTAGGCTCGCATTTAAATGCAATTTGAATCAAATTTCTCGCCCATCCCTAGCAATGGTCTGACTCAGTAAAAGCCAGCTTCCTGTGACCCTAAGTCCTGCAGATCATGTCTTAGTGCAGAAAGTATTGTAGAGATCTTTCCTATTCTAATTAATTCAAGAGGGCTCTGGAAGCTTCTCTGTGTGAAAGAAACAAGCAGAAGGTTCATGATGTTTGGGTTATTCCTTCAGTGAAGCTGAGTGCAGCTGGCTTAAACTGGTTCCCTTCTGTCAAGGTCATGCTGACTATAATAGTAAGGCCAGAAAGAGCCTGGATTTCACTTTCTCTCTCTGTCTCTCTTCCTTCTGGTGTGGTGTTCGGTACATAGTATGCTTAGTATTAAGGTTTAGACTTCTTATAAGTTAACGTAGGTTTAAGTTAAGTCTGCTGCAACTGGATTTCTTATGGACAGTGCCAATCCTGAATGTACAGTGGTACCTCGGGTTACATACGCTTCAGGTTACATACGCTTCAGGTTACAGACTTTGCTAACCCAGAAATAGTGCTTCAGGTTAAGAACTTTGCTTCAGGATGAGAACAGAAATCGTGCTCCAGCGGCGCGGCGGCAGCAGGAGGCCCCATTAGCTAAAGTGGTGCTTCAGGTTAAGAACAGTTTCAGGTTAAAAACGGACCTCCGGAACGAATTAAGTACGTAACCAGAGGTACCACTGTATTGGATTTGTGACCATAATGCTCATTTGCCTTCAGTAGCAGTAAAGCTCTGCTGGATAAAATACAATTGCCTCTGGTCTATTTTTTGGGGGAATCCTACAACCTGTTTAAGTTTTTACTCTGCTAACTATATATTGGAGTTCATGGCAGATTATCTGTAGTTTTCATGGCAGCTAGGGAAGTGTGGCAGGAAAGGAGAAGGGTTCTGTCCATTGGGTATCCCTTTCTGGCAGCGATAGCTTTCCTACACTCTCAGATGAGCACTCAAGTGCCACACTGGAAGCCTGGCATGCAGTCTTAGCATCGCCACGACTGCTTTGGTGACAGGCAGCAGGGAGAGGCTTCCTTGGCCATAGGTGAAGCTTCAGTGCAGAGATGTGAATGCAGAGAGGGAAATGAGTCATCCTGGCCTTGTTTTGCTTACCTTCCAGATAAGAAAGCCATTTCGAGAGTGGCTTTGAAAGAGGCGAGTCGATAAGCATTCTCTACTTGAGCAGGGGCTAACGTGCTCTCTGCTCCATCAACAACCAAGTCCTTTTCAATATGACTCTCTTGCGTTGCTGAGGATAATGAGATCCCAGCCTTCATCCTCTCCCGGTTGCGTACTTGAGAGGGATAGATTGCATTTGTTAGGCCTTCAGAGATCTTTGGATCAATTCAGGCCTATAAGCAGGCATTTTGCAGCGAGGCAGTCTTGTGAGGAGGGATTGCTCCGTTGTGCATTTTTATTGTAATAATGGATGCTTATAATTTCATGTTTGTTCCAATGGTTTTTAGACTTGCAACACACCTAGAAGCCTAATCTGGCATTAAGCAGTGCAGTGGTACCTCTGGTTACGTACTTAATTCATTCCGGAGGTCCGTTCTTAACCTGAAACAGTTCTTAACCTGAAGCACCACTTTAGCTAATGGGGCCTCCCGCTGCCGCCGTGCCGCCACTGCGCAATTTCAGTTCTCACCCTGAAGCAAAGTTCTTAACCCGAGGTACTATTTCTGGGTTAGCGGAGTCTGTAACCTGAAATGTATGTAACCTGAAGCGTATGTAACCCGAGGTACCACTGTATATAGATCAATTAAATGATGGTGATAATAATAATAATAATAATAATAATAATAATAATGACAGGATGGAGAATTATTGCCAAACAGCCAGAATGTAAATGCAGATCTTTCAATATGTTTAAAGTGATGCAATTGTACCATTTGTTCATCACCAGTTATGTATTCTGGAAAAGTGTTTAACGGTTCTTGTATTTGTTTTAAAACCAATAAAAATGGTTGCTGTTACTAAAATGAGCAGAGACAGTCTAAATGTCAGATGATGGTGGTGACGATAGGTTGTTTTCTGCTGCTCCAGAGAAGCGGACACGGAACAATGGATCCAAACTGCAGGAAAGAAGATTCCACCTAAACATTAGGAAGAACTTCCTGACAGTAAGAGCTGTTTGACAGTGGAATTTGCTGCCAAGGAGTGTGGTGGAGTCTCCTTCTTTGGAGGTCTTTAAGCAGAGGCTTGACAACCATATGTCAGGAGTGCTCTGATGGTGTTTCCTGCTTGGCAGGGGGTTGGACTCGATGGCCCTTGTGGTCTCTTCCAACTCTATGATTCTATAGGTGCAGGGATTCCCAATTTTTGCCAGGAATTTAATCTTTCGCTCCCTAACCATGATCCCAAAGCAAATCATGCATCTCAGCCTGTAATTAGTCTCAGGAGAAAAAGCTCCAATTGGTGCCCCAGTAGTGTGGGAGATAAACTTCCATTTTCATGGGAGTTTAACTTTCTTCCCCAAACATGATCACAATGCAAACCATGCCCTCTCACCCAAAGTCATCCTTAGGAGATAAACTCCCATTTGGTGTCCCGGTGGGGCAGGATAGAGGAGAGACATTTTGTACAGTGAGGGACCTAACTGGGGTGAAATAAATTCGGCCACAGCAAAGCACTGCAAAGATCTAAGATGTGCACAAATCTGGAAAACCTTTGAGTTTTTTTGCACACCTTGCCAGAAAAAGGTCGTGAAAAGGACTCTTCTTCCCTGAGCCGTGAGTTCTGCTTTCAGGGTTTGTGACCGATAGGCACTGTCTGCCTCATTACTGTGCAATGAAACTTTATTGTTCCCTTTGTTCTATTGATTTTTATGTCTTATGAGAAGCATATTGAAAAAAAAGTATTGAAATGAATATCTGTCAAAGAAGAATAGCAAGAACAGCAGCCATTTATCTGCATATCTTAAAGGATTGCAGAGGGCTTCCATCCTGGAAGTATTTGACGGCACTTACTGAATGAGACGGAGGACTTTGAGACTTTGCAGAGGACTGTTGAAGCCTCTGTGTGGAACAGCGAAGGTTGCCATATTTCAAAAAGTAAAACCCTGAAAGTTGTTGTGCTTTTAATTCTGTTGGGAGCTGCCCAGAGTGGCTGGGGAAACCCAGCTTAGATGGGTGGGGTGTATAAATAATAAATTACTGTATTTTTCGCTCTATAAGATGCACCAGGCCACAAGACGCACCTAGTTTTTGGAGGAGGAAAACAAGAAAAAAAATATTCTGAATCTCAGAAGCCAGAACAGCAAGAGGGATCGCTGTGCAGTGAAAGCAGCAATCCCTCTTGCTGATCTGGCTTCTGGGATAGCTGCGCAGCCTGCATTCGCTCCATAAGATACACACACATTTCCCCTTACTTTTTAGGAGGGAAAAAGTGAGTCTTATAGAGCAAAAAATACTGTATTATTGTTGTTGTTGTTATTAACGGCTGGAACTTGGGATCAAAGTTTTGCATGAGATTGGGATTGGAAGTGATTTATACTGAGCCAGACAAGTGGTCCATCTAATTTAGTCTTGTCTACACTGTTGCAAAGCAAGAGCTGGCAAGAATGAAATTGTGTGGAAACAATATTAAACACATATTGGCTATATGGTATAAATTGAAATGCAAGCTATCTCCTGGCCTATTGCCCATGACTTAGTTATTTAACAATGAAAAATATAAGTTGTCTGAAAAAACCACAGTTTAACATTGCTATCTATCTATCATCTATCTATCTATCTATCTATCTATCTATCTATCTATCTATCTATCATCTATCTATATCTCTATATCTATATCTATATTTATTTATTTTGTTAGTTGCTTTTCCTTGCTCAAGGCAACTCAAAGCGACCTATGGTTGGTTTTGCTCAATATAAGAATGGATGACTTAATAATACTATTCTTCCTTACCAGGAAGTTTCCCATAAAATGAATGGGAGGATTATGCATGCTCTAGAATATCTACAAGGTAAAAGTGTAGCATTATCCTTATTGCAAAAATATCTCATTGTCTGGGATCTAACAGAAGCAGAAAAAATAATAACTTCCTCTCAAGATAAAGGGAGCTAGTCCAGATGGTTTAAACTATTATTGAGCATAGATTTTTAAACTTAAGTGGCAAAACTCAGAAATGGCTCAGTTGCCAAAGATGAATGGAGACGGCTGTATAAAAAACATAATAAAATGTTATCCCAATAACATGAAAATAAAACTTCTGTAAAATCATATATAGATGGTATCTTGCACCAAACTGTTTAACGGAAATTTACAATCTGCAAGAAAATAACTGCTGGAGATGCAAAAATAAAGGAACAGATATCTTACATATATTCTAAACTTGTCCTAAATTCTTTTTCTTTTTGCAAGAGATGTTGGAAGTTATAAATGAAATTATGGGAAGGGATATAACTTTACCACCAAGATATGCTATACTAAGTCATCTGAAAGATACTATAAATAAGGATGATTTGGAACAGCTATGATGTGCCCAGAGTAGTAATAGCAAATAATTGGAAATCAGATAAACCAGTGGAATATTGCAGTGGTACAAGAAGATTTGGGACTTAGCGTTGTCCATTGAATTTACCTCCTGCAAAAGTGACATTGACAGGCATGCACAAAGCAAACTTACTGAGACATGGAACTTGCATGTTAATTGCTGGAAGATAAAATTATAAAATAAAGCTCAACCTTATATATCCTTTCCACTGATATAACCCCACGTTTTGCATATCGGCTCCGCTATGACAGGCCAGCTCTATCAGGCCTCCATTCCCACAACTGTCACCTGGGGGCAGCCATTCTCTCAGAAGGCTTCTGTGGGAGAGATAGGACGTGAGGCTCATGTCACCAGCTTTGCTGGAAGCTCAGCAGTTCTCGTTTTCCTCTTCCCTCCCTGTCCCTTTTCCCTTGTGTGCTATATCTTTTTAGACTTTAAGTCTGAAGGTAGGGGCCTGTCTCGTCTTGATTGTATGTAAGCCACTCTGGGAGTCTTTTTGGCTGAAGAGTGGGGTACAAATGCCCCAAAGAAATTTTTATGCACAATTCCCCCTAATATAATACTTTTTAAAAAATTGTTTGTTTGTATTACTGCACCACAAAATTAAGATAAACGTGAATTTCAAAGGCGGACTGTTCCGGAACTCATATGGTTTTGGAATGTGTGAATTTGATAGGTTTTCCCTTAAATGCAAACTGAACTGAATTTCTCCCCCACTCCTAATGCCAACCCCAGACAGCAATTTGATTGCGGAAAACCCTGAAAAGTACTGTTCTTGTTCTTGTTCTTGTTGTTTGCAAAACCAGGGCATTTGAAAAGACTGCGGCCTCTCAACTTGGAACTGAATGCACTCCAGGGGCAAGAAAACAGTTGCTCTAGAGTCTAAACTTAGGTCGGAGAATTGTCTCATTAGTTAATATTTTATGCATAACGCATAAAGTTATAGCAAGTGGTTCTGGCCATAATTAGCTGACTGCCTGTATTCTAATGAACTTGCACGTGCAAATTACATATACACCCACCGACTCCAAGGAATTAGTGACACACGGGTCCCTTTAAGCAAAGTTCAAGTATCTCCTAAATTAACCCAACGGAATCCCCAAAGCTGCAGTATTTACACACCAAGACAAGCTGTTAGAGCCCCCCATCCTGCAATTTTGCCTGTTCTTATACAACAGGAAGGGAGGCTGTGCTGGGAGGAAGGGAACAGAGGTTTTTCTTTCCTTAATTGTCGTGCCGCCTTGTCAAGTGTGTGGATTTTCATTTGTGCACATATTGGAAATGTATCTTCAGCTACTTAGAGATGACCTGCGTTGGGTTCACCCAAGTGGTGACTTCCAGGTGTTTGGTTGGGCTTCGACCCAGCTTGCTTCGCCAATGGGAAGGGATGATGAGAGTCACTGGTGGCCAAATGGACAGATATAATAAGACAAAAACCCAAAAGTGAAGTGAAAAAGGAATGGGAGTGCCTACCTTAAAAGCCAAGGTTCGAGGACAGAAATTTGGCTGAGTCTGGAATAACCTTGTGAAGTGAAAGGATAAGAAAGAGGGATTTACCATATATCTAGATGCTAGGATAGAGATGATAAGGAAAACAGGAAAACAGGAAGACACAATGGGAGGTAAAGGAGGTGCTGTGGGGTTGGCGGAAGTCAATGTTTGTTTTTCTTTTTAGTGTTTATATTATTAACTTGTAAGATTTGGAATTTTTTTGTATGCTTGTTTTGTGTATTGTTCTTTTTCGTTATTTTTGTTGTGTGGAAAATATTAATAAAAATTATTATTATTATTTTTTAAAAAGAGAGAGCCACTGGTGGAGGAACGGGGGGGGGCAGGGAGCGCACCACCCCAGCACTATTGGGGAGGGGGGTAGCATCATGGCTGCAGCCCCGGAAATGTGCCACGCCCCCCATGCCAGGCACCATGAACCTTTAGTCAGCGCGTCACGCCCCTGCAGATGGCACACCACATTCCGAGATGCATGCCACGCCCCCGTGGGCAACATGCCATGCCCCCAGGATGCATGCCAGCCACGTCCCCACCTGCTCTCCGTCCCCAGTGCCGGAGCATGCAGCTTCACCTCTGATGAGAATTGTAGTCCACAGCATTTAGAAGGCCTTCTCCTTTGTTAGAGATCCGAGTTATGTGTGCCCTAGACCTGTTTGGATGCCTAGACTTGCCTGCTGTCCCCAGGTGAGCTTGGAATAGGTGTGTAAGAGGGACTTGTTTTGTGTTCTGATCCATACTCATTGCATGCAGTAATGTTTCTCTTCTGCTGCATTTCGCCTTCTGACAAAAACTACAGCATTTGGCTCCCTGCCTGCTGAGGCGCAAATACATAACCTACATAGCTAATTTTGTAACTTATGTAGATTATGTTGCCATTACATTATTCAACCCCTTTCGTTTCAGCGAAAAGGAAAAATTCTGCAGCAGGCCCTGCTGTGAAGGTTTCATCTGGGATGGAAAAGTGAGGTAGAACTAATTTTGGAAAATGTAGAGATGATACTTTGAAACAATTCCAAATTGGTTATAGAGATTGTTGTACAAGGGGAGAGGGGAAGGCATGTGTGACTTGTTTTGGTTTAATGACCAGCAGGGATGAGGAAGAATTCTGACAAAAGCAGAAACAGAGGTAGAAATTGCCATTGTTCGCTTACTCCAGGACGAAAATCAATTTCGCGAATATGGTCAGTATTGACTGTTGCTGTTGATTTCAGTTTGCAAATAAAACATAATTGATTACTGCCCCCACATTTGCATTGTATTTCCTTTGCATTGAAATGAATGGGGTGGAATATCTTAAGGACAATGTAATTTACAAAATTAATTACGAACATTATCTAATTTCATATTCCGTGCCTTCTTAGAACCCTAACTGGGAGAGAGGGCAGGTATGTGTAAGGATTAGTGGCTAGTAAAGATTGTGCCCCACAGTAATACAAAAGTTAGCCACCCCTGCTGTAGAGAATAATAATAATAATAATAAACTTAAATCCAACCCAAGCTCAACCCAAAAGCACAGCAAAATAAAGCATATTAGTATTTTGGCATTTAGCATACATTTGCATGCCTGGGAGGAATGCAAATATTAATATATATGCAAATACGAAGAGAGGCACCTTGGTTTTTTCGTTGTTGCGTTCATCACGCTCTGAGTAGCAGGGACAGGAAGTGAAGTCTTCAAGGTCATCAACAAAGGGTGCATCTCTCTCTGTGAGTGTCTTGCTCTAGCTATCTAGTTTCGTTTTGCAGTGTCAAAAGTTGCAATTTTCCAAGGGAAGTGAAATATACCCCTTAAATGTTTGTGGTAGGGCTATGCACATGCCTCACCGTCTGATATGGGGTCTGATCCACCAGGTGAGCAAAGAGTGTGCCATATGCATTGTCAGTGCAGGGAGCGTGGGGGTGACGCAGACCCCAACAGCCAGCAGGATTGAACCCCTCGCTCATCAGCTGGCGTGTGGAGGTTTCAATCCTATGTTTGCTGCTTTGCCAGTGCATCCCAAGTGAGTCCCCAGCAACCAGCAGAATCACCATCTCCATTCACCAGAGAGCAACCCTGCTGGGGTGTCACCAGCACACTCCCTAATGTGAGCAAGGGGTTCAATCCCACTCACGTTGTCCTTGCACACATTTCCCCCTGCTGGGAAGAGATGTGCATAGACCAAGCACAGTTCAGGGCTGTTTGAAAGCCCCCTTTGCACCCTCCCCCCATTTTTTTAATTGATTTTCCAAATTTATAACAAACATCAAAAAAACAAACAAACAAACAAAACTCCTAACTATAATAGTTCCACTTTTATTAACATTGTTAGGTGACTTCCTCGAATCCCTGTGGCAGTGTTTCTATATATATCATTGTAACAGTTTTCCGAAACTAATTTCTCATAAAATTTACTTAATCAATTAACATCTTTCTTGTCTTTTTAACTTTAGATATATTATTCTATAACATCACTTATTTAAATCCTAGGCCAATCTGGTACTTGCAAGTATTTCTGTTTAAATTACCTTAGCATATTTAGCTAAATAGTCTTTAAATTTCATCCATTCCTCCTGGTACCCCTCCTCCTTCTGGTCACGGACTCTTCTGGTCAGGTCGGCTAGCTCCCAAAAGTCCATCATCTTCATCTGCCATTCTTCCACTGTTGGCCCTTCTTGTGTTTTCCAGTTTTTAGCCAGCAAAATCCTAACAGCAATTGTGGCATACAAAAACAATCTAACATCTTTCTTGGGCAATTCCAAACCTGTTATTCCTAGAAGAAAGGCCTCTGGTTTCTTAATAAATGTATATTTCAACATTTTTTTCAATTCATTGTAAATCTTCTCCCAGAAGTCTTTCACTTTGGGGCAGGTCCACCACATATGATAAAAGGTACCTTCTTTTTCTTTACATTTCCAACATAGATTATCACTCTTGTGATAAATCTTTGCTAGTTTAACAGGGGTTAAGTACCATCTATACATCATTTTCATAATATTTTCCTTTAACACCATACATGCAGTGAATTTGACCCCTTTCCTCCATAGCCTTTCCCAATCTTCAAACATTATGTTATGTCCCACGTCTCTTGCCCAATCTATCATCAGCCCCCTTTGCACTCTCAACAAACTACAGTTCCCACAATCTTTTTTTGGGGGGGAGGGGAAGCACTGCATATGAGTGCTTTCAGTTTATGGTGTGGGTATGATTCCACCGAATGCATGGAGATCCTCTGTCCAACATGGAAAGATCAGCAGTAGAGTGGCAAAGAGGGGTCTGTGCATCTGTCACACATAATCAAGAGTGTGCAGCTTCTATGTCCTTTCAAGTATTCAAACTGGGTACCTGAACTGCCCCCTTTCTTCCCATTATATCATATTTGTTGTACTGGCTGCTTCTTCGCTTCTGAGTTCAAAGTACTGTTTTGGTTTTGATCTTCAAAGCCCCAAATTGTTTGGGAAAAGTTACTTGATGAACTGCTTGTTCCAACAGGAACATATCTGAGACCTCAAATCAACCACAGAGGCTCTCCTTGTAGACCTGCTACTAGTACAACCAGGCTGCCAGGAATATAAGACAGAGCCTTTTCAGCAGTGGCTCCTCACCTATGGAACTCCATCTCCTGAGACATATGATTGACTTCATCCTTAATTTCATTTACAGGACCCCCTTTCAGCCTCCCTTTTCCCCCTGAATAGTCGGGGTGGCTTTCAGCTTGCTTTCATTGCTTTTGGTGCAATGGAATCGTAAGCTGGCTGTGAGTATGATATATGCCATTTTTGTTCTCATGCTGCTGTGTTAGCACTTAGATTTTTTAAAATGTCTAATTTGCATGCAGTTTTAATTATTGGATTGGTATGTTGTCGTTTCATTGTATTTTGTTATCCTTTTTGATTGTGAGCCACCTTGAAAGGACCTTGTTCCTGAAAAGGTGCATCAAGATAACTTAAATTAACTTTCCAAGTTTTGACCTGATTTTGACCTATAATGCCTTAAATTGCTCAGGACTACAACGCCTCAAGGACTGCCTCTCCGCATATGAACCAACCCAAACCCTGTGATCACCATCAGAGGACCCGCTTTGTGTTCTATCTCCATGCGAGGCAGTGGCATCGCAAGGGGGGGGTGTGCCATGTCTGGGGTGTGTGTGACAAGGCGGCACCCCATGGGGTGCTCCTCCCTCTGCTCCCGGGCGCGGTGGCATGAGCAGCCATCACGCAGCTGCCGCAGCATGTAGAGGCTCCTCCATTCACAGCAGCAGCAGCAATCAGAGGATCCCGCCACCGTCTGTATGCCACTCAAGTGGCATGGGTGGCAAACTGCTATGTACAACGCATGTGCAATGTCGCACACATGCGCTGTACATAGAGATGCTGCACATGTGCTGTATATGGCGGTTTGCTGCCAGCACCGCTCGAGCACCATATGGACGGCAGTGGGATTCCACCGCTAAAGCCACGAGCAGAGGATCCTGCCATCGTATGTATGGCGCTCGAGTAGTGCCAGCGGCAAACTGCTATGCATGGTGCATGTGCGGTGTCGCTATGTACGGTGCATGCATTGTACTTAACAATGCCGCACATGCACCCTATGTAGTGATGTCACACGCGTGTTGTACGTAGTGACGCCGTGCATGGGCCGTATGTAGCGGTGCCATGCATGCACAGCCAGCCGTTTGCCCTGCCCCGGGTGTTGGTTAGCCTTCGTTCACCCCTGATGAGAGGTCCCGAGGGTGGCAACACAATAACACACCTTTTCTGCAGTAAGTAAAGGTAAAGGGACCCCTGACCATTAGGTCCAGTCGTGACCGACTCTGGGGTTGTGGCACTCATCTCGCTTTATTGGCCAAGGGAGCCGGCGTATAGCTTCCGGGTCATGTGGCCAGCATGACTAAGCCGCTTCTGGCGAACCAGAGCAGTGCACGGAAACGCCGTTTACCTTCCCGCTGGAGTGGTACCTATTTATCTACTTGGACTTTGACATGCTTTCGAACTGCTAGGTTGGCAGGAGCAGGGACCGAGCAACAGGAGCTCACCCCGTTGCGGGGATTCGAACCCCCGACCTTCTGATCGGCAAGCCCTAGGCTCTGTGGTTTAACCCACAGCGCCAAACGTGTCCCTTTTTTCTGCAGTGGTTCCCCATTAAATCTAGTTGACTGAATTTTGGTAGGCTTCTTATCTAGGGACATCGCTCTCATGTTAACTATTTTCAGTCCTGTTGCCCACAAAATACTAGGACAGATTTAAGTATTTCTTGTCTCTTTTTTTAAAACCCGGCCAGAACAGTAAATGCTGCCCTGGCAGGAAATCAGGCAGCTATTGTTCTAAAATTTGGCAGAATTCATCCCCCAGAATGCTCTAGCGTGGTGTAGTGGTTAAGAGTGGTAGTCTCGTAATCTAGGGAACCGGGTTCGTGTCTCCGCTCCTCCACATGCAGCTGCTGGGTGACCTTGGACCAGTCACACTTCTCTGAAGTCTCTCAGCCCCACTCACCTCACAGAATGTTTGTTGTGGGGGAGGAAGGAAAAGGAGAATGTTAGCAGCTTTGAGACTCGTGAAAGGGAGTGAAAGGCAGAATATCAAATCCAAACTCTTCTTCTTCTTCTTCTCTACCAAGCCTGCAAATTTCATCAACTTTTCCCAAAAGGTTATAGATATTTCCTTCCTTCCCTTCTTCTTCTTCTTTCTTCTTTCCTCTTCTTCTGATTTAAGCTTTAAAAGTCTTCAGCCCAAAGATGCCTGGACCTATTTGCATGTAATTTATCATACTTCATCCACTGTAGAGGAACCTATATGTCTGCAAATTTCATCCAGTTTTGGATGAAAAGTAATAAGCCTTGTTTTTCTTTTTTTCTTTTCAAACGTGAACTCGGAGCCAAATTAAGCAGGGCTTTGGATCAAGGCAACTTATTTTCTAAAACACAGAACCAGGGTCCAATCTTGAGGTCAATGCACACTTGTTCTCTCTGAATTGCACTATAAATGTGTAGAATTTTACACCTCTGAAACAGAAATCCAACCTCAACTATATGTACAAATTATGAAGCACACATTGTTTGTCAGCCAACTGATATCTGTTTCAGTAGGCTCTGCTAGCGCATAAATTTTGGGTTTCCTAATATCAGCTCACTGGATAGTAAATCACTGTTTAAATGTCCGTGCTTGATTGTAAAAATCACTTTGCTGTTGCCTTAAAATAATACTTAGTCAGGGAGTGTTTGAGAGTGTTTGTTTGTTGAAGAACTAAACCAATCCTGGCATCTCCACCTTGACTTGTCGAATGTTCTGATTGATTGAATCTGCATTGACTAAGGATCAGTTGAGAAGTCTGCAGCTGTCAAAGGCCAGCTCTAGAAAAGTACCCATTAGGTCAGAATAGATGCATTGGGGGTGGGGGGGGGGGAGAGATGCAAAAATATTTGGAACATTTTTCTTTTCTGGCTTTCAGCCATATGCTAAATGTCAAAGAATATTTTGTCACCCATAACTTTGGAATCTACTGTTTCCTGAACGTTCAGCAAAGCATGACCCCTGAATGTTTTCCAGAGTGGGGTAGGTGTAAGAGCAGTAATAATAACCATAATAATTTTACTATTTGCACCCCACCCATCTGACTGAGTTGCCCCAGCCACTCTGGGCAGTTTCCAGCATGTATAAAAACACAATAAAACATTAAACATTTAAGAAATTTCCCGATACAGGGCTACATTCAGTTGTCTTCTAAAGGTTGTATAGTCACTTACCTCCTTGACATCTGATGGGAGGGCGTTCCACAGAGTGGGTGCTATTACCGAGAAGGCCCTCTGTCTGGTTCCCTGTATCTTCACTTCTCAGAGTGAGGGAGCTGCCAGAATGCCCTCGGAGCTGGACCTCAGTGTCCGGGCTGAACGATGGGGGTGGAGATGCTCCTTCAGGTACACAGGAACAAAGCCCTTTAGGGCTTTAAAGGTAAACACCAACATGGAAACGTACTGGGAGCCAATGTAGGTCTTTCAGCACCAATGTTATTTACTAGGAGGCAATCCAGTCCCCTTTAACAGCCTCTTCTCTCCCTGATTTGTACATGGAGTCCTTTATCATTGACTGCCCCCCCCCCGGAGGCACTCCCATGGGTGAAGAGTGCTGCTTACAAGAGCGCTGTGCACACCTAACTGTGTATGCAGGGAGGTGCTGCATTGAGACTGAGATTTCTGATGTTGTGTATTCTGCCTGTTGTTTAAACCTAGTGCATCATTTGACCGTTTGATATCCACATTTTAACTAGGGGAAGACATGTTAAATGCATCTGTGCAGTTAGGATCCAAGCTGCTGTCTTAAAGAAATGTGAATAGCATTCACTAGTGAGGAGGAGAGATCATTATCACGATTGCAGGGGTTGGGGGGGGGGGGAGCTTAACCCTTTCATTACCTGCTGAATACCCCTTCAAAACTGGTATTTGCACCTTACAGCATGTGCACATCAAATGCAAAGATGCATTATATGCCACGTCTAGTTTAGCCCCAGAAAACATAGATGGTAGAATATGCATAGTCTGTGCCGGTGATCTGAATGGCAGCGCATGTTAAAATGAACTCACTGAGAAGCAAAGCTGAGAAAGTGACTGGCTGCATTGCCTGGACTGCACAGACCAGCTCTGCTGTTTGATTAATGCTTTTATTGCCAAAGTTGAACGGGATTGCAATTTATCATTTTTGATTGATTTTTCAATTAATAGCACAAGATAACAAGCTTACACTCTTATGGAAACAGCATTACTGTGGATCATTCACATAGCACTTTTAATTTGCAAAGTGTTTGCCTCCACAAGAGCTCTGTGTGGTTGATCACTATATCTTTTTTTACAAATGCAGAATAATAGCAGATAAACCGTAGTGACTTGATCACCCAATGATCTTTGGTTCATGCATTCTGTCTTCCCCCTCTTCCCTTTGAGCAGAAGTGCAAAGAGATGATCAGAAGTATCCACTTCTTTCCCAATTGCCCATAGTTTTTCATTATATATGGCCAAACCTAGAACATTGGTTAATCCAAAACATGGTTTAGCAGTGATAGCGAATGTGGTACCCTCCAGATGTTCTTGGAATGCCTCCTCCTGCCTTGCCTGGCAATGTTGCAGTTCCACCTGGCACCATCTACATCGAAAACATATGCTCTACTACTGAGCTACATTATTTGTAGATGAAATGCCCAGAAACCTGGAGTTGGAAATGTTAGACTCAACCTGAAAGAAAGAGACTTGAAGATGAAACTCAGGCTATGGCACTCTGGCGGCAAACCCAGCCGCCTAGAGGAGCAAAATGGCTTTAAGTGGAATGCCACAAATTGGTAAGTATATTAAGTCCCTCTGCCTCCCTGACATCTTAGGAAACAATTTGATTTTGGCCTCTGTCGTGGGTACAAAGGCAGGCCCAGGAAAAAGCACGGTGTGTCGCAAAGTGAGCTTATTAAAGCAGGCGATGATGACACCTGCCTGGTTGAGTTTAGCTTGACAAACTTCTGCAGTGAAACCTCAGCAAAGACGGAAGGGACGGCACTTGCAGAAGAACAGCTTGCTGAGGATGTCTCAGGAGTGGGGCTCTTTCTTCCTTTCTTTTAATTAGGCTATAATTCAATTACAGATGCACAGCGCTTTTCATCTCGACAAGTTTTCTGTAATCTTAATTTGATCTCGTGTCAGAACGGTACCTTCTTGTGATAACTGAGATGGGCAAGGACTCTGAGTGGAATAATGGTTGATTAAAAGGGGTTAATAGCTGCACCTCAGACAGAGGTAGATTAACAGGGGGAAGCTGACGGTCTGTCTGCTAATGGGATCAGAAGGTATTTGTTGAGTTTATGAATGATTAATCTAGCAGGATTTCACCAGGGCTGGCGGCTTGCAGGTAAAGCATGATGGGAGATTGGTGGAATGGGTGACATTACGTTTCGGCAAGGGATATTATTGGTTATGTTATATTTGTAAGCCATCCTATTTTTTATATATATATATATATATATATATATATATATATATATATATATATGCAGGTTTTGGTGTCCTCGGGTGTCTTCCCGTGTAAAAGTTGGGGTGTCTATATATATATATATATATATTCTGAAGGGTAGGGGATTTCAATTTCCAAAAATAATCAAAATTAGCTTTCATTTGATGGAACAGATATTTAGTGCCATGTTCAGACCCACAGTAGCCTCACATTTCAGAGCATTTCAAAGTGCTGCGAAAATTCAGAATGCAAAAGTCTCTTTGGAAACTTCAGACATTTTCAAACTGCTTTTATGAAGGAAAAGGGGAGGCCTATGAAGATTCGCAAACACATTTCCCACTTGATTTCCTTCGTATATTTGTCCCAGACTCAAAGCGTTTCCCCTCCAAAGATTTGTATGGTCATGAGAGCTGCCAAACATTCTTCAGGAGTGGGAAGAAAATACAGACCTACTTTGGGTCCATTTATAGCTTGTAATATTTTCTCTGGGTCATTACTGGGTTGCATCCAAAGCAGCTCTAAGTAACCATCCTGTCACCACAAGGATTTCAGCTTGTACAATGGGTCTTCCTCCACTTCTCTCCCTCCATGCACCCTGCTCCCACTCCACATCTGCTCCAGGGGTTAGGGGAACCACCAGAACATATTTAGGGGGCATATGGCCGGGCCAAGGAGAGGAGAAGGGGGAAAGTCCCATTGCAGAAGCATAACACCTTGTGATGGCCCAATGGATACTTTGGAACCCGCCAAGGGCCAGATAGTGAGGACCGAAGGGCCAGATTCAGCTCCTGGGCTTGAGATTCACCACCCTTGCTCATTTCGAAAGGATGCCCAATCCTAGTCTGGTTTAAAGATAAAGAACTCTGAGCAGGAGAAGCAGGAGATAGAAATACTCATGCAAAATACGTTGTAAACCACCCTGTGATCTTTGGATAAAGGGTGGCAATAAAAATGCAAATAAAATAAGTAAACGGATGTTTAAACAAATAAAAATCTGATCAAATATGACTAGCACTTCAGCAAATATCAAAATTAGAGGCTGCTTGGTGCAAGTCTAATTGCATCAGCGACTGGGCTATATTCAGCCAGATCCCCTCTCTTTGTTCAATTGAAATGACATTACCAAAGGACTCTTGTAGGTGATGCTCATAGATGCTTGTATGTTAGTTGATGGGGAAGCAACACATGTTCTGGGATTCCCCCCTCCTTCCAATTATTGGGGGTGGGGTACCAACATTCAACATCCATCAGGATCTCCTTTTTTAAATGTCAGCCTCTGACCTGCTACCCAAAATTGCATGGTTGGAAGCTAGATGGTCTTTTACCGCTCCCCATAAATAATGCCAATTTGTACGGCTCCAGGTTATTCCATTTATCACCCTGGCCTGCACAAAGCCAGAGAGAAATGAATGGAACACCCCAAACAAAGATGAGGCGAAGCAGCCTGCTTTATGGATTATTTCACAGTTCCCAAAACCATTTGTTTCCTTGGCTTGCCTTCTGCAAATCTGAAAAATAAACCTCGCATGGAGAGGCTGCAACTCCCATTGCTTGCCAAACATTCTGGGCAATAAATTCTTTGCACCATTAAGTGGGAGCCAAGCCCCAGAATATTGGCTTTAATCATAAAATTACTGGGTTCATCTTTTCCCTGCTTGGGAGGTAAATGCAACTTGACTGAGAGAGATAAATATAGATATTTAAAAAGAAGGAGGCAGGTTCTCATACAATGCTTGCCTATGCGGCAATGCTTTCAGGATGATCTCCACAGAGTAGGGATCAGAATCTAGGGATGGAAGGATCTGTCAATTTCACTTTTGTTAGTTTTACATTTTTCCTATCTCCAAATTTCTGCCGCAGTTTGCATTTCTTTCTTGCAAAATGCATTTATTGAGAGAACTTTGCAATGAAATGTTGCTGAATTTCTATGAGGATTTTTTTAATCAAAATTACCGATTGCTGCAGGAATGTGGAGAACAGAATTAAAGGTTGTAAAAATGGGAAAAGTGAAATTGACAGATTCATTTATCCCTAGACACAATTAGTAGCATCAATAGCATGGCTTTCCTTCCTTCCTTCCTTCCTGCCTGCCTGCCTGCCTGCCTTCTTTTCTTCCTTTTGCTATTACTGCAATTTACAACAGTGTTGCCAGTGTGATCAGCCACCATTTTGCTTTCTCCACAATGTTCTAGAGAAAGTGTCAATCTTGGGTTGGGGGGACGGACTGTGGCCACCATAAAATAGAATAGATTAAATGGTATAATTTTTTATATAGAAAATTCTGCAAAGTGGTCTCCTTTTTCTTAGGGGATGAGAAAAAGGAACTATCTCATATATTTTCTCAGAAAAGGGTCATCTGAGAAATTTCAGTTCACTCCTACTATTGTAAGGGCCATAGTTCAATGACAGGGATGAGGGTGGTGCTGTGGTGTAAACCACTGAGCCTCTTGGGCTTGCTGATCGGAAGGTCAGTGGTTCGAATCCCCACAACGGAGTGAGCTCCCATTGCTCTGTCCCAGCTCCTGCCAACCTAGCAGTTCAAAAGCAGGCCAGTGCAAGTAGATAAATAGGTACTGCTGTGGTGGGAAGGTAAATGGTGTTTCCGTGCGCTCTGTCTTCCATCACGGTGTTCCGTTGTGCCAGAAGCAGTTTAGTCATGCTGGCCACATGTCCCGGAAAGCTGTCTGTGGACAAACGCTGGCTCCCTCGACCTGAAAGTGAGATGAGCGCTACACTCCATGGTGTACTGGACTTAACCATCCAGGGGTCCTTTACCTCTATAGTTCAATGACAGAGCATCTGCTTGCAGAATGCCCCAGGAATGGCCCTAGGTAAGACTGGCAGCTTCCTATGGCCTGATGTACAGTGGCAAGGCCAGCTAAAGACTTGAGCCAATTTGTTTACTTCATCCTCAACTCCATATACTCCCTGCTCTTTGTTTATGGTGCTGCTGAATCCTTTTACAGTGAAGTGTGGTCAAAGTCAGAAAGTGACTGCAAAAATAGCACCTTCTTACTCAACAGATCTTTATGGGCACATCCGCTGACTTTAGCGATAAAACCCATCTTTTGCTCCCATTTCTTGTCTCTCAGCACTGTGGAAGAAGGGAAGGGAAAGGTGGGGAAGGGTTGGTTCTATTCTGGGCAATGCAGAGTCAACAGATTTGTCAACCATGTTTTGTCCCTGGCTCAGGATGGGCTTCCAGAAAGGCATGTTAAGGAGCCTGCATTTCTTGCATGGAATACAGCTGGCATCTTTGAATCAGCTAGAGACATTCCTTGAAAGTACCAGTGGTTGGCAAATCTTACAGCAAAAGGAGGGTCTCTTCCCAAGTAATGGTGGCTCTTAGAATCCAGGCTGGAAAACAGACAGAAGAGCAGAGATTTCTGCATACTTTCAGATACATGTACCATGGCTCATGATCTGGAGGAAATAGAAGGAGGAAAAGGTTTTTGGGGGGCAAAATCATCAACTTCTCCCATGGCGATAAAATTCAGCCTTTGCCATCCAGGTCCCCTCCAGAAGTTTAGGACCACAACTTCAACAATTCCAGCCAACACAACTTGGTGACTGCTGATATAATAATTAGTGGAAACTTGATGGGCTCTTGCTTGGAAACAAATTTTACGGGGCTTGTGAGACTGATTGCCAAGATGGTGAGCTGTATGAGCGACTGAATTCTTCTCTAAAGGTAAAGATAAAGGGACCCCTGACCATTAGGTCCAGTCGTGGCCGACTCTGGGGTTGCGGCGCTCATCTCGCTTTATTGGCCAAGGGAGCCGGCGTATAGCTTCCGGGTCATGTGGCCAGCATAACTAAGCCACTTCTGGTGAACCAGAGCAGTGCACGGAAACACCGTTTACCTTCCCGCCGGAGCGGTACCTATTTATCTACTTGCACTTTGACGTGCTTTCGAACTGCTAGGTTGGCATGAGCAGGGACCGAGCAACGGGAGCTCACCCCGTCGTGGGGATTCAAACCACTGGCCTTCTGATCGGCAAGCCCTAGGCTCTGTGGTTTAACCCACAGCGCCACCTGCGTCCCTTGAATTCTTCTCTACCTCACCTTAAAAATTGCCTATGCCTTCTATCTCAGCCACCCGGTTTCCCCAATCTCTAATTCTAGTCCACCTTCCCTTTTATTGCTCTACTTTCTGGTTTGGCCAGAAATGGCTGCAAAAGCAGCTGCAATGGCATTCTGGCAATCACAGAGATGGGGAAGAATGGAGCTCAGAGCTCTTTCCTTCTCTCTGCTCTTTGGTTCCTAGGAAAAACCATGTGAGAGTCTCCAGGGCCCTTGTTTCCTGGTACTCTATTATGTAGCATATCCCATGACTCTTAAGCACCGGCAGTAACAGGGAGGGCAAGAACAAGGCTGCTCTCCTACCCTGCTGCTCATACCACTGCATGGAGGCCACTTACACACATTACCCCAAAAGAGGAAATGCACCACCAAAGAAGTGAACAAAAGCAGATACAAATCTGCATAAAATTTGTACGTACTCTGTTTTTTTGTACAAATGCAAATATTTATAAAATTACTACCGTTTCAAAAAAATAATAATGCAATGTATCTCACCAATCAACAAGAAGATCCCTGTGACCTGGCAGCTTAGGGTTGATGGGCAACTTAGAGACCCCTCTTGATCTCCCTTTTTATGGTTCTTTATCTGGGCCAGACACAGCTTTGGAAGAGAGGAGGTGAAATATACTCGGAATCGAGAGTGGATTTCATGCTCTTTATTCAGCTCATAGTGGTGAGAAGGAATGAAGGTTCCCCCAAAATATCTGCTTTATATACATTATTTACACAATGGGCTGCACGTGATTGGCTAATTCCGGGATTCTCCTGTAGGCCAATCAGGTTGTGGATTCACTTCCACCTGGAGCTGGATTGGGTGGCTCCTGCGGACCAATCATACTGCTGCATTGTTCTAGGACCAATCAGACTGCTGCATTCTGAACCCTATTGTTCTAGGACCAATCAGACTGCTGCATTTTGGATCCTATTCATCTCAGTACATAGGAGGCATTCAAGCAGAGGGAGAACTGAAAAGGGAGAGAGGGATTAAGCACCCTTTTCCATCCGCTGTTCCTCCCTACGTTTCCTGCATTCATGTTAACCAGTGGAGGTGTGGGATCTGGGGTAGAATCAAGGCACGGATCAATCCTAAGCCCTATGACAGATCATGAGAAACAGATCCTCTACTTATTAAATCGGCACAGTTGGAGAGATCAGGAACTTCCTGGTGTGAGCAAGAAAAAGATATCCCTGCCCCTTGTCCTGGGGGAACAACCTATGTCTCTTCTTGCAATCTCCTTTCCCCTGGCTTTATATCTCTTGCCTTGTTGGTGCAGCCCCAACCCATGAACTGAGATTGAATATAGTTGAAGAATTCTTATGCTACTGCAATGCAGTTCTGAGCTTTCAGAAAGTGAAGGACGTATGGACATTGCAGAAACAGGCCCAGTCTCCGGGGAGAAGATTAGCAGCTTTTTCTTGCCTTGCTGCTGCTTCTTCTTTCCCCCTCCCTTTTCATTCCCCCACCGTGGATATTTATTTTGTGTGTGCGTGGCAATTTCTTAATTCCAAGGCAGAGAGAAGCTAGCACTAAATAAAATGAGAACAGTACCTACCACATCCCCTTGAAACGCTGAAACTCAACCTTATGCCCCATCAGGCCCACTAAATGCAGAAGAGGGGTCTTTGTCAAGGATGCTTTGGCAAAATCCAGATGTTCCCATCACCCCTAACCATTGGCTGTGTTGGCTGGGGCTGATGAGAGTTGGACTCCAGCATATGGCGGACACAACAATATAATTTATGGACATCCAATGAGATTGAATGCAGGAAGATTCAAGACAGATGAAAGAAAATCCTTCTTCATGCAGTGCAGAGTAAAGCGACGAAACTCATCAACCTGGATGGCTTTAAAAGAGGATTTTGTTTCGTAAAATTTATACACTGTTTGATTGTAAAAAAACAACAACAAGCCTCAAAACAAGGAAACAAATCAACCCAAAATAAAGCAAGAAAACCAAGAAAAAATTACAACCCTACTTTAAAACATACAGAAGTTAAAATGCTAAAACAGCTTAAAACCACCTCAACTTTCTATTTATTGATTTCAGGAATATTTGGGGTTGCTGTGAGGATAAAATGGGCAGGAGGAGACATGTGCAGGCCACTTTGAGCTCCTTACATAATAAGACTAAATGAATAAATAATTAAGAACTTCCTTTGGAGGGTTTCCCACAGAGGTCTGGTTGGTAAGGTAAAAAACGTAAAGGACCCCTGGAGGGTTAAGTCCAGTCAAAGGAGACTATGGAGTTGCGGCGCTCATCTCGCTTTCAGGCCGAGGGAGCCAGCATTGTCTACAGACAGTTTTCCAGGTCATGTGGCCAGTATGACTAAATGGCTTCTGGTGCACCGGAACACTGTGACGGAAACCAGAGCGCACGGAAACACCGTTTACCTTCCCACTGGAGCGGTACCTATTTATCTACTTGCACTGGCGTGCTTTTGAACTGCTAGGTTGGCAGGAGCTGGGACAGAGCAATGGCAGCTCACCCCATCACAGGGATTCAAACCACCAACCTTCTGATTGGCCAGCCCAAGAAGCTCAGTGGTTTAGATCACAGTGCCACCTGCGTCCCTCTTGGTTCAGTTGGACACTGTGACAACAGGATGCTGGACTAAGTGGGCCACTTGTCCTATCCAGTGTGGTGTAGTGGTTAAGAGCAGTAGTCTCGTAATCTGGGGACCGGGTTCGCGTCTCCGCTCCTCCACATGCAGCTGCTGAGTGACCTTGGGCCAGTCACACTTCTTTGAAGTCTCTCAGTCTCACTCACCTCACAGAGTGTTTGTTGTGGGGGAGGAAGGGAAAGGAGAATGTTAGCCGCTTTGAGACTCCTTCGGGTAGTGATAAAGTGGGATATCAAATCCAAACTCCTCCTCCTCCTCTTCTTCTTCTTCTTCTTCTTCTTCTTCTTCTTCTTCTTCTTCTTCTTCTTCTTCTTCTTCTTCTTCTATCCAGCAGCCTCTTTTCATGTTCTTACACTGCATTCACTTGTTGAATGTTGCGTGTGAAAGAGTGTATGGCTCAGGTCTTTGTGTACACGGATACAACATGAGCTGTACACTCCTTGGATGTAAAGTGTGAGCACCCCATTGCCTTGCCTTCACCTCCATTTGCGCCTCCTAATACTAGCCAATCTTATAAAAAAACCCAAAAAATCAATTTAAAAGTCTTTCCTGATTACATCACAATGTACAAGGGCCTTTCTCCTACCCCCTTTTTCCCAGGCAAGGTCGTTGCGAAGGTTGTGGCTCCCACCTGCCTTTGCCAACATTCTGCCTGTTTGAGATGCAGATTGTTCTTGGACAGAGAGCAAAGCGGAGCGCTGATTCGGCTCGATTTGCCTGCAGCTCTGGGTCTCACTGACGCTGCAGGACTGACGGCACACGGAGGGGATTTCGGGAGCGCAAAGCGGGATAGCACTTGGCTGCATCCCAAAGAAGAACGCCCTGCCGACTGTGCTGCTTCTGCCCACATTCTCGGGAGCAGCAAGCACACCGTTCTCTGGGGCAAACCTTTGAGAACAGAGTGAATGAGACAACAGGCGCTCATCAAACCAGATGTACCGTAAATCTTACACACCTTGTACATTTCAAACTGTTTCTCACGAGGTGGGGGACCTCTTCTTCAGCACAAGGGAAGCATTTTCTCTGGGCAATCTTCCAAGGGCCAGTTGCCTATTGGTAGGGCAGGGCCAGGGGTGAAAGCGAGCTTCACTGAATGAAGAGATTATGGGGGTCTGCCCCCCCAAACCCATGACATCATGCTGCTAGTAGCAATAAGGTAAAGGTAAGGTAAAGGACCCCTGGGTGGTTAAGTCCAGTCAAAGGCGACTATGGGGTTGTGGCGCTCATCTCACTTTCAGGCCAAGGGAGCTGGCGTTAGTCCACAGACAGCTTTCCGGGTCATGTGGCCAGCAGGACTAAACTGCTTCTGTAGCAACGGAACACCATGACGGAAACCAGAGTGCACAGAAACACTGTTTACCTTCCCACCGCAGCGGTGCCTATTTATCTACTTGCACTGGCATGTTTTTGAACTGCTAGGTAGGCAGGAGCTGGGAGAGAGCAACAGGAGCTCACCCCGTTGTGCAGATTCGAACAGCCAACCTTCCGATCGGCAAGCCCAAGAGGCTCAGTGGTTTAGACCACAGCACCACCTGCATCTTTCTGTGCAATCTGGCTTCTGTCATGGTGTTCCATTGCACCAATAGTGGTTTAGTCATGCTGGCCACATGACCTGGAAAGCTGTCTGTGGACAAATGCCGGCTCCCTCAGCCTGAAAGCGAGATGAGTGCCACACCCCATAGTCACCTTTGACTGGACTTAACTGTCCAGGGGTCCTTCACTTTTACCTTTAGTAGCAATAACAACAACTTTTATTCTTAAACCCCAGACAGATACTATTCTAGCACTGTTGTTCTAAAACCTTTCTACGGTACCAGCATTATTTCTGGTCAATGCAGTAAAATTAACAAAGCGTGTTCTCCCTAAAATGAGAGCACGTGTTGCGGTGGGGTCTGCCAAGCCAACCCTCTGTTGCCAGGCAGGTAAAAGTGGCTGGCCTGGGGCAATGATTGGATGGCTGGGTTGCTGGGGCAAATTGCATGTAGCAATGTGGTGGGTGGGACCAAAAGGCTTTAAATATTGGGGCACTTAGCTTTTGCTTTCTCTTTCGCTGAGTGCATCAGATCACCGGCCTGCCCACCCACCCTGAGTTCCGGTTGACCTTGCTATGCCTGTCATGGGGTCGTCTGCTGTTGGGGCAGGGGCCTAGTAGGAATTTTGTCCATTTGGCTGATTGGCTGGTGCCATTTGGTTTTTGCCTACTACTTAGCAATTTGTCACAACTTGTAAGGTTGCGGTTAGGCATTGGTTATAAAATTGGTTGGAGGAGGAGTAAGGATAGGCTGGGCCTGCCCCTCCAATGGTGCTGGAAGGGAATTCTGTTAAAGGAATCCAGGGGCTTGCCACGATTTCATCCAATCCCTGAAATGGGACCAGGGCTGGCAAGCCCTGAGGAGCAGGTTGGGTGAGCGGTGAGGGCCTGTGACTCAACTCCATTGCTCCCCAATATTGTTTTCCCTTCCGAGGGAGTTCGGAAGTCAGTTCTGTCCCAGGCAGGGGGACAGATAGTCTTAACCAATGCCTAAGCAACCACTCACAGATTATGTATTTTAATAAAATTGTGGCCAAAATTATGCAAAAACCCTTAAACAAAAATTATGTGTGAATTGTGAATTATTTTGAGGGATGGCTTGCGGACCTCGACACGCAATTGTCATCACTATGTTCCAAAGCTGTGTGTGGTCACTGAAGCTATTCCTCCACATTGACTTGCTTCTGACAGATCAGGAGCAGGGAATCTCAGTCCCAAGGGCCAAAAGTTGCCCTTCAGTCATCTCTTCATGGCCTCCATGACTCTCTCCAGGCCACACCCCTTACTGGAATGATTCCACATTCTCCCCCAGTTCATCTGTCTGGCTAGATTGTGGAATAATAGCTCTTGGATTATGGTAACGCCTCTTGTCTGGATGGAGAAAGGAATGTGTAAAAACCTCTGACCTTCTTGTGGCCAGAGCACAGAGAATTATACAATGATAAGAGTTGCTTCTGTTACACCTCAACCCTTTGGTTTGCAGCCTCCAGAGTGTTGGCCACTAGGCAATGTAGTCCTTTGCTGACAAAGGTTCCCCAAGCTTGTGGAAGTCGTAGACAGTTGTCAAGAAGTCCCATTCTTGGCTGCTCAGTGAGCCAATGAGGCTAATCACAGGTTATCCAAGGCAAGCCAGCAGCAACAAACAGCCCACCCACCTGCCGGCATAAATCCGTCAATTCTCAGACGTTCCGACTGAGAGCAGATGTCCCAAATCAGAAACAAAGAGTGTAAACCTGCCAAATGATCATCTAATCCACATTTTCCATAGAACTGCCAGATCCTGGGCAGTGACGTAACTTTGTACCAAGTTTTCTGCTTATGTTAAGCATCTGAATTTGTGCACCTCTCCAAAGGCCTTTGTCGCCGGCATTTTTGGAAGCCGTTCAAGGGAAGCCTTCATCTAGTAATTTCTCTTGAAATCAATACTTACATCTGAGGTATCAAGAGGAGGAATTCCAAAATGGGGAGAGGGAATAAGATCTGGGTAGGAAGAGATAGATGTATTGGATGGTTTAAGGGCATTAGGGCTGGTTCTTGGAGGGATGATACCAGCATGAGAAAGAACAGAAGTGGCTCTGCCAACTGACTCTGCAAAAACGGTGACCTTGTCAGGGTGTTAGCCTTTGAGGGTGTGTGTGACAAAGCATTACTGCCCCAAGATGACCATGAAGAAGAGGAGAGTCTGGCCCAAAGGGAGAAGATGCTTCAATATGCTCTGATAACTTTTTAAAAAACTGAGTGTATAAAAGTCTTATAAAAGTCGAGTGCATGTTGTCTCTGCATTGCCTGTCATTTAAGTGCTTGATAAACACGTAAGGCCAAAGTATAATTTTACCCTTTTTAAAAACCTGCACATTACAGTGGTACCTCAGGTTAAGAACTTAATTCGTTCTGGAGGTCTGTTCTTAACCTGAAACTGTTCTTAACATGAAGCACCACTTTAGCTAATGGGGCCTCCCGCTGCCGCCGTAGCACAATTTCTGTTCTCATACTGAAGCAAAGTTCTTAACCCGAGGTGCTATTTCTGGGTTAGCGGAGTCTGTAACCTGAAGCATCTGTAACCTGAAGCGTATTTAACCCGAGGTACCACTGTATCAGCTTTCCAAGAATACACACTTTTAAAAAACACCATATTTTGTGTGCAACCGCACACTAAAAGAAAGACCTTGCCAGGTAGAAGGTGCAATTAACTATGCTAGTATCTTCCTTGCTTCTCAAAGGCATCTGGTTGGCCACTAGAAGAAGACAACATTGCAGTAGAAAGGGCTTTGGTTTGATCTAGCCTGGCTTCTATTACGTTGTGTTGAGCTTACATTAAAGCTTGGGTTATGCTTACCCACACCCACTGGGGTAGAAGGTCCTAGATGGGCACATAGCCCACAGGGTGTGGTAATCTGCAACACCAGTAGGCATACATAGCAGTGTATAAAGTGAGGGGGGAAGATGTCTGCCCCAAGGAGCTTGCAATCAACATCTTGGATGACATCAGAGGCGGCAACTTCCCAGGGAGAATGGGGGACGGCGACATCATGTGTGTGACAGCAGGATGTTGGGAGGAGCCAGGGGGTGGAGCCAAATGTGGTGGCAGCATGGCTTCAATGGCCGGCGGCTCCTTGTCCTCCTGCTGCTGCTGCTGCCACTGGCTGGGGGCTGCTTCCCCGCTCCTTCCCTTCCGCGGCAGCAGGAGAAGGAGGAGAAGCTGTCCACTGAAGCTGTACTGCATTCAGCTCCACCCTTGGTCTCCTCCATCCCCTTTGGACATTGGGGGCCCCCAGCTCCTCTCCTGAAATGTAGGGCCCCTCCAAATGGCTTGGCCCCTAGGAGATGGTGTTCCTGGATCACCTCCGCACCATAGGTACACCATACATATCTGGTCTACAAGCTGCAGCTAGTGCAGAATGCAACAGCCAGGCGGCTCCCAGAAGCAAAGAATCATGGGAACTGTAGTTTGCTACAGGTGCTGGGTATTATAGCCCTGTGACTACAGCTCCCAGGATTCTTGGGGGGAGCATGTGCTTCAAATGTGCATTAAATGTGCTTCACTTGTATAGGTTGGATGTGACCTTCACAGCATACAGGAAGTTGGATCACTGCTATGACCTTCACCCCTTTCCCTGAATGATTTGCTACTCCTCCGGTGGAGCATTTTGATTGTGTAATGAAGCCAACAGTGCAATCCTCTGTGTGGCTACTCAGAAGTAAGCCCTACTGAGTTCAATGGGGCTTATTCCCAGGCTACAGGCCTGCATGGCTAACCTGTTGTCTTCTTTATCTCATAGAACTGTAGAGTTTGAAGGGTCTATGAAAATCATCTAGCCCAATGCGGGGCTCGAAGCTATGACCTTGAGATTAAGAGTCCCATGCTCTACTGACTGAGCTATCCCACCAAATCCCACCGGACTCCAGATCCCATCAGCCCCAGCCAATATGGCCAACAGTCAAGGACAATGGAAGCTGCAGTCCAAACAATATCTGAAGGACCACAGGTTGTCTACCCCTGCAATGCACAAATACACACTTAGCTCAGAGTCAGTCCCAAATAACTTAATGGGAATTTCTAGACTCAAATAGAATTTCACTGCAAATTATTTAAGTGTGTCCATGGGTAGAGACACTGAATTTCCTTTTAGGGGAATAAATAGGAAGTCTCTTTCTTTCTTTCTTTCTTTCTTTCTTTCTTTCTTTCTTTCTTTCTTTCTTTCTTTCTTTCTTTCTTTCTTTCTTTCTCCCTTTCTTTCTCCCTTTCTTTCTAAAAAAATTACACACCAAAATCCAGTTAACTGGAGCTGGGAAGTTATATTAAGGGATGAATGCTGGATGAAGTAGAATCAGCCTACATGTAACTAGATAAGCCCGGCTCTCTCAATTGACCATTTCAGTAAGTTACAGCTGTCACCAAGGCCTGATATATCCCAGCGAACATTCAGATGGGCTGTAATGCCATTTGGCCGGTTTCAGTTTACAGCCGCGCTGAGCCCGTCGCATGCATCCTGCTGTCAAAGGCAAACCAAATCATACATCCCAGGCCATCAAACTACGTGTTGCAATCGCTCTTACCCGCTCCCTTCCATCACCTCCACCCAGCCCACCCTCTCTGGGACTCTTTCAAATTGATTTTTGAGGAGCACCTCGCTTTCACGTTGAAAGACATTTACCGTATTGGGGATAAAAATAGTGCTTGAGGACTGAGAGGTGGCGGCGGCAAGGACTGGCCTTTATGTGTGCGGAGAGGGATTATTAATTTTAATTTTGTTTTTACCTTCATCTCGGCAGGAATTATTTCAGCCAAACAGGAATTAATAAATGATCTGGTCATAAACAATTCACCATTTTCTCTCCCATATATATATATATATATATATATATATGCTTTCGTAGATTTTCACGGGTACAG
>JAXCMG010000005.1:4111122-4156305 GCA_034642415.1 Podarcis siculus | reverse complement strand
CCTTCCTTCCTTCCTTCCTTCCTTCCTTCCTTCCTTCCTTCCTTCCTATCCCACCGTCCCTCCAAGGAGCTCAAGGCGGCATACATAGCTTTCCTCCTCCCCATTTTCTTGTCACAACAACCGTGTGATGTAGGCTAGGCAGAGAGTGAGTGAGTGGCCCAGGCTCACCCAGTGAGCTTCATGATGGAGTGGAGGTTCGAACCCTGGTCTCCCAAGTCCTATTCCAACACATTTTCAACTATGTCACACCCAGTGACTGGGTGATGGCCTCTTCGCTCAGATGTCACCCAGCAGCAAAGGATGCCCTCTTGCCTCCTGTCTTCAGTCCAGAGAAAAATAAAAGCGTTAGGCAGAATGAAGCGGCTGCCTTAGGCAGCAGATGTTTTGCGTCACGAAAGGGCAATAAATATTCATTTAATTTGAAATTATTGGACTTCCACTGCTAGGGAGGATGTGCTCAGTCTTGGGTGCTATGCACCTTGAGGGAGGTCTGGATACAATCTGCTGCTCCACCTCAGGCAGTGAAATGGCCCCGATCCCCTCAATCATTTCATCATTTCCTGCAGCATCTTTTAAAGACTAAGGGTGCCACAGATTTCTTTTTTATTTTCCACTTCTGCAGGGGGGAAGCCACTCATTTAGCTGCTGTGGATAACTCTCTCGAACAAGCAACAGCTTTGCTGAAGTATCTAATGTTGAATCCCACGATTCTTTGAGTGAATGGCTGAAGAATAGCCTGGCTGGGTGAGATGGGTCTAGCTTGGAATGAGGAACCAATCAGCAATAAAGACCCACACAATTCCAGGGTTTAGAGAAGTGGAAGTATCTGCAAGGGGAGATGGGCAGGAATTAAAAATATTTTTAGAGTTGATACAAAAATCAGCACCTGCAGAAATTGGGGTGTGTGTGTAGTTTTCTGCTGCTTTGAGGGGCAGGGGTTGGGGAGTGAGCCAGAGAAATACTTGCCATTTACAGAGAGGTTTGCTACTTTGTTGTTGTTTAGTCGTTTAGTCGTGTCCGACTCTTCGTGACCCCATGGACCAGAGCACGCCAGGCACTCCTGTCTTCCACTGCCTCCCGCAGTTTGGTCAAACTCATGTTGGTAGCTTCGAGAACACTGTCCAACCATCTCGTCCTCTGTCGTCCCCTTCTCCTTGTGCCCTCAGTCTTTCCCAACATCAGGGCCTTTTCCAGGGAGTCTTCTCTTCTCATGAGGTGGCCAAAGTATTGGAGCCTCAGCTTCAGGATCTGTCCTTCCAGTGAGCACTCAGGGCTGATTTCCTTCAGAATGGATCGGTTTGATCTTCTTGCAGTCCATGGGACTCTCAAGAGTCTCCTCCAGCACCAGAATTCAAAAGCATCAATTCTTCGACGATCAGCCTTCTTTATGATTCAGTGACATTCCTTAACTTTACGAGTCGTCTGGGTCCCCCCCCCCATCCTTGCTTTAAAAAAAAATAAATACCTGGTGGGAGTGGGCCAGGACCACAACGCTACAATTGTTCGCAGGGGAACAGGCCTCTCTATAGCTGCCCAGCTGGCTGCAGTTTCTGGAATGCCTATGAGAGGGACAGTACATCATGTAACATTGTTCCTATAGGCATTCCAAGAAGCACAACCAGCCAGAAGGCTGCGGAAACCTCCTGCTTCTGCAGGCAGCTGGAAGCGGGGGTCAGGTTGTTTTTTTTTAAAAAAAATGCACCCAGGGGTTTTGGTGGGTGGGTGGGTGGTGCAAAAACTGAGCCAAAAGATTCAGCACAATGCTAGTTTCTACACTTCAAATGCATTACTCAAGATCAGAGGGTTTCTGGGCATCAAGAATCACTTGGTGACATCAATGTTTGAATTATATGCTTCTAGCCTCCTTATCACTGCCATTGGACAAAGTGAAGCATCTGCCTCAGGTGGCAAGTGATGGGGGAACGGCAGGAGCCAACAACCCCCATCCCCATATGTCTTCTCCTCTGGAGTGGATCAGGCCACACAAGTAATACCTCATGGTTAAAAATAACAACACAAGACATGAATAAATGCATGATATATTTTGATTGATATTCAATGTTAGTCATACTCATTGTAGACCCAGAGGAGTCCCATTGTTTGCTAAGGGTTTGCTAAGTATGACTAACATTAGGCATCACAGGCTGCAATTATAGTAAATACTTGTCTCTAGCCTTGCCTCACTGCAAGCCCATATATGTATTTGGTCCTATGACACGTAGGAGGCAGTTAGTTTAATAGGGTGGACTATGTTTGATCTGCCTACTGATCTGAAATAAAATGTCGTTCTCATTTTCTCCCAGTTTCTCATTTTTTCCAATCTTTAATTTATTCCTCCATATTTCCAAATCAGTCTGTAATTTTTCTGGGGGGAAAGTCCACACAAAAATTTATCAGCAATGTGTGTATATTTATCCTAATAAGCAAATTTTTGTATGCATTTCCCCCAATATACACCTTAATACAATGCATTTTTTGTTCTGTTCTCACTAATACATGCATTTAATACACATTTTACTCTAGCAGATGCATTACATGGCTGTGCAACTGCACTGCAAAATTCACAGCAGTGCGAATTTTGTAGGATGCCTGTTTCCCAATTGTTGCATTGTTTCAAAAACTGCAAAATTTTGTTGTTGTTTAGTTGTGTCTGACTCTTTGTGACCCCCTGGACCAGAGCACGCCAGGCATTCCTTTCTTCCGCTGCCTCCCACAGTTTGGTCAAACTCATGCTCGTAGCTTCGAGAACACTGCCAACCATCTCGTCCTCTGTCGTCCCCTTCTCCTTGTGCCCTCCATCTTTCCCAACATCAGGGTCTTTTCCAAGGAGTCTTCTCTTCTCATGAGGTGGCCAAAGTATTGGAGCCTCAGCTTCAGGATCTGTCCTTCCAGTGAGCACTCAAGACTGATTTCCTTCAGAATGGATAGGTTTGATCTTCTTGCAGTCCATGGGACTCTCAAGAGTCTCCTCCAGCACCATAATTCAAAAGCATCAATTCTTTGGCGATCAGCCTTCTTTATGGTCCAGCTTTCAGTGTCATACATCACTACTGGAAAATTTTGTTAGTTTACCTTTAAATACAAAATGAATGGAATTCGTCCACCATCTGCAAGTACTATTATTAACTGGGGATTTAGGAGATGCATTTATTGTTCTGTCACAGGCAGCAAAATGTCTTGGAGCAGCCTTCACTCCTCACTTAAACCAAAGAAAGCTCTTGCTTTCTACATTTGACTTTCTTGCACCCGGGCCATGATGAGAAGAGAAGGAAGGCACATCTTGCCTGCATCCCCAGAAACTTCCCTTTTCCACCTCACTCTCTGGTTTAATCTGATGAGACGGTTTGCGGAAGAGCACTTACAACCACAAAAGCATTTGTATTTTCTACCCCAGTGACTCCCAGACTTTAAGTAACAGGCACCCAGCGAAATGTACCAGCTGTAATATACAAACCCAGGTACAAATAGCAGTGAATGCTCCCTTTCTCCCCGCACCTCCACCACTTCCCTTGACCAGGGATAGAAAAAGGAAAAAGAAAAGAAAAGAAAGCTTTTCATTGCACTATAAAATGACTCCCCTCCAGCCTGCCTGGCCTCAGTGAAAAGTGAGCAATGGACGCCACTTGTAAGGTCAAAAGTGAACTGGGGACTAATGGATACCAAAAAATACTTTTTGACTTCTTGATTCTAAGCTGGATATGTTCGAGTTAATGATGTATGAAAGTGGTTGCCTTTTGTACCTTTTTAAAGACGAGTGAAATTGGGACGCTATTCTTGTTTTGTAGATCAGGTGCGAGCTGTTTGGGGGGATTTTATTTTAAAGAGAGACGAGTTTGCAATTTGGGTGTGACAACTGTGTCCCCATAGGTGCTTAGCTAAGAATGCTTCTCACCCAAATCCATCTGATGAAAAAAGCCCATTTCAGTGCTTTTGTGACCTTCAGGCTTTGTTCATGCGATGTGCTCTATGTGGGGCTGCTTTACTCAGCAAGCTCTTGGAGCGACTCCAAAAAAAAGTGCTCAGACTTTGGTGTGTCTTCGGAGTAAAGCAGTTCAGGACAAGAGTGAGCAACATCTCCAGGCAGGATTTAACAGTGAACATCCTACCATATCCAGGGTAGGGATCCCTGAGGAATCTGATCATTGTGAATCGCAATACAAACCGACTTGATTGATGCTTCTCCAACTAATATGTGGGTTGGAAGTTCTTGGTTATTTTTCTGTATAATGCATTTTAAAATAGGTACTTTGAGATAAAATACATACAGAAATGCATATTTGAAAGAAAATATACTTTTAAATGAGTGTTTTCTAAGAAAATATATTAAAAGCACCGTTTAAATACATATTTAAATGCAAATTTTCATGGGGATGTTAAAAATAGATTAATGCAGAAACAGGGTGGAATGGACTTATGAATGAGGACGCAGAGTAGAAATAGATTGATCCAACCATCCTTAATCTAAAGTGAAATATATTTTTTGTGTGTGCCATTCAAATCCAAGTGCTTCCCTTTATGCTGTCTCCATTTGTCTGTTTATTGTCTCAAACATTATACAGTGGTGCCCCGCAAGACGAACGCCTCGCAAGACGGAAAACCCGCTAGACGAAAGGGTTTTCCGTTTTGGAGGCGCTTCGCAAAACGAATTTCCCTATGGGGTTGCTTTGCAAGACGAAAAAATCTTGCGTCCCCCCGCGGGGTTTTTTCCGCTTTTTCCGCCCTTTTCCTAAGCTGCTAAGCCGCTTATCAGCTGTTCCGCTGATAAGCCGCTTAACAGCTGATCGCGAAAAGCCGCTTGACAGCTGTAGCGCTAATCCGCTAAGCTGTCAATGGGCTTGCTTCGCAAGACGAAAAAACCGCTAGATGAAGAGAATCGCGGAACGGATTCTTTTCGTCTAGCGAGGCACCACTGTACAGGGCTCAGATGTCTTCACCCATGTACACACTTTGATCACAACTGCTTTGCATGCTGAAGTTTGTTCTCTAACATAGACTACAAAGTCCATAATGCAGTGCAACAGTAAGTGAAATACATGCCCATGATAACAAAGAGAGGATGTAATACTAAAGACAAAAAGCATGGTGGAATAAATTGGAGTAGTCATACCTCCAAGAAGCAATGAGGATCTTGAAATTTTGTGCCAAAGGTTTCGGTACCAAACCCTAGATTATGCCCAAATTTCCATTTTGAGACACAGGAACATGGAAAGTTCCCTTATACCAAGTCAGACCATTGGGTCATCAAGCTCAGTATCAACTATGCTGACTGGCAGTAGCTTTCATGGGTTTCAGACAGGAATCTCTCCCATTTCCACCTGGAGATGCCAGGGACTGAGCCTGGAACCTTCTGCATTCAAAGCAGATGGTCTACCACTGAGCTATGGCCCTTTCCTGGGGCAGAATAGGGTGGCAACCCTCATGTCACTTTTTATGGTGGTTCCACCTGCAACAGCTGTTTACCATATTTTTCGCTTATGCACCTGACCATAAGATGCACCTAGTTTTTAGAAGAGGAAAGCCCCATTTTGGGGGGGATCAGCTCACAGTTGTGCAGCTTCTTTTGCAAAGGGGGAAAGCCCCCTTTTTTTGAGGATCAGCTCAAAGTTGTTGAGCTTACTTTGCAAAGGGAAAAAATCCTGTTTTTATGGGGTTCAACTCACAGTTCTGCAGCTTCTTTAGGAAAGGAAAGGGAGTCATTTCTAGTTTCCAGGCACATAATCTAGATTGACCACACATTTGCTCCATAAGATGCACAGACATTTCCCCTTACTTTTTTTGGAGGAAAAAAGTGTGTCTTATGAAGCAAAAAATACGGTATGTGTTCTGGCGTTTCAGATTTGGCAGAAAGATCTTGCAGGCAGACAATAACCTTCAAGATCTGAAAGACAGGAAGAGTAGGAGCATAGCAATGGCTTTTAATTGTCACATAGGAAGCATTCCTTACTGTAGATAATGCAACTGGCCCCAGAAGAATCTCCATTGCACAGTTGGTAAATATTATATTTGGGAGTGGCATTTGGGAGAGGGGTCTCTTTAAGTCACCCTATTTGTGTGCGCAGAATACTTGCACTCCTAGGGAGAAAGTTATGTATGATCACAGTTATCAGGTGATGATCGAGATGTAATTTCTCATTTCGCCATAGTATAAATCCATCTTCAGTTTCATCTGTTAATTTTAATCTTTTTATCTCCCCAGTTGTAGAAGCATTACCCTTACATCAAGAGAGAGGCAATTGCTTGTTTGCAAAGACCCAAGACTCCTTTATTTGGCTTGAAGGACAGAGTGGATTTGGGTTGGTTCCACCTGATGGGACCTCGTAGTCCCATTTCTGCCACCTCCCAAAGCCCATAGCCACAGGGGGGAGCTGTTTCCCATCCTTTCTACTCCCCTTGTCTTCTGTTCAGGTTGTCAGATCGCCCAATACACACTTGGGTGCTCTGACAGCAATAACCCTTTCCTGTCCATGGGCGCAACGTGTGATGACTGTGATAAAGCCGGCCTCTCCTTCTAAGCTGTATTATAAACAGTGCAGACTGAGTTGCTCTCTTCAGAGTATAGCTGTCAACGTTTCCCTTTTTTAAGGGAAATTCCCTTATTCCGAATAGGATTCCTCACAAGAAAAGGGAAAAGTTGACAGCTATGCTTCAGAGTACCCCCAGGAACCGAGAAACTGACAATTCATCTTTTACTTGAACTGCTTCCTTCCATCCCTTCTCCTTCTGATTGCAGGTAGGGGAATGAATGGTGAGTTTCAGCTGCACATCAGGAGCAACTTCTGGATGACAAGAGCTGTTTGTCACGGTCCGGTCTATGGGTGATCGAAGTCTCAGCTGAGGACTTTGGGACCGGGGGCAAGATGGCGGAGTGGGAGCAGGAACGAGAGTCCAGAAGCCAGGGGTCTGAGGGTCAGGAAACAGGGAGTCATGAAGTCAAGGGTCCGAGGGTCGAGAACCAAGGAGTCAAGAAACTGAGGTCTGAGGATCAGGAAGCAAGAAGCCAAACGCAGCAAGGCAGGAAACGTGTTGCTGTGGCAAAGAGCCGAAGGGAAATGCTGACCTTATATCCCTTCCTGGCTCTTGCCACCAGGTGCAGTGAGTTACCAGGTGGCTTCACCTGTGTGGCCGTGCCTTGCCTCTCCAGAACAAACTTAGGAAGGCCCCAGTCCTGCGAAGCCCTACTGGTCACAGGGCCAGACTCCTGACACTGTTCAGCAATAGAATCAACTAACTAAGAGATGTGGTAGGCTCTGTCTTGATGGAGATCTTCAAACAGAATTGGAGGTCATCTTTTGGGTATGGCCCAGCATTGGATTTTTCTGCATTTAGCAGGAGGTTGGAGTAGATGGCCTATAACACCAACTCTGTGCTTCTATAAATGTTTGAAAGCTCCATGATTTATACATTGCACATTTTAGATGAGTATACCCAGTGGAAGTTTCTAGCACAGTGTTCTTTAACTCTGGGTTCCCAAATGTTGTTGAACTACAAGTCCCATGATCTCCAACTGTTGGCTAAGCTGTCTGGGAATTATGGGAGTTACAGTTCAACAACAACAACAACACTGATTGTGACTACCTGTGCCATTTTTGCTCCTTCTGATCTGCTTTTCCTTTCTCTTTCTGCTCAGCTATCCTCTTTTTATTGTATTTCGCTGGTTAAGAGATGAATGGCTGTTTTGACACTGTTATGCAAACTGCTTTGAGAAGCCTGGCCTGAAATACTACAAGCCCAGTCAGCCAGCCAATAAATAGCTGACAGCCCCATCCTAAACATGCTAGACAAGTGATCTTTTCCCATTGTTAGGCCGTGTGCTTCCTTTGCCTTTCCTGCATTTTCAACTCCATTTCAAAACACAGTTTCATCTCAGCTTGCTGGACGGATTTCAAGGATTTTGCTGCTTCCACATAAGTGTACTTAGGGCTGACGTTTGAGCCTTGGCTTGCAACGATGGAGCCGCAAGAAGAAAAGGGTGATTCAGGGCAACTCCACATATTGTAACTGCTACAGGAAAGCAACAGCATTACATCGTGGAATCATATATCATCATCAACCTTTTATTCGACCGTCAGTCAGAAAAAAGTACATTTGTCAATACACAGTTAAAACATCCAGGAAGATTTTAGAACTTAGCCAACACTAAAATGGGCTAAACAGATAGTCCCATATCAATACAGTCAATTATCGTCTTGTGACGCTTAAAAGCTAAAAAAAGAAATTTGGCCACCAAGGAAGGTATAGCTCTAGTGACATTATTCAGCAAGTGTAAAACCTGGTTTTCTCTGGGTAGGAAGCTAAATTGACATAGGAGTGGGTCTATAAAATTTTGTCTAAGCTCTGCATAAGAAGGGCAAGTCAAGAGAATGTGTTTGGTGGACTCAACCACACCCATGGCACAATGACAGGTTCTCTGGGCGTATGGTACTCCCCTGTACCTTCCCCACAATATCGCAGAGTCAAGGGCATTTAATCTAGCCGCTGTAAGAAGTCTGCGGTATTCCACATAGTGGATTTCTGCAAGGTAGGGGGCTGGTATGGTCCGATAAATCTGGTCCCCTAGGAACATCCCTGGTTTTACCTGGGCTATGTCCTCTTGTCTGGCAATGTCGTGGAATCATATATATTATTCTTGTTATTTAAGTTTGTCTTCTGCCTTTGCTTCCAGCATGATTGAAGGTTTCCAGTGTGAATGTAATGCACGATAAGCCTGCAATTTGCAAGCATTTAACTTGGGCACATTCAAAATAAATTCCCTGTTTAGGGAAGTTTTTAATGTTTGATGTTTTGTTGTTGTTTAGTCGTGTCCGACTCTTCGTGACCTCATGGACCAGAGCACGCCAGGCACTCCTGTCTTCCACTGATGTTTTATCCACATTGCTGTTTTATCACATTATTATTATTATTATTATTATTATTATTATTATTATTCTGTTGGGTGCAGCCCAGATTGGCTGGGGAAACCCAGCCAGATGAGTGGGGTATAAATGATATATTATTATTATTATTATTAAGCAAAAATAAAAAAGGGTGGAAAGGGAGTGGGGTTCTGGAAAAAATGACTTTGGCAATCCCATCCTTCAGTGAACTCAATGGGTTTTGTCTATATGCAATATTGGTTTTTGGCATGATCCGCAAAATGTAACCCCTACAGACGTTGCAAGTCTACTGTATTAAAAGTGGCCCAACATGTTAGAATTGCAGTGGGAAATTGACATTACACTTGTGCTCTCTCCAGAAAGTGCACACAATACCTTCAAGCTTTAAACACCCATGTGCATGCATATGGGAAACTTGATTGGACTACACCAGGGTTCAGCAAACTTTTTCAGCAGGGGGCTGGTCCACTGTCCCTCAGACCTTGGGGGGGGGCGGACTATATTTTGGAGAGAGAAAAATGAACGAATTCCTATGCCCCGCAAATAATCCAGAGATGCATTTTAAATAAAAGGACACATTCTACTCATGTAAAAACACACTGATTCCCGGTCCGTTTGTGGGCCGAATTTAGAAGGTGATTGGGCCAGATCCAGCCCCTGGGCCTTTGTTTGCCTACCCATGGACTACACCCTCACCCCTCAGTGTATGTAGATGTGTACATAATAAAATATGCATTCAAATGCCTGTATTACTTCTACACCTTATTCTTTTGCTGTGGAAACCCTGATATTTAACACCAGTGTTCCTTTCATTGCTAGCATAATCACTGCTGGATTTACTTAGGGACCCACTCTCTTGCCCCCCCCCCCCAAAGTTTTTTTAAAGGTTAAAAAAACCTGGATGTACATTTCCAAAATATAAGATAAAACAGAAATAAAATAAAACCCACATACAGCAACAGTGTTTTGTGTTGTGTAGGCTCCTATGATGTAAGTAATGGGCCCCACCTGCTAGCCTGCTCCCTAAAATATCACTGGTTTGCTCATTTCTATTTATAGGGTGCCTGCATTCTTCTTACTGGGATGTGGGTAGCACTGTGTTCTAAACACCAGGGCTTGCCAATCAGAAGGTTGGCGGTTCGAATCCCTGCGACGGAGTGAGCTCCTGTTGCTTGGTCCCTGCTCCTGCCAACCTAGCAGTTCGAAAGCACAACAGTGCATGTAGATAAATAGGTATCGCTCTGGCGGGAAGGTAAATGGCGTTTCCGTGCGCTGCTCTGGTTTGCCAGAAGCGGCTTAGTCATGCTGGCCACATGACCTGGAGAAACTGTCTGGACAAACGCTGGCTCCCTTGGCCTGTAAAGATGAACGCCACAACCCCTGAGTCGTCTGCGACTGGACTTAATGGTCAGGGGTCCCTTTACCTTTACCTACATTCTTCTTAGTTGTAATTCAGTTCAACAATTACTATGATAAAATACATATTTTGTTATGTGCAAATGGCTTTAGATACCTATTAGGTCCGTAAATTACAATATACATATATTGAATGCAAAAAACAGCGATGATTTGTTGTTGACAAAGGACAGCTGGACATATAAAGGGCCCCATTACCTTCAGTAGCTTAGGGCCTCATCAAACCTAAATCCGGCCCTGAGCATAATGTCTGAAACTGCTCTCCTAGAAAATTATGCAAGGCCTTTCCCTCCTTTCCCTTCCTTCCCTTTCGCCTAAAGAATTTGAAGACTTGAGTCAAAACGTAGCCTGGCAGTCTCATTTTATGTCTTTATCTCCCAGCAAGGATGAATTTGGAGTGCTAAATTAATTTCAGTGGCAAAGTAGATAAATTCAGGTCTAGCCTGCTGTGCGAGTTACATTAATTTTGTTCCACTGGGTTTTTTCTTCTTCCTTTGTATAAACCCAGTCTCAGGGCCATCTCTCTAACTGTCGGGTGCCCATCATGTTCGAAAGCAGTTCAGGGACATATAAACCACGGGATACGTCCTTATAAAAACTGTGAAGAACTGATTTACTCAGTAGAGGATTTATTAATTTTTTTGCTTCTAAACGTGACTTTCTCAACACCCTTTGACTGTTTGCTGATCACACAGCTTGGGGCTGCTAAGAAACCAGAGATGCCAACTCTATCCCCAGGTGATTTCATGATCTCGATTACCAGCTAAGAGTTTCCCGCAGAGATTTACTGTGTAACATTGTGGCTAATGGCAGGACTTAGAAGCCTTGATTCAGATCCTTGCTCATGGATGAACTCAGCAGATCAGCTTATACCAGGGTGGGGAAACCTTTTAAGCTCGGTTCAATCTTACAGTGGTACCTTAGTTCTCAAACTTAATCTGTTTCGGAAGTCTGTTCCAAAACCAAAGCGTTCCAGAACCAAGGCACGCTTTCCCATAGAAAGTAATGCAAAACAGATTAATCCCTTCCAGAATTTTAAAAACAACCCCTAAAACAGCAATTTAACATGAATTTTACTTTTACGAGACCACTGATCCATAAAATGAAAGCAATAAATAATGTACTGTACTATAAAATAAATAAAACAGCATTGTAGATGATAAAAATTAAAATTATTATTTTTTTCTTACCTGCACTGATGATAGTCATTGTTTGGATGGGTTTTTTAATCCGTTTCCACAGTCACACAATCGATCAATCAATCAGTAGCTGAACTGGGATCCACACAGTCACAAAAACAAATTAACTGAAAAATCCTCAAAACAAAAAAAAAAAGCAAAATAAATAGCAAAAACTAAAGCACCAAATATAAGCTCCAAATATCACCTCAAAACACTGCAATCGGAAACGGAAGGATTGAATTACAATGGGGCGGGGAGAGAGAGAGAAATTTGCAGTGCAACAGGAAACACGGAAACGGAAGGCTTGAATTGCAGCGGGACGGAAATTAGCAGCGCAACAGGAAACACAGGGGGACTCAAAATGGAGCACGTTCAGCTTCCGAAAAAAAGTTCGCAAACTGGAACACCTACTTCTGGCTTTGCAGTGTTTGGGTTCCAAGTTGTTCATGAACTAAGCTGTTCGAAAACCAAGGTACCATTGTACAGGGAATATATATGCCAGTAGCTGGCAGGACCAAAAAGGTCAAAGTGTGTGGAGCAATGAATGCATAACCCTCAACTGTTCCAGTTTAGTTGAGAAGCTATCCCGGCTTCTGATTGGATCACGGAGTGTCCTGAAAGGCACCTGTTTTGGGGGACCATGCTCTCACATGAGCCACCTGGTTCCTAAAAGAGTGCAGTCCGAAAGGTGTGTGGACGAATATCCCTGAGACTCCACCCCACCGATCAAGCAAAGAGATTAAGGCTGCAACCCTATACTCATTTTCCTGGGAGAAAATCCCATTGAACTCAGTGGGGCTTCTGAAAACAGGACAGGCATCATTAGAGCGAAGGTACTTCTCTCTTAACAGACGAAACCAAATACCTGATATTTTCATATCTACTACTACTATCGAAAGAAAGGAAAATGTTTTGTTTTTTTAAAAAAAATTATGCCATAAGTGATGCCCATTTACTTCAAAGGCACTACATTAATGTCGTGCAATAACATAAAATTTTTAGTGGGGACTAATTGAGCCAATGATATAATAACTGCCATAAATTATGGCCTCAACCACACTTGGAATTATAAGTGATTCTCTATAAATAATTTTCATATCAGAGCTTTCAGGGTGAGGGGTTACCGTTGGAAAATAATTTCTTCAGAATATTGTCACGGGGGCAAACCCGCCCGCAAACAGAAGGAGGCATCAATCAAAAGTACTTCATTTTCTCTACTTGTTTAGGGCAGTGCCAGATTAATTCCCAAATTTTCAACAATGTTTTGGTAATTCCTTCAAAACTGCTGAATTGACTTTGGCCACAGTGACGCGTATTTCATTTTTTTGGGGGGGGGGATTATTTTGTTTTATTTTAATTTATTTATTTATTTATTTATTTATTTATTTATTTACTGTATAACCTGCTCTTCATTTTTAAATTCACAATCCACTCTTCATTTGACCAGAGAGAGGAGAAACATTCGAACATTCGATCCAAATAGTGTGCATGTCAGGGCTGCGTAGGGCCAAATCTGATTGGCTACACAGTGTTGTGACATCTTGAAATTTGCTAAAGCAGCCCTCCCAATTCGGGTAACCACTAGTGGTTTGGGTTTATAACGCCCATTGGCTCCAGTCAGTACGGCCAGTGGTCAAGGGATGATGGGAGTTGGAAAAAACCAAACAAGGAATGATAGGTAAAATCTATAAGAGAATGATTACAAATAAGAAACAGACAACCCACCTTATTCAACAGCTGTGGAGTAAGGAAGAACAAGTTAGTGAAACAACGGTTGGAAGGATAATGAAAGGAATAGATGAGATTAAAGTAAGCAAATTTAGAGAGCTGGAATTAAAATTTGTTCTAAAATGGTACAGAACTCCGGCCCAGCTAGCTAATATGGTAGCAGGATTGAATTCTAACTCTTGGCATTGTAAACAGTGCGCAGTGGTGGCATGGCAGCAGCGGGATGCCCCATTTGCTAAAGTGGTTCTTCAGGTTAAGAACAGTTTCAGGTTAAGAACGGACCTCCGTTACAGCAGCTAGAATTTTGTTGGCCCAAAAATGGAAGCAGGAAGAAATGCCAACGAGGGAAGAATGGAGAATGAAACTGATGGAATATGCAGAAATGGACAAATTAACGGGAAAAATTCGAAACCATCGTGATCAGAAATTCACTGAGGACTGGAATAAATTTACAGAGTATATCAAAACTGTGTGTGAACAGGAAATAACGCTTGCTGGATTTCAGGAAGCTCTGTGAAAAGAACAGTTAGGAATGTCGCTTAAAAGACAAGATAAAATAAGGACTGTTAAAGTGCAACATAAATGTAGGAAATGTGAGAAGTTGTGAAAATTATGGAAATTGTCAGATAGGCTGATGGAAGTCTAAAAGATGTATAAGTTAATTTGGGTGTTAAATTATAAATGGAATGGTTATTGGAAATTTGAATAAAAATTAATTTTTTTTAAAAAAAAAAGAACGGACCTCCGGAACAAATTAAGTACGTAACCAGAGGTACCACTGTACTTGGAAACACTGCTATAGAGAAAGGTGACCAGTTTACCTTCAAAGCGGGAAAGACAATGATAGCTTTAGGTTGGAAAGATGGAGAAAAATGGACAGTATAGGCATGGAAGGGTTATTTGTTTGAACTTATTTAGTCGGACATTGTCACAGTCATGTCACAGGAAACGTGGAAGGTCAAGTCCACCATGATAAGGAACAAATGGAACCCCTATTTTAAATGGATAAAAACTACTGGAACAAAAGACATTCAGTGAAACTAAAGATGCTATGCCCATGACTGAGGATAATTGTTTGAACCCTTCCAATGGATATGGGGGGGGGGGGGGGGAAGGAAAGGAAAAAAACTGTACAGGAAATTTAATAATTGGAAGCAGATAATATAATGTATGTAAAAATCCCGAACTTGAATAAAACTGTAAAAAAGGGGGGGAATGATAGGAGTTGTAGTGCAAAACATCTGGAGGTATTATGTTGGGGAAGGCAGCATCAAAGCTGGGATAGCACAGTCAGTAGAGCATAAGACTCTTAATCTCAGGGTTTGGAGTGCAAGTCCCATATTGGGTGAAAGATTCCTTCATTGCAGGGGATTCCATTAGATAACCCCCAGGGTCTTTCCAGCTCTACAATTCTATGATTCTAAGGAAGTCTAAACTAGAAGGGGGAAAATGGTGTTGAAGCAGCAGTGGAAACCAGGTGAAATCATGGCAGAGAACAGGATCTGAAAGCTAAGTATCCCCACTATAAAAATGCTTCCCATTAGTAATTTCTACCCTGCCCAGAAAGGAAACTGGGAGAATGTCCAACCCATCTCAACAAGGACTAAGAGACATCTCAGAAATGCTGCAACTAATTCTAAAAAAATTAAAAGAAATGGTGATACGCTAATGAATTATATTTGCTGCATTTGTATCCAGCTCTGTGGTACAAGCAATTTTAATAGCAGTTCATAAAATTTAATTCGCAGCTAATTAAAGCTCTGTGTTTCTGATGTCTTTGTAATTTTAGTGTTTATTATATCAACAAGGGAGTGAGACGTTGCAGTAAAATGACTTGACTTTTAAATGAGGTCCCTTCAGCACACGCGTTGCCCATCTCTATGGAAAGCGCTTGCTATCTGCTGTAGGTTTTCTATATACAGTCTACGCTTTTTGAAATGTTCCGCATTGTTCTAAGCTGCTGGTAGCACATGGAGGGATGGGGCGGAAATCTTTCAAAACAAATAAATCAATGGATTGAATCCGTGGAAAAAGCATAGGCACAAAAAGGAGCCTTTTCAGATCCCAGAGATTCTGTGTTTAGCATGAGTGTGAAGAAAACAGAGGTGAGCAAAAATTACCGTATTTTTTGCTCTATAAGACTCACTTTTTCCCTCCTAAAAAGTAAGGGGAAATGTGTGTGCATCTTATGGAGCGAATGCAGGCTGCACAGCTATCCCAGAAGCCAGAACAGCAAGAGGGATTGCAGCTTTCACTGCGCAGCGATCCCTCTTGTTGTTCTGGCTTCTGAGATTCAGAATATTTTTTTTCTTGTTTTCCTCCTCCAAAAACTAGGTGCGTCTTATGGTCTGGTGCATCTTATAGAGCGGAAAATACGGTACTCGCATGTTTCCCCCCGGCTGTGGAATGCAATAGTTGCGTGTCAAGACCCCGTAACCACCCCCTCATTGAAATAAAACACACAGGACACAAATGTTAGGTTAATGTTATTGGGCAAAATTTGGCCACAACTTTATTGATTGCAGAATGTGAGCATTATTGGCTTAGGCATTGAATGGACCTGACTATATCTGACTCCTGCCTGTTGTGCAGGGAGTCCAGTAAGGGTAAACCACCGGAAGGGGGAGCCCCGTCGATGCAGACCAACTCGAGCTCCCCCAGGTGTTCCCGTCGGGGTTGTGTCATGGTCCTAGCCCCGCCCCGGGCTTCAAACAAGATCCACACCCCCGGATTCCTTTAACAGAATACTCTTAAGCTTGGAGGGGCAGGTGATGGCCACACCTCCCCTCCCCCATCAAAAGGTCTGTGGGAATGTTCAGGGATGCAGGAGAGGAAATATTGTGTGATTATATCCTTATCCAACTTGTGTTAACAAGTTGCACAATTTCAGCAGAGTAACATTCCCTGCTTTTAAATTTGCAGCGGCTGCGTTTGCTCAGGCTCGCTAAAGCCTCTTTAATAACTGTTCTGGTATTTTCCCCCTATTCCCTCATAAAATATAAGAGACGACACAGTCTTTTACAAAAGTATAAAAAAAGGAGTTTACTCACATTCTGTTCACAGACTTAGCTTAATGAAGTAACATACACTTGGAATCTATCTCATAAGAAGACAGTCCCTTTGTCCTCTCTTGGCTGGGAGCCAAGAGGGCATCTTTGGCTCAGTAGATGTTGTTTCTTTGATGCATGTGGTGAAAAAGAGAGAGATGGCTGCCCTGCCCTGTGCTTTTGTCATTACCTGCACAAGTGAGGCCACGCCCACCTTTAGTCACATGCAGATGAAGTCTGTCCCAGCCCAGAAGGAAACAGGAAGTTAACCTGCTGGCTGGACAAACATTCCTCCCCATGTGTAAACATGTTCACTCTAGGAATGTTGTACTTGACTGCTCTTGTGTTTCACATCCCACAAGGTCAAACAATGCCTAACCACAAAAACCTTACAAAGTTGTGACTATTGCTACGAGGTAGGCGAAAACCAAGTGGCCCCAAGCCAATTCTGCCAAGTGGAAAAATTCCCACTAGGCCCCTTAATGGTGACCAACCGAGGTCTATAGCAAGGCCAAGGAGAAAAACCTGCAAAATAGGGAGGGAGGGAGATCGAAGAGGCGAGCCAAGAGGAAGCCTTCGGGCTCCCCACCACCTCGGCTTAAATTGCCCCGGCCACGCCCCCACTAGCCAGCGAATTAGCTGGCTGGTCACTGACGCGGCCAGGATCCCCCGGGCAACGCGGGACTTTGTCCCCGCTCCCGGAGGAGAGTGGGTGGCCACGCAGTCCACCGCAACTCCTCCCCACAGCGAGGTGGAGCAGATTTCTAAAACTGCAGTTTGAGCTTGGATCCATAGTCTTTCTGATATCTTGTGTTCAGTGGCATAGCAACCCCTGATGGTGCCCGGGGCAGAGCTTTTTAAAAGAGATAACCAAAAGTTGTTGAGTTTTTTTTAAAGGAGACTGGCCCCTGCACCACTCTTCTGCCCCCCACGCCCCTGCTGAGCCTTGCCCACCACCCCTGCCGTCTTATGCTACTGCTTGTGTTTCATATTACACTAGCTGCGCATAGGAAACACACAATCAAAAGGATTAATCAAAGGGTTGCATCCAAAACTACACAGAGTGGTCCGACTGAAATCAATGCACATGGCTAGCTTAGTTCTGTTATTTTCAGTGGTTCTACTTTGAGTAGCACTTCATTGGATGCAACCCAAAACAAACAAACAAACAAACAAATTCCATGCTGAAATTATGGGAGGTGGAGAAGACTCTTATTGAAATCTACAACCCATATTCTGGACTCCTCCCAATTTCGTAAAACTGTACATGCCCCACTTTTCTTTATATAGAATCAACTCAGAATGGTTTACAAAAACCACAAAAAACCACTCCTTTAATGCATAACAGTTCAAGTTACAAAGTGTGTGGGAGGGAAACAGTTCAAATTACTAAAATCAATTCATACATTAAAGCTAAGAGCAGGATAAACCCATTCAACAAACAAAGAGGAACTTTAAACCTATTCTTGTTGTTGTTTAGTCATTTAGTCGTGTCATACTCTTCGTGACCCCATGGACCAGAGCATGCTAGGCCCTCCTGTCTTCCACTGCCTCCCACAGTTTGGTCAAACTCATGCTAGTAGCTTTGAGAACACTGTCCAAACATCTTGTCCTCTGTCATCCCCTCTCCTTGTGCCCTCCATCTTTCCCAACATCAGGGTCTTTTCCAGGGAGTCTTCTCTTCTCATGAGGTGGCCAAAGTATTGGAGTCTCAGCTTCAGGATCGGTCCTTCCAGTGAGCACTCAGGGCTGATTTCCTTCAGAATGGATAGGTTTGATCTTCTTGCAGTCCATGGGACTCTCAAGAGTCTCCTCCAGCACCATAATTCAAAAGCACCCATTCTTTGTCGATCAGCCTTCTTTATGGTCCAGCTCACACTTCCATACATCAGTACTGGGAAAACCATAGCTTTAACTATATGGACCTTTGTTGGCAAGGTGATGTCTCTGCTTTTTAAGATGCCTGGCAAAATTAAAGGGTTTTAGTGTCCCATCTGTGAAGCTTAAAAGAGGGGAGGCAGCCAAACATCTGAGGGGAAGGAGTTCCACAACTGGGGGAGCCACAGTAGAAAAGGACCCATTTTTTACATTTCTGATTTAATAAGATTTATCAGCCACTTGTATCCTCATGAGAAAAACTTGAGTAAATCAATAAAAAATGCATTAAAAATAGTATAAAATCAGAGTTCCAAAAGAAGTAGACAAAAAGTTTCCCACTATTCCACCAGCAGCTCTGGGTAACACACTACAGGGGGCACTGAAACAATGCTTTAGAACAGTGTGTGCTAAAAAATTCTGGGACATGATATATAATGAAATGAAAAAAAATGTTTAAAATAACTTTTCTTTAAAAACCAGAAGCTTTCTTATTAGGAATTATACCAAAAGACCAGAGGAAACTGTTCATGTATGCCACAATGGCTGCCTGAATGTTACTAGCCCAGAGATGGAAGGAAGAGATAGCCCCGACCAGAGAAGAATGGCAAATCAAGTTGATGGACTATGCCGAAATGGCAAAATTAACTGGGAAGCTCAGGAATCAAGAAGATAAGAAATTCAAAAAAGAATGGGAAATGTTTATAATGTATATACGAAATCATGGCAAACAGGCCAAAACATCAGCAGGATTTTAAATACACTTGTAATGCAACAGAACGTATAGATAACTTAAGGTAAAGGTAAAGGGACACCTGTTCATTAGGTCCAGTCGTGACCGACTCTGGGGTTGTGGTGCTCATCTCGCTTTATTGGCTGAGGGAGCCAGCGTACAGCTTCCAGGTCATGTGTCCAGCATGACTAAGCCACTTCTGGCGAACCAGAGCAGCACACGGAAACACCGTTTACCTTCCCGCTGGAGAGGTACCTATTTATCTACTTGCACTTTGACCTGCTTTCGAACTGCTAGGTTGGCAGGATCAGGGACTGAGCAACGGGTGCTCACCCCATCGCGGGGATTCGAACCGCTGACCTTCTGATCGGCAAGTCCTAGGCTCTGTGGTTTAATCCACAGTGCCACCCGTGTCCCAATAGATAACTTAGGAAGATGAAAAAAATGGAGAAGTACTGATATGCAGTTGAAAATAGAATCAAAAAGGCCCATGGAAGGGATGGAGGGAAGTCAGGAGATTCAGAGTAATCTCAATATTTGGGTTTTGTGCTGTTTTATGTTGAATGCTTATATTTTTGAAAATCGATAAAAAAGACAATATAAAAAAGAAGGTGGGAGGTGGGGGGTGTCACCCAATTTTAGCATTGCACTGGGTGCTGCTGAAATTTGGGAGCCCAAAGTCCTCCGCTGTTCAGAACCATGATGCTTGTGGCCCTCCAAAACAGTAGCTAAGGGAGCCGTCATAAATAGGTCCCAGAGTAATAGGAGCATGTACAAAACAGGATGATAATAATAATAATAATAATAATAATAATAATAATAATAATAATAATAATAATTTATTATTTATACCCCGCCCATCTGTCTGGGCTTCCCCAGCCACTCTGGGCAGCTTCCAACAAAATATTAAAATACAGTAATGTATCAAATAATTAAAAGCTTCCCTAAACAGGGCTGCCTTCAGATGTCTTCTAAAAGTCTGGTAGTTGTTGTTCTCTTTGACATCTGGTGGATGTGACTAGGGATGGGAAAGTCTGGCGATTTTCGGTTTCTCGTGCCAAAATTGACCTGAACGAAATTGGGCCTCTTTGGAGGGACTTAGGGAATTAGTCAAGATGCGGTGAGATAGCTAAGGTTTGCTGCATGGTCAGGGAAAAAACAATGCTGTCCAGGGTTGTAAAGACTGCGGAGAGAATAATTGGGTGCACTCTTCCCACCTTGGATCAAATCTATGCTTCCAGGTGCCATAAGAATGCTGCAGAGATATCGCAGAATAGTGCACACCCTGGAAATAATCTCTTTCAGCTTCTACCTTCCGGAAGAAGGTACAGGGTTATAAAGACTAGGACTAGCCGCCTGTGAAACAGTTTCTATCCAAATGTGATTTGGGTTTTAAACGCAGTGTAAGGAGTCTCCACGACTGGACCTAATGCTCATGGGTCCCTTTACCTTTACCTATAAGGAGTATCTATGGGAGTGCATTGTATTTTAAAAATGGGGTATCAGAGTTTTTAGGGGGCTAACCAGGTTGGGATAGCTGGGATAGCAGGCTTGTTGGTTTTGAATGTCTTATGTAGACTCCCCCCCCCCCATTTCATTGTTCTGTATGGGACAATGACAATAAAGATTATCGTATCGTACAGGTTGGGCTGGATGGCCCTGAATGATTTGGGGTTCTCAGGTGGCAGCAGGGACGACAAGGCAGTTTAACCCCCCATTTCTTAAGAAGGGAGCTGGGCCCCCTCAATACTGAGCCGTAACATCGTGTGCGATGCCAGCGTGTTGTGCAACATTGGCCCCCTCAATAGCAGGCATCAGGCAGGAAGGCGATGCCTTCTTGTGAAATGTCTGAGCTCTACCTGACTGCTGGCTGCCTGTTCCCAGGAGGGGATAAGAGTTTGATGTGACCTGACTCTGTCCTGGAGAACCTGCTTGAGAATTGAACACTGCTGCCCTCGGTTGGGAGGAAGGGCAAAGGAGTTGCTGCATCTCCTTCCTCCACCCACTTCTCTCTGTATAACTTAATCTGGCATTAAAAAAAACAGCAAAAAGACCTTAATTAAACATTGGGACCACCTCCAGACTAATTTGGGATTGATCCAAGCCAAGAGTGTGGGTGTGGAGGGCTCTGCACAATGCATTTTTGCGTGCAATTTACAGTAATATATGCCATCATATGGCAGTGGGTGGCGCTGTGGGTAAAACCTCAGCGCCTAGGACTTGCCGATCTCATGGTCGGCGGTTCGAATTCCCGCGGCGGGGTGAGCTCCCGTCGTTCGGTCCCAGCTCCTGCCCACCTAGCAGTTCGAAAGCACCCTTAAGTGCAAGTAGATAAATAGGTACCGCTTTATAGCGGGAAGGTAAACGGCGTTTCCGTGTGCTGCTCTGGTGCCGGCTCGCCTGAGCAGCTTTCTCACGCTGGCCACGTGACCCGGAAGTGTCTCCGGACAGTGCTGGCCCCCGGCCTCTTAAGCGAGATGGGCATGCAACCCCAGTCGGACACGACTGGCCTGTACGGGCAGGGGTACCTTTACCTTTACCTTATGCCATCATACACACATTTTACCCTATAAATGCATTTTTTTGGGGGGGTACACATTGCTTGGCATTGCAATTCAAGTGTGAATTTTGCAGGATGCTTGTTTTACTATTATTTAGGTCCTATACTAGGATCTAGGTCCTTTACCCTGTTTAAAAATGCTGGCTCTTTTGGGGTTTTTTTTTATTGGGTTGCTGGTTTTATTTTGATTTTATGTATTTTGTCTGTATTTTATATTTTATGTGAACCGCCCTGAGACCTTCGGGTATAGGGTGGTATAGAAAATAAATAAATAAATAAATAAATAAATATTCATATACTGCTGTATTGTATAAATCTATCACAACAGTTTACAAAAGCATAAAACCAGTGTGTGTGTGTGTGTGTGTGTGTGTATCAGCAGGTGTTTAAAAGTTGGCACAGAAAGTGCCCACTGAATTTCCAGTGTCAGGGTGTTCCAAAGGACTGAGCAGAAGACTTCAAAGGTTCGGTCTCTTGTTGCTTCTCCTGCAGGTGTTCTCGGTTTTCATATTGTTCGCGTATTTTCATTCACTGTTTGAGATAGTGAAGAGTAGCTAAGTCCACCTTTGAATTTGAACTGAATGGGTCTTCTCCATGCCTACATGTGACAGAACTTCTAGTCCAGGCATAGTCTGACAACAGCCATTTTGGGGGGTTGACCGGGATGGCACTTACGTTGGCCTTCCACGCTTCAGCCACCAGGTTCATCAGGATCTGCTAGATTATCTTTGCCCAGGGAACTAGCATTGGCCCCGGTGTGTCTTATTTTTCCTTTCCTTTCCTTTTTTGCCGCTCAGATCTTCACTAGTATGGAAGGCGGTGGAGCTCTGCTATTGCAAACAAGAGAGAGAGAGAGAGTGAGAGAGAGAGACCATTAATGAGTTTGTTTAATGAAGGAGAAGCCGGCAGATTGATTTAGATAGAAAGCTATCTGCGAGAGATTGCTGGCTTGTATTATTAGTCGCTGCGCGGACAGCTAAGGACTCTGTTTGTGCCTCGCTGCTGATAAACAGCCGGGCAGACAGTTATAAAGCAGAGGGACATTTATTTCTCTTCCTAAGATCTGCCACCGCCGGGGAATCTTATCTCAGGCCATTCTCAGGAATAAAGCATTTAGCCTTTTGTAACGAGACCTTTCATAGGAGTACAGCAAGAGTGGATTCAATTATGTTTTGAGGGCCAGGAGGGAGGGGGCTGCAAGCTCCTATGGAGCCCGGGCACAAATGAAAAGGATGTTGTACTGGAAAATGCACAGAAAGTCTTCACTTAAGCACTTGCGAGAGGAAACTAAATCACCACAAAAGAGGACGACTCAGTATAGGTAAAGATGTCACTGCCCTGATTGTCAGGGGGGAGGAATGGTGCTTCCCCCCTTTTTTACAGAATAACATTTCAGAGCATCGCCTTTTTAAGCTGGACACAATAGCCCCAATTCATGTACAGTGGTACCTCGGGTTAAGTACTTAATTCGTTCCGGAGGTCCGTACTTAACCTGAAACTGTTCTTAACATGAAGCACCACTTTAGCTAATGGGGCCTCCTGCTGCTGCTGCACCGCCGGAGCAAGATTTCTGTTCTCATCCTGAAGCAAAGTTCTTAACCTGAAGCACTATTTCTGGGTTAGCGGAGTCTGTAACCTGAAACGTATGTAACCCGAGGTACCACTGTATCATCCTTTTACAAGTAGGACCCACAAGAGGGGGGATATGGCAGGCTTACGGAGCCTCCCTCCCAAAATATGTGCTCATTTCTACCCATTCCATGCCAGAGCATTCCAGTCCCTTCTCCTCTCCTCCCTCCTCAGTTTTATAATTACTGAATTTTACAGTTGGCCCCCTGCAATGCAGGAACGAAAGCTAAAGATTTACCGTCAGAAAGTTTTTCCTAATGTTAAATTGGAATCTCCCTTCTTGCAATTTGAACCGGTTGATTCAGGCCCTACCCTCTTTAAACAAATTTATTTATTTCAAGGATTCATCACCCGCTTTTCTTTCTGAGAACCACACTTTCCACAACACCTATAAAATAACCCCAGTCCAAATACAATACAATGCAGAGCCATTTAAAATATCCATTTTCCTTAATACTCAAGTTATAATAACCAATGCAGAAATAAAACAAAGCAGGGGAAGCCAACATTTTGAGCCCGTTTGCAGACTGGGAAATTTGCCGTGAGCACCACACAAGATGCCATAAGCAAACACACAACATGTTGCGTAATTTCGCCACAGCGGACAAAGAGAGACGTTGTTATGTATGCAGGCAATGTAGGCTGAAGCCAGCCCACACCTTAATGCCTCCTGGAGCTCAGGAGCTCCATCTGCATAACAAAAGACAGAGAGAATTCTTTATTTTTTTAATTTGATTTTCAAAAATAAAAAAGAGAAAAAGAAACAATAAAAAAATACAGTGGTACCTCGGGTTACATACGCTTCAGGTTACATACACTTCAGGTTACAGACTCGGCTAACCCAGAAATATTACCTCAGGTTAAGAACTTTGCTTCAGGATGAGAACAGAAATCGTGCTCCTGCGGTGCGGTGGCAGTGGGAGGCCCCATTAGCTAAAGTGGTGCTTCAGGTTAAGAACAGTTTCAGGTTAAGTACAGACCTCCGGAACGAATTAAGTACTTAACCTGAGGTACTTAACCTGAGGTACCACTGTAGTGATAAAGTTACATCCAAATATCTTACACATTCACGTTTCGAAATTACTCTGAATCTCCTGACTTTTTTCTCCATGGGTCCTCTTAATTCTGTTTTCATCTGCATATTAATACTTCTCCAAAATTTTCACCTTCCTAAAATAGCTGTAGTTTCTATTACATTTCAAATCCTGCTAATGTTTTAACCTGTTTGTAATGATTTTGTATACACATTATACACATTTCCCATCCTTTTTTTAAAAAAATTCTTGTCTTCTTGGTTCCTGAGCTTCTCAGTTAATTTTGCCATTTCGGCATAGTCCTTCAACTTGATCTGCCATTCTTCTTTGGTTGAGATTGACTCTTCCTTCCATCTCTGGGTAGCAGCATCCAGGTGGCCATTATAGCATACATCAAGAAGACAGAGAGGATTCTAAAACCATCCAATGACATTTGCTGGAAGCTGGCAGGCATCCAATCCCTGCTGCGATAGGGCCAGCATTATGATTCGCTAGTCACAGCATAAGACGACGTATCACAGGCAGGCAGGTATGCTGTGTGGGCCAGCTTCAGGTGTCTTGTTCTTCTTGTTCCTAATGTTCCAACAAATCCTTTTTGAGCTGAATTGTGGTCTTGGGTCATGCCTGAGCCCACCTACACCTCAGACGTGGTTTGGGGTGGAAGACAAACTGCAGCAGAATGGAAACAGCGCTGCAAGGGGTGAAAACGGAGCAGAACAGAGAACGATGCCTTACAGCCCTACTTCTGATCTCACCTGTTTTGTTTCTCAGAGCATTTGTGGCAGGAGCCCCCTTCCTAATTATGAGACATTCCTTGCACTCCAGCGCACGATCAGCTGAACATACCTTAGCAGCCAGGAGACTGTGGTTTTGTCAGGGAAGGGCCATTTATTACCTGCGTAAAGTACATTAGGTATCAAGTGCCTCGTCTTGATTAATGATGCTAATTACGCTAATGTGTCAGAGTGATTGTAAAAAAAAGGAAAGGAAAAAGAGAGAGAGCTATTTATTTATTTGTTTGTGTTTTTGGTTTCAGAGGCAGCAGGAGGGATGTGCTGCCCTGTCAGTTTCAATCCATCAGGCACTGTTGGTTCTTTGGGGGCCATCTTTTAAAGTCATAAATAAACTCATTGCATGTGTTCATCTCCTTTGGGGCTCCCCTCCCCTCCCCCCTTTGCTTTATTCCTTTATTGAGAGCTTATGAGACCACAAAAAGAAGACCACAGAGGAACTATCAGTAGATTAATGCATCGCTTTTGGGGAGGGGTACATTACAGAGTCCCTTTATTATTGCTTCTTTAAGAGCAGTTCTGCGCACCATGCAGAATGTGGTGGTAGGTTCCTGATGTGTTAGATCTGTGGACTGTACCACATCAAAATATAGGTGGGGGTGACTGCGTTTTTGAGTGTAAAATCGTGTTGAAAGGTCCCTTCATGCAGTAAACTAGCACTTCAGAGGTGTTAAGCCTGTCTCTCTGAGATGCTGGCTTTTCCCCTTTGTGTTGGGGAGCCTTCAAAAATGCAGTTACATGCATGACGATCGCAAGAACAATTAGTCAGAGGATGATTTAATTTCCAGATTGTTCGAGGGCCAACATTTGCTTCCAGAAATGGGGTGTCTGAAATGGACAAACCAACACTGACAGATCCATCCATCCCTATCACCTGCTGCCCCTATCACTATGCTGCCCATAGCATGGGAGAAGCCCTCAGGGGCAGTTGCCCTGGGTGCAAAATTGTTAGCGGTGCAAAATTTCAACAACCTGTGCTGCTTCAATGCAGATGTGTGCTTCAATTGCAGGGCTCTGTTGAAAACGGCTTTTCCATGTGAACCTGGAAATGACCTCTCCAGACAATAGAATGGCTCTTCTTTTTTAATCTCTGTGACTGCGATCTCCTGGGTGACACAGATACCATTAGGCAGTTGAATGTTCATGCATACTCCATGTGGTAGGTTAAGCTGAAAGGCAATGACTGGCCAAACATCACCAGGTGAGCTTCGTGGCGAAATGCAGATTTGAACCCTGGTCTCCCAGGTCCTAGGCCAACAGCACAACACCAAACTGGCTTTCTTCTGGGCAGAATTTGCCTACCATCAAATACTCTACTCACTTAGGGTAAAGTTGGATGCGATCCACATTGTCATCTACTCCAGTGCAGGAATCTGTTTATCAGCTGCTGCCTCCGAGATCTGAACTGGATCCTGCTATGCCTCTTGCCTTCAGTCTCAACCTGGCTGAGAAGGAGAAAAGTTCTAGACCTTTTATCAGGGTGGGGGGGAAAAAGTATTTTGAAATATTTTGGCTCAGCACTAGTATTAAGTGCTCCTTAGCTTGACCTATCTGGCAGAACAATATGGTGATGGCCACAAGACTGCACTTCTTTAAAGTCAGAGGGAAAACCTGTCAAACTCATTAAAATATACTCGGAGTCGAGTGTGGATTTCATGCTCTTTATTCAGATCATAGTAGTGAGGAATGCCAGTTCCCCAAAAATGTCTGCTTTATATACATGATTTACACAATGGACCCCACGTGATTGGCTAATTCCGGGATTCTCCTATAGGCCAATCAGGTTGCTGATTCACTTCCACCTGGAGCTGGATTGGGTGGCTTCTGTGGACCAATCAGACTGCTGCATTCTGGATCCTATTGTTCTAGGACCAATCAGACGGTTGCATTTTGGATCCTATACAACTCAGTATATAACAAAAACAAAGACTCCATGTTTAGAGGTACTGTTGTCATGAAATTCTACTCAATATTGACCCAGAGTAGATTCCAATGTATAGTTAGCAGAGTAAAAACTTAAAAACATTGCAGGATTCCCAAAAAATAGACCAGAGGGAACTGTATTTCATCCAGCAGAGCTTTACTGCTACTGAAGGCAAGTGAGCATAACTGTTACAAATCCAATACATTCAGGATTGGCACTGGTCATAAGAAATCCAGTTGCAGCAGACTTAACTTAAACTTACAATAACTGATAATAAGTCTAAACCTCTAAGAACGGACCTCTAAACACCAAGCATACTATGTACAGAACACCACACCAGAAGGAAGAGAGAAAGAAAGAGAAAGTGAAACCCAGTCTCCTTCTGGCCTTACTTTTATAGTCAGCATGACCTTGACAGAAGAGATAACAAAACCAGTTTAAGCCAGCTGCACTCAGCTTCACTGAAGGAATAACCCAAACATCACGAACCATCTGCTTGTTTCTTTCACACAGAGAAGCTTCCAGAACCGTCTTGAATTAAGTAGAATAGGAAAGATCACTACACATCAGATCAATATTTTCTGCACTAAGAAATGCAAACTGACAAGTGCATCCTAAACAGTATGGAAAGGCTGTTTCCACTGCTTGCTTGGCCAGACGGGTCTTGTCCTGATTCAGCCAGATGCAGAATGATAGGAAGCTGCCTTTCATTGGTCCAGCCTGCTCAGCATTGGTCCATCACAACTGGCAGATGTTTTTGATTGTTTCAGGCAGGATCCTACCTGGAGATGCTGGCGGTTGAACTTGAGAATTTCTGCAACGCAGAGCATGTGCTCTACCAACCCATCTCTAGCCCTTCCCCATTGGCTATTCCCAGGCATGACTGTGGTCCAGGATAGGGTATGCGGTTTGCATCCCTTACCTCCCCAGGGGAAAGGTAAATGCCATCTGTGTGCTCTCCATGGTGAGAGTGACGGACCTGCCCAATTACGCCATCTCCACATCTGACACCAGGCTCAGTGTTACAGTCTCACTCGCTCGGGGCTTCACAAACCTTGTCATCTCAATTTAATATCCAAATCCTTCCTGGCAGGATTTGTTGGTCTTATTTTTATTTTTTGTTTACGGCACGCCACCAGCTGTAGAGCTGTATAACTACTGACCATGTAATTACATTGTAAGGAGACTTCCAGAGGGTGACAGGGCAAATAAAACATAAGCCTGTTTCTTCTTCTGTTCCTCTCCCCCAGCCCTCTTTGAAGTAGGAACAAGGAGAGAAATGGAGACATTTCAGGCCTGCTCACAATCCCCTTGGGCAATACTGATGCCACACTATGGATATTAACATTGCACTGCAAATTCCGTCTCGAGAGAATCCAAATTCTGCTACCTAGAATAAACTATGCAAATAGGGTCAGTTTGCTGATTTTTTAAATGTTGCTTATTTCCCCAAGGACGTGGGTGGTGCTGTGGGTTAAACCACAGAGCCTAGGACTTGCCGATCAGAAGGTCGGCGGTTTGCATCCCCGTGACGGGGTGAGCTCCCGTTGCTCAGTCCCTGCTCCTGCCAACCTAGCAGTTTGAAAGCATGAAGTGCAAGGAGATAAATAGGTACCACTCTGGCGGGAAGGTAAACGGCGTTTCCATGCGCTGCTCTGGTTCGCCAGAAGCGGCTTAGTCATGCTGGCCACATGACCTGGAAGCTGTACGCTGGATCCCTCGGCCAATAAAGCGAGATGAGCGCTGCAACCCCAGAGTCGGTCACGACTGGACCTAACGGTCAGGGGTCCTTTTACCTTTTATTTTCCCCCAGCAATCTTTTATTATATAGTTTTTGCTATATGGGGAGGAGAGGAAGGAGTTGTGGTGAACTAATTTGGCCACCTGTTTGGCACCTGAGTTTTTAAGCAAAAATTTCTCTACATGCATAAGGACTAGAAACTTGCTATGTTTGAAAGAAAAGAAAAGATTGCTCCCAGCAAACTGAATTCTGCACCATTGCCGCATTGGGCCCTCTTCCGAAGTCCCAGAGAATTATACCACACAAGATCTTGTTTAAAACTTTGCTTTCAACAATAGGAGTGTCAAATCATGTCCATGTACTCATGAGTCCAAGGTCAGCAATTGCACCTGTGAAAGCTGGACGCTTGACTGCATGTCTGGGATAGTTCAGTCAGTAGAGCATGAGACTCTTAATCTCAGGGTCATGGGTTTGAGTCTCATGTTGGGCGAAAAGATTCCTGCATTGCAGGGGGTTGGACTAGATGACCCTCATGGTCCCTTTCCAACTCTACAATTTCTATGTCCTGTCAGATTTGGAACCGTGAACTGAAAAGGATGCTACATGACTTGATAAGCTTTTATACTGCTCCACAGCAAAGCATTCAGAATAGTTTGTGCCTGTAGCTGTGGTTTTAGGTGCTATATTTTGCAGCCAGCAGTGTAGGTGCGTACATGTGCCAACAGTTTCTGTAAAGTTACAGTGGTACCTCAGTTTAAGTACTTAATTCATTCTGGAGGTCCGTTCTTAACCTGAAACTGTTCTTAACCTGAAGTACCGGCCTCCCACCGCCCCAGCACGATTTCTGTTCTCATCCTGAAGCAAAGTTCTTAACCTGAGGTACTATTTCTGGGTTAGTGGAGTCTGTAACCTGAAGTGTATGTAACCCGAGGTACCACTGTATTAGGAACCTGCCTCAATGGAACCCAAACCAGCACACGTTTTGGAGGAGGCAGAGTGTGTGACACTCCTGAATACGGTCTGCGAAAAAAAGATCAGAAGAACCGGTTGCATGGATCGAAGTAGCACCTTCATTTAATATAACTCTTATGTGAACAAACTTTGGAGATGTTCCCATATGAAAGAGAGAATCCATGAGCTCCAGTCTGAAAGAAGCATGTTGCAAATTTACGCAGAATTTAAAAACAGCAGCAACCCACTAAAATAGCCTTTAGAAGTTAGGAAGATGGAGGTCCCTCATTTTCCTAAAAAGATGTGTGATACATCAAGCATGGAGCTTAGTATATTTTCTTTAATCTCATCTGTTGGTATAAAATCCATGCCATTCCCTGTGCTTCGGCGCAGCTGTGCTGGTGGTAAAAAACAGCTGCAGGTCTGTTCAAGTTGCCAGAAGCCAGTAACAGAACATGGGAAAGGGCAAGGAGGGAGGAGGGGCATCTAAGCTCATTGGTTTAGATTTCTCCACCAGTGTCTCTGGGAGTGGCTACCAGGAGAGAACAAGGAAGCTCCCTTTTGCAGCTCTTAGCTGTCAATCTCTATGCTTGGAAGTGCTCTTTGGCAATGCCTTGACAGAGCCATAAATATTCCCAAGTATACCCTCTTCTTCCCATCCTTTTAATATAGCCTTTTAAAAGAAAAAAACAGTAAAACACCCCACTCCAGCTCACTGAATTGGTGCCATCCCATGTGTGCATGTGCATGATTTAAACAAGCTTTTGCAAATACTGGGGGAGAAATTTGATTCTGTTAGCATGTGAAGGCAAATCTACCTCATTCGCACTTTCTGAGATAGCAGACAAACCAAAACACAGCCGTTCTGCAAAATTCACACTACTGCAATTTTTTTGCAATTTTCTCCAGCCAAGTAACGCACGCTTTGTGAATATAATGTGAAGTGTGTGTAAAAAATAAATACGTTAGTAAAAATAAAACACAGAAATGCATTGTAATGGGAGTAAATTATGTTGCAGGACGGGTACATTCGACAAAATTGCATACAAACAGGGATGTATTAGGGGAAATTTGCACCAAAATGCAGAAGAGGAATTTTTATTATTTTTTTTAAAAAAGGAAATTGGCAAACTGTTGTGGAAATGTGGAGAAGAGAATTTATGCCTGGAAAGTGAGGGAAAACCAAAATGGACAGATTCAACCATCCCTACTTGCAATCGGATGCAAAACACAGACACAGGGTGGGAGGGGGGCTGGGAGGGCGAATCGAAGGTGGGGATTTCACAGAATGAGCAGAGCTGTCTAGGGAGAGAAAGTGCAGCTGCACCAGACATGACATATCAATGTCTCCATCTGTCAGGTCAGCTAAAACCAGCTCAGGATCACCAGGCTTAAGATAGAATGGCACCGAACAGAGGCTTGGGAAAGCAAAGTAACAATGCTGGGAGAATTCAGCAGAGGCTTCATGGTGGGTAGAGGAGGCCCAGTAGCCAAGACATTTTCAAAGGGTAGAAGAGGAGAAGGAGGAGAGGAGGGAAGATTCATTAGCTTCCCTTCAGAGGTTTAGGGACGTGCGCCCTGCCCTATGAAGTCACTGTCGTTGCAGCCACACAGTCGGCGGTTACGCCAGCACACTTACAGGCTCGACAGATCATTCAGAGCTGTGGTGTAAAGTTGCAAGCCAGAAGATGAGGTGCGACAGGCATGGGCCTCAAATGAATCTAGCCCTGGCCAGCTTTGACAGAGGACCAGACAAATGGACGGGCAATGACTGCTAGCCATGATAGCTATGGTCTACCTCCACTGTTGGAGCTGGTATGCCCTTGAACAGCAGTTGCTGAGAATTGCAAGTGCAGAGTTGTCCTCAAGCCAAGCTTTTGGGTTTCCCATAGGCATCTGGTTGTCTACTGTGGCAACAGGATGCTGGACTAGGTTGGTCTGATCCAACAGGCACCTTCTCGTGTCTTTGTCTTCCTAAGGATCAAGAGGACATGCTGGTGGCAGTTTGTATTCAAGAAGCACTATCAATTTCCACTCAATAAGCAGTTTTGAAGGGTTGATTTGTGGTTGCACCTGTGGCAAGACTGCACCAACCCATGCCATGAAATCTCTCAGGCTTCAAGAACATTGCAGGTCCACACCAGTTCCTCAAGCTTCTGGAATCACTTGAAACCATGGCTTTGTGATGGTTTAGTTCCCTCATACCTTTCTGTGATTTTAAATATAACTCTTTTAAGCTCTCGTTCTCTTTTGCTTAATTTCTACCATTTTTTTATTCACATATCATTTTTATTACTAGTGTGAGCCACCGGAACCTTAAGACCTCCTGCTTGGGCTGCTTCAAGGAGAAGACCACCTCTCCCCATCTGAACCCCATCTATGTCCCCTTCTTCCAGTGTGAGAGCCAGTGTGGTGTAGTGGTTAAGAGCAGTAGTCTCATAATCTGGGGAACCGGGTTTGCGTCTCCGCTCCTCCACATGTAGCTGCTGGGTGACCTTGTGCCAATCACACTTCTCTGAAGTCTCTCAGCCCCACTCACCTCACAGAGTGTTTGTTGTGGGTGAGGAAGGGAAAGGAGAATGTTAGCCGCTTTGAGACTGCTTCGGGTAGTGATAAAGCGGGATATCAAATCCAAACTCTTCTCTTCTTCTTCCTGAGAGGGTCAGAGGGTGGCAACATGAGAATGGGCCTTTTCTGTGGTGGCTCCCCGTTTGTGGAATGCTCTCCCCACAGAGGCTCCCCTGGCACCATCATTACATGTCTTCAGGCACCAGGCAAAAACATTCCTCTTTACCCAGGCATTCTACCTTAGAATTAAAGGTGTGTGGGGACTGTTATTATGATTATATTATTATTATGCTGTCTATTATTATGTTTTGTATTATGTTTTATTATTATTCTGCATAAAATGTGTTATTGGTGTTGTACACCACCCTGGGGTCTTTTGAAATCGAATAAATAATATAGAAATCGAGTAAATAATATTACTAATAATACCAGGCAGAGGGCCTTCCCGGTAGCGGCACCTGCCCTGTGGAATGCCCTCCCATAAGATGTCAAGGAAATAAACAACTACCTGACTTTTAGAAGACATCTGAAGGCAGCCCTGTTTAGGGAAGTTTTTAATGTTTGAAGTTTTGTTCTGTTTTTAGTCCTCTGTTGGGAGCCGTCCAGAGTGGCTGGGGAAACCCAGCCAGATGGGCAGGGTATAAATAATAAAATTTTTATTATTACTACTACTACTACTACTATCTTGGAGCCTTGATGAGGGGCCAAGAGTCAGAATATTTTAATTAAGAAATAAATACCTGTCCAGATTTATTTATTTTTAAGTAGTGGTGGTTGACTACCCCATCCCAGCAAATTTCCACCCCCTAAAGCAGGATTTTCAGGCCCAGGTGGAGGAAAGTATGCCCCCAAGCCTCTTATCTGGCCCCCAATATCCTCCCACATCGCATTCCCTCTCTAGCCTTCTTAGTTCATGCCTATCACCACCCCTGATTTGCACCCTGCTTGAGGGCTTTTAACTTGGCTGCAATGTCCTTGAACTTTGCAAGCGCCTTTCGCTTGTCTGGATAGAGAGGGGTGCATAGGAACTGGTCTCCTTTACAACGATACAAATTTCCTTTGGCTGTCTCTCCCCACTTTTGCTTCCGGTTCCATCCACCTCCCAAGTCTCATGTGGGAAGAACATGCTGTGCTGGACTGGGGCTAACGCACATGAACTAAAACCCTTTTCTGGGGTTTGTTGCAACTGTCTAGAATGCCCTTGAACCCATTTCCCTTGCAAACGTCTGCATTCGATTACGACCCGTCCCTGCAAGTAAACCAAGCCGGCTGGACTCTCACCTGCCTCTGGCTTGTTACTTTCTCTCGACGCCCGCAGCACACAGCTGAAGCCCCGCCCCTGATTCCTGCCCATACATAGACTGCCCTGCCCACCCCACGCCCACCCCAGCTCACCCACCCTCCTCTACCTGACAAAGAGACAGCCAGCGGGAGCCCCCATCTCATTGCTATTTACGCTTCCCTGTGTAATCCACACTCTCCATGTGACGTGCAAGTTGTTTGCAGCTGTTTCCAGCAGGATTAAATTTAGCCCCCAAGGGCTTTCAGCAATCTCTGGCAAAGGCATCAGAGAACACGGTGGACCTCCTCTGTCCACTCTCTCTCCCACAAGGAGAAGGGTCCAGGGGGAGATGGCACACAGTGTTTTGCAGCTATCTCCTCCGCCCCAGAGCTACCAGCTTAGGGTTGGAGCCTCTCCCTCTTCCGTAAACTGGTCAAACAAGCTTTTTGTATGTGCTTCGAATGACCCACCCCAATGGCGCTTACTAGGTTCAAACTCTGCCCCCCTCCCCAAGTTGAAGGGAGACGGAATCTGGGTCCCAGCCAGATGGATAGTCACCAGCTGGCTGACTCTCCCTGCCCCTTCCCTGAGCTTGCTACAATTGCTCTATGCTACAGAAGAGTCAGGGACACGGGTGGCGCTGTGGGTAAAACCTCAGTGCCTAGGACTTGCTGATCGTATGGTCGGCGGTTCGAATCCCCGCGGCGGGGTGAGCTCCCGTCGTTCGGTCCCAGCTCCTGCCCACCTAGCAGTTCGAAAGCACCCCTAAGTGCAAGTAGATAAATAGGTACCGCTTTATAGCGGGAAGGTAAACGGCATTTCCGTGCGCTGCGCTGGTGCTGGATCGCCAGAGCAGCTTCGAGCCGCTGGCCACGTGACCCGGAAGTGTCTTCGGACAGCGCTGGCTCCCGGCCTCTTAAGCGAGATGAGCATGCAACCCCAGAGTCGGTCACGACTGGCCTGTACGGGCAGGGGTACCTTTACCTTTACAGAAGAGTCAGAGATAGCCTTGTTGACTGCAAAGAAGCCATTAGGGTTTATTTCGGGGTGGCCGAGTGTCCTACTTTACAGAGGACAGTTCTTTCTTTGCAGGATTGCTCCATTTGAACTGTTGTTCACCCCCAAGTCCAGTTTTGGGACAAGGAAGTGTTAAGAAGGGAGAACAGGGGTCTCGAAGTTGCAATAAGATCCTAAGTTAGTTGATCGTTAGTGCCGCACTGTATTGAATAGAAAACTGGGTATAGTTCCCCCAAATAGGCCACGTATAGAATTACTAAGTTATCTGGAAGGTTGTGCTGATAAAATAGATGTTGAGTTGATCATAAATACACTGTCAGGAACTGAAACAGCAAGTGGAATTGGTAATGGAAGAAGAGAAAAATTGTACCTATGGTTTCTCAGCAGTTTTATAGGATTTGGAACATAGCTTAACATATTGGGCTTGCAAAAATTGTATGCATGAAAATCAATTTGCTAGGAAATAATAAATATATATTAATTTGGGGGATGATAAATTTAGTGATGATGTCTGTCTGACCATACTCTCTGTTTACATTGGTCTAACAAATGATCTTCGAAGTATGTTCATATAATGTGTGTGTATCATTCAGAGATGCAATGAATTGTGTGCAATATTTAATCCCCCCCTACTACTTGTGAAAATGACTATGTATGTTGACTGTATATCTATTTTTTAAAAAAAATTAAGTTGCCCATTGCTAGTTGTCATTGGGCTACCGGGTCACAGGTAGGTCAATTCCCAGAGCAACAATTCCCTGTGCAGAGGAATTGATTGTTAATTCACTCTAGAAATCATAGCTCTGTGAGGGGAATAGGGCTATCCTAAGAGCTCTCAGCGTGCTTAGCAAACTGCAACTCCCAGAATTATTTGGGGGGAAGACATGGCTGCCGATGGTGGTCTCAGAGCCCTTAAAATGTATGGTGAAAATGTGACCTGAGACTAAAGAAGTGATGGAAGCTGACAGCCAGTGTCACCCCTCGGACAGGTTGTTAGTAGGAAGGTAATAATAATAATAATAATAATAATAATAATAATAATAATTTATACCCCACCCTCCCCAGCCAGAGCTGAGCTCAGGGCGGCTAACACCAATAAAATCACAGTAAAAACATAATGTTTGTGTGTGTGGGGGGGGGGACCAATACAGGTTAAAATGCAACTTAAAATGCAGCCTCATTTTAAAAGTAGCCCATAGATCAAAACCGTAAGGGTAGGGATAACATAAGGGTCCGACTGAGTCCAAACCAAAGGCCAGGCGGAACAGCTCTGTCTTGCAGGCCCTGTGGAAAGATGTCACGTCCCGTGGGGCCCTAGTCTCTTGTGGCAGAGCGTTCCACCAAGTCAGGGCCAGTACTGAAAAAGCCTTGGCCCTAGTTGAGACCAATCTAACTACCTTGCTACTTGGGACCTCCAAAGTGTTGTCTTTTGTGGACCTTAAGGTCCTCTGCAGGGCATACCAGGAGAGGCGGTCCCATAGGTACGTGGGTCCTAGGCCGCATAGGGCATAGTCCCCCCAAATAGGTAGGCAGACTGGTGGGAACTGGCTGAAGGCTTTCACCCTCATGAACCAGCCACTACTATTATCCAGACAGCCAAGCAGTTCATGACATTTGAAGTAGCCCTTACCTATTAAAATACACCATTCTCAAGATTCTATTCTCTGGGCCAAAGGAATATAACTTGAGGTTGCACACATTCCTGGTCCCATGCAGGGCCCATGAGATTTGCTGAGGCAGGGGCTTCAGGTGGTGAAACCTCAAGAGAGAGCATCCCTGCGGTTTCCCTGGTGGGCTGGTACCTGAAGTCCAATGAGGTATTTCCCATTCATTCAAGGGAGGAGAAAACTCCATCTGTGTGAATAGGGTAGTCTTCACAGAGGAGCTCCCTGTGCGCATCGGAGCATCTGTGCAGCTCTAGAGAAGGACAAGTGTCTGTGGGGCTTGCATGTTCTACTGCCAAAATATATTTCATGGTGCATTACCCTGCAAAGAAACTTCTAGATCCAATATCGTAAGCAAAAGCAAAACCAAACCAACGAAAACACAACCCACCCTTCCATGTACAGCATGGAAGCAATTTTGTATACCGTTGCAAACAAGGTGAAGCGAAAGTTCACATAGCCAAATTTTATGCATAATTACTATGTAAAATTGCTTATCTCCCCTGGGTGGGAACGTCAATATTAATGGTAATAGCATTTCTAATATGGCACATTTCCAATATTTCGCTCCTAATTAGGATTCAGATCAGACTCCACGGTTTCATGCTGGTTCTCTCTCTCTCCCCCTTCCTCTCCCTGCCTAGAACATAGCAGGCTTTTAGTTGAAAAGGAACAAGGAAATGATTGCCATGGGAAGTGAGGGGTGGTGAGGCTGGTCCCTGCTCCGGGTGGAAAGGGTCTTGCGTGACACTTGTTTTTTGTGACACCGTTTTGCTGATGCTGTCGGGGAATAACCAAAAGGGCAACATCTGCTAATGCTGCCCTGAACAAGGGACCATATGAAATTCCAGCACCGACTACATGTGGAAGAGTCTGGAACATAGGGCAGTCAGGTACTGTATTTTTCGCTCTATAAGACACATCAGACCACAAGGCACACCTAGTTTTTGGAGGAGGAAAACAAGAAAAAAAATATTCTGAATCTCAGAAGCCAGAACAGCAAGAGGGATCGCTGCCCAGTGAAAGCAGCAATCCCTCTTGCTGTTCTGGCTTCTGGGATAGCTGCGCAGCATGAATTCGCTCCATAAGACGCATACACATTTCCCCTTACTTTTTAGGAGGGAAAAATTGAGTCTTATAGAGCAAAAAATACGGTAATTTTATTCATTTCATTTATTCCTTAAAATATTTTTAGACGTCTATTTCATTAAAAATATCAAAGCAGTTTACAACAAAAATATATAAAAACTTAGAGCAAAAATATATATTAAACGGGATGCGGGTGGTGCTGTGGGTTAAACCACAGAGCCTAGGACTTGCCGATCAGAACCCGTTGCTCGGTCCCTGTTCTTGCCAACCTAGCAGTTCGAAAGCACGTCAAAGTGCAAGTAGATAAATAGGTACCGTTCCGGCGGGAAGGTAAACGGCATTTTTGTGCGCTGCTCTGGTTCCCCAGAAGCAGCTTAGTCATGCTGGCCACATGACCCGGAAGCTGTACACCGGCTCCCTCGGCCAATAAAGCGAGATGAGCGCCGCAACCCCAGAGTCGGTCACGACTGCACCTAATGGTCAGGGGTCCCTTTACTTTTACCTTATATATTAAACAGTTTAAAACAGACATCAGATAACAATTGTGGAAAGGTGTATTCTTAATTGCCTGCAAAAGAGCCTGACAGAAGAGGAAAGTTTTCGGCAGGCGTTTAAAAGTTGAAACAGAGTAGGCCACGATACTGGGCTGATGACACTAAAGGTTGGCTAGGCTTTGCATTTAGCTTATCTTATGTTTGCCATTGTTGTTTTATTACATTTCGCATACTTGCAGTGTTCCTTGTTGTTTTAGTTAGATGCTTTGACGCTGTGTTGCTTCCCAAGTGCTATAGGCAGAAAATGCAGCAACTCACAACCCGTACATAAGCCAACAGACAAGGACATATGTCAAGTGGTGCCATGTTTGGTTGTGAAATATGCTTGGAGCTACGTCTCAGCCTCAGTTGGGGTGGGGTCCCAGTTCAAGCCATGGATACCTTAACAGCTGGGGGTCTACCTAGAAGAGGCTTTCCGGCAGGATTTATATATGGATCAAAATGAAGTAGGAATTGGATGGTAGATGCTGAAGCAGTAGAGGGGACCATATCATGGTTTTTCATTTGGGGTGTGTACCATTCTGGAATATTCAGTGACATTTCTTTTTAATAAATGCTGCCAGCATGTAAAAAGTCCAGTACAGTGACACCTCGGTTTAAGAACAGTCCTGTTTAAGAACGATTTGGTTTACAAACTCCACAAAACCAGAAAAAGTGTCCCGGTTTGAGAACTTTACCTCGGTCTAAGAACAAAATCTGAATGGTGGAAGGGCACCGGCGGCAGGAAGCCTCATTAGGGAAAGCATGCATCAGTTTAAGAACAGTTTCAGTTTAAGAACGGACTTATGGAACAGATTAAATTCGTAAACCAAGATACCACTGTACTGTAGAGAGGATGTTGGGCTACACTCGCTCTCTCTGTTTCTCCTATCACCAACGTTTTCTGACACAGGGTTTAGAATTTAATTTAGAATCCCATTTCCTGTCTTCAGGCCAAGGTTGTGCCACCTACTCTATCAGTTTTGTGGGAAGACAGGGCCTGGTTTGTCAGTGGAGGGAAGACTCAGTGACATTAGGCAAACCAACCACCTGTTGCAGCAACTCATTAACAGGTGCTGCCTTGGGCCAAGGTGGGGGCCCCTCCAGTGGTATGCACCATGAGCCTGTGACGTCATGCATGCGAAGCGCATCACACACAAGTCGGTGGGAGGAGACACATCACTCGGAGGTCTTGACCAGCACCACACAGCTTCAGTGACCACGACTCCTCTTCTCTCAAGCTCAGGAGGAGTCTGCTTTTGATCCTGCACTGCACTCAGCTCAACATTTCAGCCTCCTCTGCTTCCCCAGTATTGGAGTGGAGCTGAGCCCCCTGGTGAGGAATGTTGAGGGGGGTGACAACACCTCCACCCTTTAAAGCTGGAGTGCCTAAGCTTATTGATGCAGAATCTGGTCAAGGCATTTGAGTTAAGACAAGCTGAAGCCCGTCTGGCATGGTGGATGGTGCTGGATCTGAGAAAGATCTGGGTGTGGAGGTTCTTTTGAGGATGAAATGGAGAGCGCGGTGGGTGAACTTTGATTTCTACTAGACAAAGGCCTCTTAATGAGGGTGAAAGAGAGGAGCACAGAATATGGTCTGAAGCTCAACATCAAAAAAACGAAGATCATGGCTACTGGGCCCATCACCTCCTGGCAAATAGAAGCTGCAGAAATGGAGGCAGTGAGAGATTTTACTTTCTTGGGCTCCATGATCACTGCAGATGGTGACAGCAGTCACAAAATTAAAAGACGCCTGCTTCTTGGGAGAAAAGCGATGACAAACCTAGACAGCATCTTAAAAAGCAGAGACATCACCTTGCTGACAAAGGTCTGTATAGTTAAAGCCATGGTTTTCCCAGTAGTGATGTAGGGAAGTGAGAGCTGGACCATAAAGGCGGCTGATCACTGAAGAATTGATGCTTTTGAATTATGGTGCTGGAGGAGACTCTTGAGAGTCCCATGGACTGCAAGAAGATCAAACATAGCCATTCTTAAGGAAATCAGCCCTGAGTACTCACTGGAAGGACAGATCCTGAAGCCGAGGCTCCAGTACTTTGGCCACCTCATGAGAAGAGAAGACTCCCTGGAAAAGCCCTGATGTTGGGAAAGATGGAGGGCACAAGGAGAAGGGGACGACAGAGGACGAGATGGTTGGACAGTGTTCTCGAAGCTACCAACATGAGTTTGACCAAACTGAGGGAGGCAGTGGAAGACAGGAGTGCCTGGCATGCTCTGGTCCATGGGGTCACGAAGAGTTGGACATGACTAAAGAACAACAAAGACAAAGGCCAAGATACAAATGTGACCAATAGGGTAGTAACAGAAATGGTTCGTCAGGTGAGGCAGAGCTGGTGTGCTACCTTTCCAGCAGGAGGGTCTCTGTTGCTAGGGGGAGAGGGGGTCAAGGTGATGGGGAGGTTGGCACAGTGAAATGCCCTGGTAGAGTGTTGCATTGGTGTGTTTGCACCAGGCAAGGTGCCCATCTCCTTGCCCCTCTCTCTCCTGGCAAACCACAGTAACCCACCTCTCCAGGAAAGCAGTGCAGCAGCTCCATCCCTGCTTCTGATGAATGGGTCTTGGCTATCCAAACTCTGCTTTCAGGCCATTGTGTCATCCTGGCCCCGATACCTGCCTTTGGAGTTTTCTCCGGTTAAAGACTGGCAGGGAATGAGGGCGAGGAGCCCTTATGCAAATGAAGCCAAAGTTGTCATCATTATTCCCAGCAGCACCCCTTTGTCTGTTTCATTACAGCCATTATGTGGGAAAATAAATAGCTATTTGTTATACAGCCCTGTTTTACAAAAATCAAACCCCCAGCATTTGAAAGTGTTTTTGCTTTTCCTTAATTAAAAACACATCAGGCCTCGGATAAAGCATTGCAGGGTGGGGTGGGGGGGACTGCCGTGGCATCCCATTTTACAGCTGGCAAGCAAATTTCTAATAAAATGGTTTTTGAAAGGAATATTGCCTTCATTCAAATCTCCTATAAAAACTATCCATCCATTAATTCCAATTAATGACACTACAGCGTTTCCGTTAACACTGGTAGTAATTCTTGGCTAATGGATGATTTTCAGCAAAATCAGAATCAATGTAACTTTGGACAGGGCCATACAGAATTAATTTATTGCTTTGATGCAGGTTGAACAAAGCCCTGAAGCTTCTCCGAGCATGTAAATCTTCATGGTTTAAAATCCTTTCCAGTATGCAAACCGCATCAAAGACTTTTTGACGCTTTTATGCAGATATATATATATAGATAGATATACACACACACACATACACACACACACACACACATAATCGGAGCAAATTACTTGAAAGTTCAGTCCCGGGACTCATGACTTCTTTCCCCCTCATCACCAGCAGGGCAGCTCATGTCATTTGGGAGATGGGACATGTGTCCAGAGCACTGGTAGCATTCTGAATCCAAGGGACATGAATAACTGGGAATGAACCCCTGTTAGGGTTGCCAGGCCTCCAGCATCCCAAAGGGTGGGTCTGAAGAGCTGAGACTTGGTGATGTCATGTACCAGGGCCTGGTGACATCACAGACTCACCAGCTCAAGTCAAGGTTATTGCAATAATCCTGCCAATGTTTTCATCTGTTTGCAATTTATCTGTAAATATTCAATAAATCATTTCTAATCTTTTATAAGGGACGTGGGTGGCGCTGTGGGTTAAACCACAGAGCCTAGGACTTGCCGATCAGAAGGTCGGCGGTTCGAATCCCCGTGATGGGGTGAGCTCCCATTGCTCGCTCCCAGCTCCTGCCAACCTAGCAGTTCGAAAGCACGTCAAAGTGCAAGTAGATAAGTAGGTACCGCTCTGGCGGGAAGGTAAACGGCATTTCCGTGCACTGCTCTGGTTCGCCAGAAGCGGCTTAGTCATGCTGGCCACATGACCCGGAAGCTGTATGCCGGCTCCCTCGGCCAATAAAGCGAGATGAGTGCCGCAACCCCAGAGTTGGTCACGACTGGACCTAATGGTCAGGGGTCCCTTTACCTTTACCTTCACCTCGTAGCTGAGTAAGATTGTCTTCCATAAACATGGTTTTAACAGTGTCTGTAAGTGTCTCTGGAGGCCAATTCTGGATCCACACATCCTTCCACAGTGGAGACCTAGGTTTCCGGATGGGAGTTGATCAGAGTCATCCGTGACTGGACCTAATGGTCAGGGGTCCCTTTACCTTAATCTTTTATAAAAATCTTGTTATCTTGATTTCTTATTCTTCTGGTAAGTTTTGCCATTCCTGCATATTCCATAAATTTTTGTATGTATTCTTCCTTTGCTGGGACTTCTGCTTCTTTCCATTTTGGGGGCGAGTAACATTCTTGCTGCTGTAGTAGCATAGATAAAAAAAAAATTCTATACAGTTTAGGTAGTTCTGTCCCTATAATTCCCAAAAGAAAAGCTTCTGGTGCCCCCCCCCCCAAGGTTACATCCTTTTCAATTCATTATATATCATTTCCCAGTGAGCTTTAACCTTACTACAAGACCACCACATATGATAAAAGAACCTTCTTTCTCTTTACATTTCCAACACTTGTCTTATTTAGATTTATACATTTTTCCAGTTTACTCGGTGTTAGATACTAACAATTTCTCATTTTCATATAATTTTCTCTTAAACCATAACATGCTGTAAATTTTATATTCATATTCCACAATTGTTCCCATGCTTCTATGTCTGTATAATACAGACATGACTATACACAATATAAGGTAAAAAGGTAAAGGGACCCCTGACCATTAGGTCCAGTCGTGACCGACTCTGGGGTCGTGGAGCTCATCTTGCTTTATTGGCTGAGGGAGCCGGCATACAGCTTCTGGGTCATGTGGCCAGCATGACTAAGCCGCTTCTGGCGAACCAGAGCAGCACATGGAAACGCTGTTTAGCTTCCCGCCGGAGCGGTACCTATTTATCTACTTGCACTTTGATGTGCTTTCGAACTGCTAGGTGGGCAGGAGCAGGGACCGAGCAACGGGAGCTCACCCTGTCATGGGGTTTCGAACCACCAACCTTCTGATTGGCAAGTCCTGGGCTCTGTGGTTTAACCCACAGCGCTACCTGCATCCTAGGCATGCTTATTTATGTTACTGTTGGTGCCACATGTACAGATCACACCTGTAACTGTTACTAAAGGCACACATGTATCAGCTAGTCTCTCATACCTGTAGCACACTTAGAAAAATAAACATAAAATGTGCAGTGTGTCAGGCGAGGTGGCGGTCTTCAGATTAAACTTGCTGCCCAGAGGCACTGAGACGGAGCCTGAGCTCAGGGTCAAAGTCTGAGATATGGCAACCCTTTCCTGTATTAGCATCTGCATCCTTAGGGGAAAAACACATGCGCACACACACATAGCTGCTTTTACGGCTTCAGAATTGGACCTGGAACAAATAAGAGGTTTCGAATTCCCAAGGTACAAATTCCCATTTGGCCACAAAGCTCACTGGGTGACCTTGAGCCAGCCATCATATCTCAGCCTGACCTCCATCCCTCATGAGGTTGCTGTGAGGATAAAATGGGAAGGAGAAGAACTGTGCACAACTCCTTTGATGAAAAGGTGGTATATACATTTAATAAATGAATCAATAATACAGCTAGATAGGGCCAGCACACATCCTTCCCTTCCCTACAGTCCACGTGTGGCTGGGAAGGAAAATCCAATAAGGGCTCTTCCTATGTCAAGAGTCCAGGTGGACAAGCATTAGCATTCAAAACCACATGGATCAGAGGAGATCTCGAGTGAGTCAGCTCTTCCCTTTCATGCAAGAGTGCCAGGTGGGAAGAGTACACTCAGGTCGTGATGAGACACACAGCCAAGGGATGCCCCTGAGCATCTCGGCTCCCGGCGAAAGGACAATAAGTCAACTTAATAGAAATCAGTTTCCAGATCACCCATCCCCGTAACCTGTCATTTTCTGAATGGCTTTATTATAGCCTTTCCACAGCCCTTCAGTCATTGTAAGAGCTACCGCTCCTTCCTGCCTCTGCCCCGTAAATCGGTTAAACAGATTTCCTGCTGACGGTAACACTGGGCAAGGGAGACAAACACTGGCAGGAAAAGCCGAATAATATTGACTTCTATATTAATAAGCCCTTGTCTCAAAGGGCTACATTTTCCTCTCAGTTACACAGAATGAGCCTCTGCCACCGCAGATCGTCTGCAGAGCTGGTGGAAATTGCCAAGATTTCCCACTGGGCACCCAATTCCAGTCCACCCTGCCTTGAAGAAGGGGGTGGGTGGGTGGGTGGCAGTCCTCAAAAACCACGACAGGGGCTCTCCATGAAAGCATGTCCCGGAATATTGTTCATTGGGTCTGGCTGGAGTACTAAGCGGCACGGAAAATGACATTGCAATTCACATCTCTTTTGGAATGCAGTTTCTGCCCGCCTCTGGGGACGTTCCATTAACAATTTAGGATCCGGTCTCACAAGCCCATTGTCAGGACCTGCTTAGAACTATTCCACTGGAAAGTAACAATGGGAGACCCTTCAAGAAATTCCTTATACTCACACAGGAACTGTCTGAACCCATTCCCCAATATCAATGCATCAAATGCAGTTTCTGGCCCCCATTTTCCAGTCATCAATGACTTGGATCCTAGCTAGCACTCGGGTGGCGCTGTGGGTTAAACCACAGAGCCTAGGACTTGCCGATCAGAAGGTCGGCGGTTCAAATCCCCGCAACGGGGTGAGCTCCCGTTGCTCAGTCCCTGCTCCTGCCAACCTAGCAGTTCGAAAGCATGTCAAAGTGCAAGTAGATAAATAGGTACCGCTCTGGCGGGGAGGTAAACGGCATTTCCGTGCACTGCTTTGGTTCACCAGAAGCGGCTTAGTCATGCTGGCCACATGACCCGGAAGCTGTACGCCGGCTCCCTCAGCCAATACAGTGAGATGAGCGCTGCAACCCCAGAGTCGGTCACGACTGGACCTAATGGTCAGGGGTGCCTTTACCTTTACCTAGCACTCCATAAATGAAAGAGTTCCTTCAATTGGCAGAGAGAAATGGGATTCTGTGTTGTCTCCCACTGGAATAAAGGCAGGGGGGAGCAATTTTTCCAGCCTCTCCATCCCACCACACTGCTTTTCATGCTGTCCTACAGGGTTCCCCATCCTGAGCAGATTTTCAAGGGTCAGAGAGGCAGCAGGGAAAAGGGAGACCAGTGAAAGTCACTTCTCCCCATTTCTTTGGCCGTAGTGTCCTGTGAGTGGATCACAGGACAGTCCCCACCAGTGGAAGCTTAGCTGGAACAAAACCACACAGTTTCTTCATTTCTTCATAGAATCATAGAACTGTACTGTTGGAAGACACCCTGGGGTCTTGTTGAATTGCAATGTGTGTTCTTTAGCTTCTATCTGATCCTGGGTCCTGTGTTTCCTGCAAGGAATAAAGCAGGAGTTCATATCTGGTGGCTTCTGTAGCTTAGCAGAAGAGCATCTGTCCAGCATTCAGAAGATCCCAGGTTCAATCCACAATATCTCCTGTTATGTTATGTTATGTTATGTTATGTTATGTTATGTTATGTTATGTTATGTT
>JAXCMG010000005.1:4100544-4111112 GCA_034642415.1 Podarcis siculus | reverse complement strand
TTATGTTATGTTATGTTATGTTATGTTATGTTATGTTATGTTATGTTGTTATGTTATGTTATGTTGTTATGTTATGTTGTTATGTGGAGTACCTATACATCTACTTGCACTGGTGTGCTTTCGAACTGCTAGGTTGTCAAAAGCTGGGACAGAGCAATGGGAACTCACCCTGTCATGAGGATTCGAACTGCCGACTTGCTGATCAGCAAGCCCAAAGAAGCGGTTTAGTCATGCTGGCCACATGACCCAGAAACTGTCTGTGGACAAATGCCGGCTCCCTCGACCTGAAGTGAGATGAGTGCTGCACCACATATTCGCCTGTGACTGACCTTAACCATGCAGGGGTCTTTTACCCTTTTTTACCTTGGAGTCCCAAAGTGCTTCAGCACCAACCTGAACCTCTGCAAATTCAGGTCCAAGAACCCTAGAAAATTCGAATCTATAACTTTAAGGGGAGGGGGGAAAGCAAGGAAGCCCCACAGCATGAATGCATATTTAACAAGCTCAAGGAATTACTCTGCCAAAGTGCTCATTAGGGTCATCTGGCATTAACACTAATTCTGATTATGAATTGTTAAAAATAAACCATGCATGCCAGGCATTAAATTACTGTTGACTTAATAAACATCGCTGGGGGTGTGTGTGTGCATTTAAACCTTAAATACATACTCTGCAAAGGTTCCTGTTTCATGCCAAAATGATGTTTTTCAAATCAAATGAAAGCAAAAGTATGCCCCAAAATAGCCTTTGGGGCTATGCTGATTTTAAAAAATAAAAATAAGAAGGGGATCTTTAAAGACTGGCTGCCTATGTTGTTATTTCCTTTGAATAAAGTCAATGGGCAGAACCCCACGAAAATCCCTCAGAACAAGCCACACTAATATCAGTGGGATAAAGGACGGCCGTTGCTTAGTTCATCCCATTGCTTTGAATTAGGGATGGTGGAGAAATTGGGTTCGGTTCACATTTTACTCGATAATTAAAATCACATTTTAATTCCTACCTAATTCCCACTTCCCCCAAATAATATGCAAAATGAAATACAGTTATCATTTGAAACCTGCACTTGCCCAGATTCCACAATGCAGCTCTCCGACCAAAAAATGTGTACATTAGGAGATGCCCACCCCATAATACATCTCTTTTCTGCTCTTTAGGAGGTGGTGGCCCTTTTGTGCTATTCCCCTTTAAAATGTGTTATAGAATGGGGGGGGGGGTTATTGAGTTGTCTTTGTTTTAATTTTTATTATGTATTTTGTGGTTTTTTAATATTGCAATGAACCGCCCTGAGATCTACAGGTATAGGGTGGTAAAGGTAAAGGTAAAGGTACCCCTGCCCGAAGGCCAGTCGTGTCCGACTCTAGGGTTGTGCGCTCATCTCACTCTAGAGGCCAGGAGCCGGCACCGTCCGAGGACACTTCCGGGTCACGTGGCCAGCGTGATGAAGCTGCTCTGGCGAGCCTGCACCAGCGCAGCACACGGAAACACCGTTTACCTTCCTGCTATAAAGCGGTACCTATTTATTTACTTGCACTTAAGGGTGCTTTCGAACTGCTAGGTGGGCAGGAACTGGGACCGAACGATGGGAGCTCACCCCGCCGCGGGGATTTGAACCGCCGACCATACGATCGGCAAGTCCTAGGCACTGCGGTTTTACCCACAGCGCCACCCACGTATAGGATGGTATACAAATTTAATAAAACAACAACAGTGACCGACCTTTTTGGGTCCATGAATATTGCCCCAATGGAGATGTCCCCCTCATGGCGTCAGTCAAATCAAGACAAAATTCATCACATCTGCTGGGGTCAGATGACTTCAAATCCCCAAAATAATTTGTGTCTGTTATTTGTTAGTCAGTGAACAATGATGTGTCTGAAATGTTTTATCCGGGTGGCTATCGAACTGCCTCCTCAGCTTCTGATATCTGCTTTGCTTGCATGGACAGAGAAATAGCTGCATATGAGTTCTGAGTTATGTCCTAGTTATAGTATCCACTACTTATGGCCCCAATGATCTAATCCGGCTGCCATCCCCTGGACCATAACTTGTTGGGCTCTCTCTAGTTCGTCAGCCAGGCTTCTGAGAGAGGCCTGCCATTGCACTGCCTTTTCAGTAAGTTAAAAATATCCAATTTCCCCAACATGACATCCTCCACAATCCCTGTGTTTCTTCTACAGATTCATATTCCGAATTTGTTGATTTATAGTGTGTGATGTCCTGGATTAAGAGGAGGAGAGGAAGTTGGCTCTGTAATAAAACTGTAGTGAATGGATCAACTGTCAAACATATTGTGAGCGCAAAGCATTTGAATGATCATAACAGAGCAATTGGCATAATAAGGTTGGAATAAGAGGCTGCGGGAGCCTGTTCTGAGCTACAGCCTTGCAGCGCAAGCAGCAAACATCCTTCTAACTTCCTTCACTCACACAGGGGTTATTCAGAAAATATTGTCGGGGCCTCTTTTGACTTGTTAATTGTTTGGGACCTGATATTATTCCTCGCTGAAATGCGCGAAGGAGACCTGGCGGAGATTTTCCAGCCCAAGGTCAGTGACCAAGATTATTGCTTCACGGTGGAATTTTAGGCTCAATAAATCTTCACTCCAGATGAACTCTGACAGTCTATTATAAACAATGCTAAGAACTGCATCCATATTCTCTCTTCTGCTAGCGCTGACCACGAGTCAATTACACTAAATTATTCTCTCAGGCCAGTTTTTCATTCTCTGCGAGAAGCCAAACAATCTGGAGATTTCCTCCTCCCAGAAGGTTGGGTAAGGTAGATGTGTGCCTGCTTTTGCTCAGGCACGGATGCAGTTATTTATTTCTTCTTTTACTTCAGCTCAGATAGTTCTGTTATCCTGCCTTTCTGCCCACCAAAGCAAGACAACTCGCAACCCATAATGGTCAGTGATGTGATTGGTTAGGTGGAAATGTTGGCGGCCACTGAGTGGCAGTCAAGAGAATGGGAGCGCCCATGAACACCTGGCATGTGTCATGGCATTACCTCAACCAACAATGAACAAACATATATACTGTATCTGCACAGGTGGAGATTGCTAACATCAGCTGGGGAAACCCAGGCAGATGGGTGGGGTATAAATAATAAAATTATTATTATTATTATTATTATTACAATGGACACTCGGGTTGTGAACGTGATCTGTGTGGGATGCATGTTCACAACCCGCATCTGCACATCTGTGCATGCACGGGTTGCGATTCGGCGCGTCTGCACATGCGCAAAGAGTGATTTAGCGCTTCTGCGCATGCACGACTGCCGAAACCCGGAAGTAACCCATTCCGGTACTTCTGGGTTTCGGCAGTCCGTAACCTGAAAAAATGCAAGCTGAAGCGTCTGTAACCCAAGGTATGTCTGTATTATTATTATTATTATTATTATTATTATTATTATTATCCAGTTAGTAACTTCGACACCCCATGCTATTTAGAGGTATGGACAGAAATTCTCCTCCCTCCTCAGTAGCAGCCCAGTGGCCACAGGTGGTCATACCTCATGAACCACCTCAATGGCTGCCATGATCACCAAGGAACTTAAAAATAGTCTTGCTGGGTCAGGCCAAAGGCCCATCTAGTCCAGCACCCTGTTCCTGGCAACTGGAGTTTGGAGGGATGGTGCTTCTGACTGCGAAGACAGAACATGGCCCTTGTGGTCAGCAGCCTTCACCCCCCCCATGAATTTGTCTAATCCTCTTTTAAAGCCATCTCAGTTGGTTGCCACCACTGCCTCTTGTGGGGGCGATAGTCCATAGTTTAAATATGTGCTGAATTTATTATATTTATATATTTCATAAAACATATATACACCATTTGGTTCTAAAAGTAAAATCAAGGGGGGAAAGCAAATCACAAATTCCATAACATATTTAGGCTTCAGGGAATCCTATCCCTCCCACGGTGGCAGCCAAAAAGCAGATAACCAAAAGGAGTTCTTACCAAATAGTTTATTCAATATAAACTAGAGAGAGACTAAGGAATGAGGTCTCTCTTAGATAATGGTGTTGCTGTGAGTGAAGTCCCATCCCCTCAGTCTCTCCTATTCTACGTCACCCCTGCGCTGGCTGATCTGTGCTTTCTGCCTCTGAGCTTTCTGTTCTACTCCTCTCAATGCATGCCTGGTCCTGGGAGAGGTGGGATCAGGAATGCTTTCCACTGAGTCTGTCAGCTGTCTGTCCCTTGACGCTTCTTCTTCCTGCTGCTCTCCCAATATTTCCCAGCTTCTCCCCTCTGCAGCCTCTGAACTATGCCCTTCTGCAAACCACTGTTCTAAATCTATACTGTCCTCCTCTTCTCGGGAAGGTTCAGGAGAATCCCCACCATTCCTCCTCAGTCCAGTCCTTGACACATGCAGACTAAGCATCTGGGCAGGCTTGTCTAAACAGAGATGTTTAGGATGTAGGTCTGAATCTTCCAAAATTCAGCCTCATTGGCTACCCATTAGTTCTCATATAACCATGGCCCTGATCTGACCAATACACCCTGTGCTATTTCCAGAACCAACAGACTAGCTGAAGCCCCCTTCCATGTCATATTCAGAAGCCCCATGTAATGTACTTCACTGTATGTGAATCTGCTTTGCCAGTGTGGTGTAGTGGTTAAGAGTGGTAGACTTATAATCTGGGGAACCGGGTTCGCGTCTCCACTCCTCCACATCCAGCTGCTGGGTGACCTTGGGCTAGTCACACTTCTCTGAAGTCTCTCAGCCCCACTCACCTCACAGAGTGTTTGTTGTGGGGGAGGAAGGGAAAGGAGAATGTTAGCCGCTTTGAGACTCCTTAGGGTAGTGATAAAGTGGGATATCAGATCCAAACTCTTCTTCTTCTGCTTAAGAACCTTTTAAAAATGTGAAAACTGATGCAGAAATGTAGAAAACTGAACTTAGGTATGGGGGAAGAAAAGAGAAGGAAACCTTAGTCATACTTAGGACTACTGAAATAATTAACTTCTGTCACATTGTCCTGGCTAACATGTCACATTGATTTCAGTGGCTCAACTCTTAAGTATGACCAGCCTGTGTGTCTGATACAGATTCCCATTGACACCATCTAGATTAGTTCTGGGTTTTCCCCAACCCAGTAGAACTGGAGAAGATGCTTGGCCTGAGGTAGGAGGAGGAAAGGTGGGAAGTCCTGCTGCACAACTGGGAATAATAATAATAATAATAATAATAATAATAATAATAATAATTTATTTATACCCTGCCTATCTGGCTGGGTTTCCCCAGCCACTCTGGCGGCTCCCAACAGAATATTAAAAAGACGATAAAACATCAAACATTAAAAACTTCCCTGAACAGGACTGCCTTCAGATGTCTTCTAAAAGTCAGGTAGTTGTTTATTTGCTTGACATGTGATGGGAGAGCGTTCCACAGGGCAGGCGCCACCACCGAGAAGGCCCTCTGCCTAGTTCCCTGTAACCTCACTTCTCATAGTGAGGGAACTTCTAGAAGGCCCTCGGCGCTGGACCAGGCTGAACGACGGGGGTGGAGACGCTCCTTCAGGTATACTGGGCCGAATCCTTGCACTGATGGGATGCTTACATAGTGCTGAATTGGATATACATCCAACTCGGAATCTAAACCATAGATGGAACTGGCATTTCAGAATTCTAAAAGCAACAACCCATAAATACAAAATTAACTCTTAAAAAGATTGCCACTGGAACACTATGCTGAGGTTTTGCTGTTGGCAGAGGCTGCAGAGATGGAGCCAAAACTGGGTAAAGGTAATTCACAAAAACAGCCTCCGTCCTTCAGAGGTGTCCCCTGACTTCCAAGTTAGAGAACAGCTCTGAGTAAACACCACAAGAGTTCTTAATGGCACTGTGTATTCTAATCTTGTAAGCACCACTCATTGTGGCCCAAGCTATCAATGCGAAATGTTTCTACAGGGAAGTACATTTATTAAACTCCTAATGGAATTAGAATACGCTCACCAATAAGCCAGATGGTTGGCTCTTTTATGTTATTAGTTAATGCAATTTGATATTTAAAGTTTTTTTTGGGGGGGAGAGAAACAGCCCTTGCTGATTTTTGTTTTTTTTTAATCTAATCTTTGCACCGCTTCCTCCACCCCACCACCCCCTGTGACATAACAGAGGATCGTTATTTAGAGGATCCCAATTTAGGAACAAACCCAAATAAATAAATAAAGCTCAAGGCGGGGGCTTTGGAAATGCTTGCCGCATCCTTTTCCTGGAAGAATTCCAACATGGTTAGGCTTTTGATTTCAAATTAACGTTTTGCAGGTCTCAAGCTAAATTTCACTGATTCATATTTAGACAACGGGGGTAATACTAACAGGCCAAATTAAAGTGCTATTTAACCCATTGATGTGAGTCTTTTTTTTTTTAACAAAACAAGTAAATGAATGAAATAAACCTAATTTTGGAGAAAATATGTATTTGAATTTCCGGGAGCAAGTTGAAATCAGAAGTATTTACTCCGGTATTTCTCCCTATATTGCTTCAGCTGATAATACTTGACATTTATATAACAACGCAGAATGTTCAAGCAAGGAGCTTCATGTATTGGTGTTCTTGGCATCATTCTGTTTCGGGAGACAACAGAGGAGTGCACCCTTTGGGTGAAGTCAAGCTGTTGCAGAGGTACAGCACCTGCTGTGGCTGTAGAGACTGATATGGGAGAGACATGTTTTGTTGCAGCTGGGGCAGATAAAGGCATCCGGTTGTGCTGCTGCAGATGCAGCACAGAGTTTCTTCTGTCTGCGCTCCTCCCAGTGGTCATTTCTCCTCTGGTCACGGCTGTGGACACACAACCTGATTGCCTTTCTCCAGGCACTGCGGTCATCTGCAAAAGATTCCCACACAGCAGGGCTGATGTTGCCAGCCTTCACATTATGTTTGCAGATATCTTTGTAATGCAGTCCTGCCATGTGATGTCCCAAATCTTCCTGATGCAGCATATATATTATCTCAAGAATTCTTACAACAGCCATGTAAGGTAGGCCATTATTATTATTTTCAAATTACAGATCGTGGGGAAGGAAGCTGAGGTTGGAAAGGAATGATTGACTTAAGGCTGTCTAGAAAATCAATCGCTGAATCAAGATTTGAGTAGCACTCCTGCAGATATGTCTACTCAGAAGCCCACCAAGTTCAATTAGACCTAGGTAAAGGGACCCCTGACCATTAGGTCCAGTCGTGGCCGACTCTGGGGTTGCGGTGCTCATCTCGCTTTATTGGCCGAGGGAGCTGGCGTACAGCTTCCGGGTCATGTGGCCAGCATGACTAAGCCGCTTCTGGCGAACCAGAGCAGCACACAGAAACGCCGTTTACCTTCCCGCTGGAGTGGTACCTATTTATCTACTTACACTTTGACATGCTTTTGAACTGCTAGGTTGACAGGAGCAGGGACCGAGCAACGGGAGCTCACCCCGTCATGGGGATTCGAACTGCCGACCTTCTGATCGCCAAGTCCTAGGCTCTGTGGTTTAACCCACAGCGCCACCCGCGTCCCATTCAATTAGACGCGGGTAAAAAACTGCAAACTCAGCCACTACACCCCATTTCCCATCCAGGAATTGCGTCTTGCACCTCCAGCACTGATCTACACAGGTATATGGGATTTAGTACTAAAGCAGTGCCTACAGCCATTTGGTTTGCAAAGCTGCCTGGTGCTGGGATTGATCATATCAAAGCAATCTGTGTTCTCTCCTTTTCACTCACTTTCTACAGCTTACAGCAGGGGTCAGCAACCCTTTTCAGCCGTGGGCCGTTCCACTGTCCCTCAGACTATGTGGTGGGCCAGACTATATTTTGGAAAAAAATATGAACAAATTCCTATGCCCCACAAATACAGTGGTACCTCGGGTTACATACGCTTCATGTTACAGACTCCGCTAACCCAGAAATAGTACCTTGGGTTAAGAACTTTGCTTCAGGATGAGAACAGAAATCGTGCTCCGGTGGTGCGGCACAGCAGGAGGCCTCAGTAGCTAAAGTGGTGCTTCAGGTTAAGAACAGTTTCAGGTTAAGAACAGACCTCCGGAACAAATTAAGTACTTAACCCGAGGTACCACTGTAACCCAGAGATTCAATTTAAATAAAAGCACACATTCTACTCATGTAAAAACACCAGGCAGGCCCCACAAATAACCCAGAGATGCATCTTAAATAAAAGGACACATTCTACTCATGTAAAAACATGCTGATTCCCGGACCGTCTGCAGGCCAGATTGAGAAGGTGATTGGGCCGCATCCGGCCCACGGGCCTTAGGTTGCCTACCCCTGACTTAGAGCTTCCCTCTTGCATGACAGTCTTTGCCCAAACAACTGAGACCAGTGAAATCTCAAAATGGTGGGGGATGGGATAGGATGGGCAGATGCAAATCAAATACAGTGGTACCTCGGGTTACATACACTTCAAGTTACATACGCTTCAGGTTACAGACTCCACTAACCCAGAAATAGTACCTTGGGTTAAGAACTTTGCTTCAGGATGAGAACAGAAATCGTGCTCCCGTGGTGCAGCAGCAGCAGGAGGCCCCATTAGCTAAAGTGGTGCTTCAGGTCAAGAACAGTTTCAGGTTAAAAACGGACCTCCGGAACGAATTAAGTACTTAACCCGAGGTACCACTGTAAGTGTAAATAATGCACATCTAATTCATTATGAATGCAAGCAAAAAATATATATTAACATGTTTATGCATACCTGGCCATCAGAATTAGGAATCCTGCCTGCCTCTACTGGAGTTCAATCTAGTGATGGACATATTTGGACAGAAAAAGCCTTCACCTTTCAGGTAGCTTAACCTCCATGAAAAACCATGTCAAGGAAAGAGGTTGTGGAGCGGGGAGAGAAAAAGAGCAGCCCGCAAGGCTTCTCTTTTGTCACTATGACATATCTTCTTGTCCGTGATTTGCACCTGTCAAATGCTTGTGTACAACAAGAATTTGAAGCGAGATGCCCTTGGTAAGGAATGCTCGGTTAGTCTTCCAGTTTTCTTGATCCCAATCTTTCAATTCACAGACAACCGTGGCGGGGGGAGGTGGCAGAAGGGGATGCTGTTATTGGAGACTTAACAGCTCCAGATATACCTTGTTGGCTGTGCTGAATCTCTGTTGTGAGGTGGACAACAGGGCAAGGTGGAGCTGTTCTGCATGCTGCTCAGAATGAAATGGGCAAAGTATTTTTTTAAAAAATCATAACTATATTTATTGACCTTTGGCGGTTGGAGGATGGATGGCGGCTAACAGATTGAGGTTGAATCCTGACAAGACAGAAGTACTGTTTTGGGGGGACAGGAGGCGGGTGGGTGTGGAGGACTCCCTGGTCCAGAATGACTCCCAGGCTGCGCACCTGGTCCTTCAGGGGCACAGTTACCCCACTGTTGCTACCCCACTGAAAGCCTGTGTTCACATAACACTCTTTCATTGGCTAAGCAAAGTTGGTCTTTATTTATTTTGGTCTTTATTGAAGTAAATCAAAGAAATCAATACAATAAAAACAACAGAAGTACAAATACAACGCAGTACAAAAAAGCAGCACAGTATATCCAGAAGTGTCTTAAATCAGGTAAGGAGAGCGAAATTTCACATTACAGTGTGGAGAGAGAGTCCTGTGTGTCTGCATTTGTTGTATGTAAGATAAAATCTCACCAAACAGCACAGAATTCGTCAGGATCCTCTGAGCCTTCATCAACATGTAATTTGTGAGTTATTTTTTCAGCTAATGCTAAGCTCCATATATTCTCACATCAAGGCAAAAGTCGCAAGCCCTGTAAAGGTTTTCCATTTTGGGGGAATTGAGGCGCTGGCAGCTGTAGGATCTTGTTATACCACCAGGTGTGAGGTTCCTCACCCATGGGCTAAGGCTTTGGCCTGGATTACGAGTCAAAACCATGGGAATTCTTTGGCTGGCATCACTTAAATGTCTGTGTACTGGAGAATCATCCCAAATCAGGTTACGGTTGGAGGCACCAAGCTTTTGTAAGCTCCCCTTTACAATTACAGCTACCTGCATGTGAAAGGATAAATCTGACCGGGATCAGGCTTTCTATAGGGAGAGAGGTTTCGGGTCCCTCATCCAGCAGTGCCTCTGCTGGCGTGCTACATTCCATGAAGGACCTTACCACTTGATTCTCCTGGTGGCCTAAACTGGCTCTAAGGCATCTGCTTACATCGCCCATCTCTTGCATTGGACACATCGAGTCCACTGCAGTCAAGGCGTCTAATATAAGAGGCACTCGCAGTATTAATTAACTCTGCGGGCATTGACCTTTGAATCCCCGAAGGCAGGTTTTACAGGCATCCCTGATAGCTATTTGCGTTGGAACACAGGTCTCATATAAAGAGAACGGCACGTTTCTTTTATAATAAATCCTGCATGCTTTTTCTCCCTCAACACGCAAGCACAATGCATTTGTGGGCCCTTTTATGGTTACCTGTTATCGGGAGAGAGACGGATTCCCACCCCATTCAGATAACCTTCCTTTCTTCTTGAATAGCTGCAGAGTTCTGTGTTTTTATTTATTTATTTGAGAGAGAGAGAGAGAGAGAGAGAGAGAGAGAGAGAGAGAGAGAGAG
>JAXCMG010000005.1:4072038-4091415 GCA_034642415.1 Podarcis siculus | reverse complement strand
AGAGAGAGAGAGAGAGAGAGAGAGAGAGAGAGAGAGAGAGAGAGAGATGAAAGAAATTAAATAAATAAAAAGGCCAAGAAATAGACAAGTGTTTCCAGTGGACTGATTTTAATTGCATGTGATTTTTGTGCACTGCTAAGTCATACAGCAAAATAAGGAAAAGCTAAATTGGAGTTTATGTAGGTTGGGGATGCTCTGAGATGCATCAGACATTGGATGCACTGTCTTGTTCCAGCTTTCTGTTAGAGGCTGTAGGAATGTGAACCAGGAACCTTATGGTACTCGGCTAGGGTGAGCTGCCTAGGATTGTGTGGCCCAGTTGGCAAGCGGATGATACCCAGCTCTACCTCTCTTTCAAATCAGAACCATTGAAGGCGGTGAAGGTCCTGTGTGAGTGTCTGGAGGCGGTTGGAGGATGGATGGTGGCTAACAGATTGAATCCTGACAAGACAGAAGTACTGTTTTGGGGGGACAGGAGGCAGGCGGGTGTGAAGGACTCTCTGGTCCTGAATGGGGTAACTGTGTCCCTGAAGGACCAGGTACGCAGCCTGGGAGTCATTTTGGACTCACAGCTGTCCATGGAGGCGCAGGTCAATTCTGTGTCCAGGGCAGCTGTTTATCTGCTCCATCTGGTACGCAGGCTGAGACCCTACCTGCCTGTGGACTGTGTCGCCAGAGTGGTGCATGCTCTAGTTATCTTTCGCTTGGACTACTGCAATGCGCTCTGTGTGGGGCTACCCTTGAAGGTGACCCGGAAACTACAACTAATCCAGAATGTGGCAGCTAGACTGGTGACTGGGAGCGGCTGCCAAGACCACATAACACCGGTCTTGAAAGACCTACACTGGCTCCCAAGCACAATTAAACATTAAAAGTTTAGGGAAGCTTTTAATGTTTAATAGATTATTGTATTTTATTGTATTTATTTTATTGTATTGTATTTTAATATTCTGTTGGAAGCCGCCCAGAGTGGCTGGGGAAACCCAGCCAGGTGGGCAGGGTATATTGATTGATTGATTGATTGATTGATTGTGAACAAGCAAATGTGTGGGAGAGCCACAACAGTATCCAGGACCAACCTATGGCTTGGCTTAGCATTATGTCCAAACCCAAGCTTGTCGTTTATCCCTCCCCAGCAAACCTGATTACAGCTAGTGGTTTGCCAGGGTGTAGCATGGGTTGCCAGTGTCCAGGGCAGGGCAAGTGTTGTACCCCCGGTGGACTGGGAAGCAATCAGTCCCTTCGCCAGCCAGCATCTAATCAAAGGAGGCTCTCCTTGCAAAGTAGCTCTAACCTGGGAGCAGAGATAAGGCAGAGAAACACGAAGCCGGGCTCAATGCTGTGTTGCCTCACCCTCCTTTTCTTATAGTGACTCACTTTGAGCAACGCACATGGTTCTGTCAGTGCTTTCTCACCTTCCTCTTTCTCCCTCCCTCTTTGGGTGCTGGTGATGGCACACTCCCCCTCCCTCCCTCTTGGCTAGCCCAGAGCATGCACAGGGATCCCTTAGCTGGCAATGACAAGAAGTTGGCACGGCCACCGTTCCTAAGGCTCAGCCCGCCGCTGGCTTCCCTCCCTGTGGCTCCAGCCTTGCTGAGGGAGCCTGTCGTGGGGGTGCCTGATTGTGCCCTCTCATAAATTTGCTCCCAGGGCCATGCTACACCATGAGTTTAGACATAATTCTAACCCAAACCATGGGTTAGCTCTGGTTAGGACAGCAGTAGCAAGACCAAAATAGGAGAGCAGTTGCCATAACCTCCATTCCAAGAACCTGCACATTTGCATGTTTGTGTTTAGCCATGGTGGGTTGGGTTTTTTTTTCCAACTTCATTTTCCTGATTGCTGTTTCCTGATGATCATTGCATTGGTTTTAACTGTGCTTCACTTACCACAGAGAGGTAAAACAAAAGACAGTCATACCTCGGGTTACAGACGCTTCAGGTTGCCTTTTTTCAGGTTATGGACCGCTGAAACCCCAAAGTACCGGAACGGGTTATTTTCGGGTTCGGTGGTCGCGCATGCACAGAAGCGCTAAATCGTGCTTTGTGCATGCACAGAAGTACTGAATCGCAACCCGTGCATGCGCAGATGCGCAGCTGTGGGTTGCGAACGCTGCAGGTTGTGAACATGCATCCCACACGGATCACGCTCATAACCCGAGCTTCCACTGTAGGAAAAATGTAGGATAGGACATTCTCCTTTCAGAACTTGTTTAATAGGCCACAAGCAGAAATATCCCTGTATTGATCATTCTTTGGAAGAGTCTTTACTTGGATAGCTTTCGTTTTATATTAGCCCTTGGCTGTACTGCAGGGGCTGCGTCTTACAGATGCTAATTTTTATAGGAAGGGGAGTAAGTTCAGACAACACAATTTAATCTTTAAAAAGGGTCATTAAAACCACACACATCCTTCAGGACATATGGGGAGGGGGAGAAATAAAAATGCTTGCTAAATTGCACAGGACAAAATCAGCAAGCAAAACATTATTCAAGAAAGTTTGCAGCAGCTCGTGAAACTACCCAGCATGGTCACACAATTTCCTGCAGAACTTACATACTGCTGTCACCATCTGAAATGTCCAACCTCTTTAATTCATTATCATAGGGGGTAGGAATGTCAATCATGCATCTATTTACTTGCATGGAGCTTCTGCCTCCTTTGAAAATACAGGGCAATCTGCAGGAATTTTGCAGCTTCATTTAGAGTATATCTAAATGGAGGACAGAGGTGCCTGGCTTGCTCTGGTCCATGGGGTCATGAAGAGTCGGACATGACTAAACGACTAAACAACAACAACAACAACAATAGGTTAACCCTAGATTGTAAATGGAGAGCTTTAGAATAATACCCAAGAAAATACTCAGAAGATTAGATCTCCAGTCCACTGTTTGGTTCGAAAGTTCATGACTTAAAGATTGGAGCATTGAGTGGTGATTTGCATGTGTGAATGAGAAATCACAGAGCTATCACTGTCGTATCTCCTGATGTCAACTCTAATGCAATGCTTTTTAATGGAACTGGACCACACATTCAGCTTGAGCAATCAAGGAAAAGGATATCTCAAATATATAGGAATAGGGGAAACAGCTGTGACTTGGAAGGAGAGATAGGCACTGGAAAATATCTTAATCAGGCTTCCCCCTCCTATTAAATAATAATAATAAATCCATAGGGCGATCACTAGCAATGGGAAAGATATTTGGTTCGGTTCACAATTTAATGTGAATCGAATTTCCACTTCCTGAAAATGCGGAATGCAAAACACAGCTGTTCTTCAAAATGCACACTCGTTCAACATTTGTGATGCAGTTCTCCAACTGAAAGAGAAAAAAGAGTAAAGCATATATTAGGAGAAAGTGTGCATAAAATTGATATATCCATGCAAATAACATACAAAAATGCATAATATTAGGGAAAACTGCTTGCAAAAATGTGTATATTGGGAGGCATGTAGCCTAAAATACTGATGGGTTTGGGGGAGAATAAACTGGACCTAAGACTTGGAAAATGAGCAAGAGAAACTGAAATTGACTGATTTCTGTACCCCATTGTAGAATTTATTTTATGTTATCAACCACCTGCTTCCTGATTAATCAGATTCAAATAAACTGATGAAAAACTCAATATAGATGTTTTAGATGCTAATATATTGACGTGAATGTTCGGCTGGTGAGTATTCTTCCAGTGACTTGTTTAATAAATGAATTCTACCTCCTGTTTTGGTAAGGAAAGCACTTCTTTAACACTTTAGTTAAATGTTCCTTTAAAAAAAAACACACACTATCCAAGCCAGAGGTACTAGTTTCCATACAATATGTTACTGCCTTCCTATTAACCCTGCAAGGCACTCCTTTAGGACTGACTAGAGTTAAGTTCAGACCTGCTCTGGGAAACCAGGGAAATGCTAGCTGCTTTAGGATGTGCATTAGAGATTGTCTCGTTGAGAAATCTGGTCCTCCTTAGCCATTTCTCAAAGTAAACCCAGAACACGAAGTTCCCCTGAAATAATACCAAACAATGAGAAAATAAGCAGCGTGGCATTTATTTTCGCTGGTGTCTCCTAGTGAAAAATGAATGCTTCTGAACACCTGGTGATTTGTTGTATAAATGTTAACATTTGCCCGAGTCCCCGATTCGGCTTCCAGCGGAGGTGCTCATTGCTCACTGTTGCACTGCTGTATGTGATTCAGCCTCATTAAGTAGCACTTTTTCTCCCTGCAGGCCGCACCATAAATCTGAAACAAACCCTTCCCAGCAAATCCTGCCATGGATATTGCACAGAAAGTCTCCAAACCAAAAAAGGGGGATGTGGACCCCCAGCAGGTCAGACAGCACAGATTTCACTGAAAACCCTTGAGCTGCTTCTGCTAACTTGGGGCATCAGAGCACTGGATCACACCAAAGGTCCATTGTGTTGAACCAAAGGTGAACTCTTCCAGGAGTTCTGCAGGAGTTTAGTCAAGATAACCCCATAATTAATTGGTGGTAGTTGTAACAATGAACTCCTATATGCTTAGGTTCACTTGCATTGATGTAAGCTAATTGGCTTGCTTTGATGCTACCCTGATAACACAAATATAAGATGGGGGACACCTGGCTTCCTAGCAGTACATGTGAAAAGGATCTAGGGGTCTTAATGGACCACAACCTTCACATGAGTCAACAGTGTGATGTAGCAGCATAACAGTTAATGCTATTCTAGGCTGCATCAACAGAACTATAGTGTCCAGATCAAGGGAAACCATAGTACCACTCTATTCTGCCTTGGTAAAACCACACTGGGAATACTGTGTCCAGTTCTGGGCACCACAATTTAAGAAGGATGTTGACAAGCTGGAATGTGTGCTGGGGAGGGCAACACCTGTCTGAAATCTTGGAGAGCTATGGCCAGCCATTGTAAGGTAAAGGTAAAGGGACCCCTGACCATTAGGTCCAGTCATGACCGATTCTGGGGTTGCGGCGCTCATCTCGCTTTATTGGCCAAGGGAGCCGGCATACAGCTTCTGGGTCATGTGGCCAGCATGACTAAGCCGCTTCTGGCGAACCAGAGCAGCACACGGAAACGTCGTTTACCTTCCCGCCGGAGTGGTACCTATTTATCTACTTGCACTTTGACGTGCTTTCGAACTGCTAGGTGGGCAGGAGCAGGGACCGTGCAACGGGAGCTCACCCCGTCACGGGGATTCGAACTGCCGACCTTCTGATTGGCAAGTCCTAGGCTCTGTGGTTTAACCCACAGCACCACCCACGTCCTTTGTAGGCAGTTGTAAATTCAGAAGTTCTATTTCATCTTAAGTGGTATGCAAATTTTAAATAAATAAATACACCATGACAATTGAGAAACAGCCAGTATGGTGTCATGCAAGGATGTGGAGCCTCTGTCCTGTAATTCTACTTAGGCCCAGCATGAGTCTCGGTTTACACCAAATGTTGTTTTCTCTGAACCACACCAACTTTCCCCAACTTACCCCCAAACTGTTGGGCAGGTAAGGTTGCAGTTCCAAAGATGAACTGGGGACTTACAGCGAGGCAACGACCCTGATCAGCTGATATGTTATAAGGGGATCCTTCATATTTTGGCCCCTCAGATGCAGATGTAAGAGATGGGCCAGTACGTCTAGCGTGTTCTTCAAGCAACATTGACTATCTCAGTGCCAGTTCCCCCATACTAAGCAAATGGGAGCCTGGTCTGGTGTGGCAGTAATGAGTTCTCATTGCCTGCAGTTTTGCGACTGCATTAGAGGTTATTCAAACATTTTTGCCATGGGCAAAATTGAAAAAGGCTTCATTTAGTACTTCGATTCCGATGGCAAATTCCTGCCTTTGTGTGAAATTAGAGTGGAATGATCGCTCGCCCTTCTCTTGATTATGTCACTAAATACTTCGTACAATGTTTCATTAAGTCATTAACAACAAAAAAGATCCAAAAACTTCCTGAAAAATTCCTCCTGCTGGGTAGGATTTTGTTTTGTTGTTTTGCTTTCTATCATCAAAGGCTTCAGCCCATAGTTCTTTAAAGCGAAATCTTGTCCATATCAAATGATGAATTACATTCAACTGGAAGCTCTAGGCAGGCTGTGGATTGTTGGCTTGTGCTTATCCTCATTACCATCTTTCATGGATGATATTGTTGGCTTCCTTTCACACCATTATCTCTTTGCCCTTGATAACCTCCTTGACATTGTTGCGGTGATATTTTCTTAGCCCTCTTGGCCCCTCTCGCTTGCTGTCACGAGCGAGGTTCACAACGAATATTTCTCCTGTCCCATGCGACGGCTAATAATGTCTTTGTCTTAATTGCTAATTGTGTCTTATTAGCGAGGTACTTGGAGGAGAACACCTCATTTCAGAATGCTTTGGCAAAACGGCTCACTCTAGGATCTGCAGTGATTTGTCCAGGATCTGCAGAGTCGAGATCTGCAAGGACAAAGGAAGCTGGAGACTCTTCCGGATGCTCCTGAGATTATGGGACACCTTAAGGGCATGTGACAAAATTAGGAGAAGAGCCAGTCTGGATGGAGACAACTTGGGTTCAAATATCGGGCCATGAAGAGGAGGATAACAGAACCATAGAATTATAGAGTTGGAAGGGACCACGGAGGCCATCTATTCCAACCCCATGCAATGCAGGGATCTTTTGCTCAATGTGGGGCTCAAGCCCACAGCCCTGAGATTAAGAATCTCATGCTCTAGCACAGGCTTCCTCAACCTTGGCCCTCCAGATGTTTTGAGACTACAATTCCCATCATCCCTGACCACTGGTCCTGCTAGCTAGGGATCCTGGGAGTTGTAGGCCAAAAACATCTGGAGGGCTGAGGTTGAGGAAGCCTGCTCTAGCAACTGAGCTAAACACTCAGTGACAAATGTCCATGCTTTAGAGGCAGAAGGTCCCTGGCTGAATCTCTGGAAACTCTAGGCAGGGCAAGGAGAGCCCCTCGCAGAGGTGGATTCAGGGCAGCATGACTGGTTTCCCAACACCGGGTGCCAAGCCGAGGGGAGCACCGCAGGGTGTCACAGCTATGATGTAGTACACATGCAGAACAGAAGGAAAGAAGTGACAGGCACTGAATTTTGGGCTCACACAGGGCACCTCTGAAATGTGAAGGACCAAAGCCTGCCCCTGCCCCTTGCCTGATACCCTGGAAAGCTGTTGCCAGTCAGTGTAGACAGTACTGAACTAGATGGACCAATGGTCTCTCTTGACATAAGGAAGCTTGCCAATAGGGGAGTCAGGAGAATCCCTAGAACAGCGCATTGCAGGGAGGAGAGGTCACTCAATCAGACAAGCCAGAAATGCTTGCGCTGATGGAATGGTCAAATTTAGCATGAGGCTGAACATGGCTCAGGGGTATAAGGGGTGCAGGGGATCCTGGCGCCGAATTCTGGGGGGCGCCAGGTGCCCGCCGCCGAAGCCACCTAAGCTCTTAACTTTCTACCTGTTATGACATAATAAATAATTTTGATCAAGCTAGAAAAACAAAATACATATATACCTAGGTATTACAGGAATGTATACCTACTGTTTCACTAAAGGACTTTCGACTTTGTGCGCTCATTTACCAAAGACGCGCTGCGCCAGAGGCAGCGCTTGTCATTCACAATGGTGGCGTTTGTCAGACTCAACAATGGCGCTTGTCATTCTCAATGGTGCCGGGCATGCGAAATTAACTAAATTTGGGGGCACTGGGTAGATCTTTGCACCCCGGTGGTTGCATATGCTAAAAATGGCCCTGAGGCTGAATTCCTCCTTTTGTTTTCAAATTGCCTTCAAGCTGCTACGAGCTATTTTTTAAGCCAACATTCACATCATAAGGTCTTACGCCACCTTATCATCATAAGGTCTTACGCCACCTTACCAATCAGTTTGTTAAGGATGCTGAGAATTGTTAGGCACCTTAAATGAACAACAGTCCCAGGGTCCTTTGGGAGAAGTGACGATGGTTAAAGTTGTATACGAGTGCTTTAAATGCATGGTATGGGTACAGCCATATATTAAGTGGGAAGCAATTTGCTTTAAAGAAACACGCATCTGGACAGCGACAAGTTCCCTGTCAGAGAACTGGAGAACTCAACATTTGCAGCAAAAAACTCTGGGCGTGTGACACAATAACTTAACGATTTTCATATGAATGAAGCTCATGGCCAGAGCAAAGGTTCAAAGAAACTTGCTGCCATGGAAGTATTTTTAACTATATGGAGACAGCGAGGGTGCAATCATCTTTAAGTGGAGCTAGTGGTTTCTGTCAGTTTTGATACTGAAGCAGAGTAATTTGAAGACGATGTTAGGGGGACTGCTGCTCAAAAGGAATGCCAGGCCAAAATTCCTGTTTTAAAGTCTGCCATCATGGAGGCCTTGGGCCACATTCACACCAGTGTATTTAAAGCACCACCCCTTTAAACAGTTACGGCTTCCCCCAAAGAATTCTGGGAGTTATATTTTGTTAAGGGTGCTAAGAGTTGTTAGGAGACCTCTGTTTCACTCTCCAAGTGTACCTATTTTCCTGGGACAGTCCTGGATTTACAGAAGCCATCCCAGTTTCTGACTTGATCCCAGAATTTCCCGCTTTTCCTTAGGAAGTCCCTATTTTCATCAGAGAAATGTTGGAGGGTATGTAGTTATCTGGCCTCCGAGCCATCTGAAGGCAGCCTTTTATAGGGAAGCTTTTAAATAATGTTTTATTATGTTTTTATATACATTAAAAGCCATCCAGAGTGGCTGGGGCAATCCAGTCAGATGGGTAGGGTATTAAAAGGTAAAGGACCCCTTACCATTAGGTCCAGTCATGACTGACTCTGGGGTTGCGGCGCTCATCTCGCTTTATTGGCTGAGGGAGCCGGCGTACAGCTTCCGGGTCATGTGGCCAGCATGACTAAGCTGCTTCTGGAGAACCAGAGCAGCGCACGGAAACACCGTTTACCTTCCCGCTGGAGCGGTACCTATTTATCTACTTGCACTTTGATGTGCTTTCAAACTGCTAGGTTGGCAGGAGCAGGGACCGAGCAACGGGAGCTCACCCCGTCGCCGGGATTCGAACCGCTGACCTTCTGATTGGCAAGTCCTAGGCTCTGTCGTTTAACCCACAGTGCCACCCGCATCCCAAGTGGAGTATTATTATTATTGACATTCCTGTTTTCATTGGAGAAATGTTGGGAGGGTCTGCAGAGCTACAGTTCCCAGAATTCCCTGTGAAGAGGGATTGACTGTTAAACCTCCCTCAGCTCAAGGGAGATGAAGCTAACCACCCCAGCTACCTCATGACCAAGGGTGCAGTGAATGTATGTTTATATCATGTGTGTTTATGTGTAGGGGAGGTAGCCAAAGGCTTCAATAACACCAGGGGAAGACATTGCACTTAATCCAGGGCAACACTGCACACACGGGCACCGCTTTGGCAACCCCTGTTCCAAAATAAGGGGGGAATGTGTGTCTCGCACCATGCAAACAGACTGCAGGCTTTACCTCTAACTCTCTGTCTTGGGAATAAGGCCCCCCCCAATCCACCCACCCCACCATCCCTTCGTCACTGAAGTAATTTATGTCCTCATTTGATTTTTGTTCTCCCACCAACAAAAGCCGACATCTCCAGCATCCAAACCACGGAGCTTCGCCTTATTGTTGAAGGTCATTGGCAAAAAGATAAATGCCCTCGCACAAAAGGCGACTGGGGTTTGGAAAGATCATCCGGATTGAAATACACACTCTCTCCCCCCAAAACCCCCTTTTTTTATTTGTAAGTTGCCCTTTGTTTCCTATTTTATAGTATGATGGAGTAATAATCTTTTAAGCAAGAGCCCGGCAGAGTGGTAGCAAGTGCATAATGAACACACAATGGGAGATTAGACTGTTAAAACCTTTTGTCAGGCTAAATTCCCTTCCATTGATAACCCACGACCCTTGATGGGCTATTGTTCAAAAGCAAAGGTGGTCAATAGAGTATTCCCCCTACCCCAGTCCTCAAAAACCAAGAGAAATATCCAGGACTTCAAACTATCTCATGCTTACACAGATTCACAAAGAATTCCCTAAGCGATAATGACCAGCTTTTATATCGTACTTTAAGGTGCTGAAAAATAAAACCTGCCTCCTGATTTTGACACCTTTGGAGCACAATGCCAAGATGTGGGTGGCATTCCAGCAATTTTTGATGGGGTGGGGAAGAGGGTGGACCAGATCACAAGCCAAATGTCAGTAGCGATGGTGCTCCCAACCCCATCAGAAATATCCTTAGGATTGCAACTATTTAAACGGTTTTGAGTTCCAATCTCGCCATCTATCTTCCTCCAGTCCTGTGACTGGGGAAAAAGATCTCTGTACATGAATCATGTACATAAGACACATCCCTGTAAGTTTACTTCTCCTGTGATTCCTAGCACCTGAGATTCAGACGCACACTACCTCTGTTGATGAGATAGTTTTGATCCCGCGATAATAATAAATAATAATAATAAATTTGTAGTTATACCCCGCCCTTCCCGGTTCAAAAAAACGGGTTCAGAGCGGCTAAAACACTTAATTGATGCAACAAAAAACAGCATAAAATACAATATAAAATGTGAATAACAATAAATTCAGGATTCAAACATCAATTTAGGGGAGAAAGCCATCCAATAAACATTAGATGATCACCAGGGCTAGCTGGCTAAATTAGTCCTATTTGGGCCAGTGAGGAGACCAGGGGAGAATTAGCTGTGGGATCCCAGAGCGGGTAATCTTCATAAAAAGGGGAGGAGAAGGGGAATAAAAGATCAGGCTAAGTTCAAATTGAAAGCCAGGTGGAATAGCTCTGTCTTACAGGCCCTGTGGAAGGAAGTTAAATTCTGCAGGGCCCTGGTCTCATGGGGCAGAGCATTCCACCAAGTCAAAGCCATCACTGAGAAGGCCCTGGCCCTGGTGGAGGATAATCTGACTTCCTTAGGGCCCGGGACCTCTAAACTATGATTATTCATGGACCTTAAGGTCCTCTGCAGGGCATACCAGAAGAGACGGTCCATAAATACGAGGGCCCTAAGCCACAAAGGGCTTTAAAGCTCTTCGTTGGTACATTGCCTCATTCGGTTCCCTCTCCTCTGGCCAAAAGTGAGGCCAGTCATGTACAGCGTCACATCCTGCACAAAGAATGGAGTGAAGATGGACTACTGTTTGCACAGCTCTTTGAAAGTGATAAGTGGTAAATGTGCTCAGCGCTATGATACTAGTCTCTTATGAATACAGTGAAAACAAATAACGGGGAGATAAAGCTGTGTGTTGTTCAACTTACGCTGACATGATTAAAAGCCTCTTCATTCCTCCGCCTCTTTTAAATCTTGTGTGTAATATGTTTAAAGTTCAATCTTGCCTATATATTTTAATGCTTTAGCATTTCAGTGGCTTAGAGGTTGTCGCGATGCCAGACTGCTGATCCAAAGGTATTAGGGCTGAGGCTGAGCAGTTCATTTCCACTATGACCCTAAGACCAAAAGCGTCAAGGAGCTGGGGACAGATGGATGGACCTGTCTGTTCCTGGCATGTGTCAGTTTTGAGTATGTTCATTCAGAAATCCTTTCCACATTGTTTCCTTAGTTATCTGAATTTTTCCTTTAAAAAATAAACATTTGAATATTTGCATTTAAATCTATTTTCTGGAATCTATTTTCTCATTTATAAATATATTTTATCCAAAAATATGCATTTTGGTACTTAAAAGAAAAGAATTCTGGGCTGAGAACTGCATTGCAAAATTCAGAGATGTGCAAAATCTGAAGGTTAATTACATTCCAATCTGCGTGTTGCTCATATTGGAATGGCACTGCTCAACAATTAGTTTCTGGGCTCAATTCAAAATCCTGGTTTTGACCTATGAAGCCTTATGCAGCTCAGGACCCCAAGACCTCAAAAACTGCCTCTCCCCTTTGAGCAGACCCAGGCCTGGTGATCATCATCTGAGGCCCTTCTTCGTGTGCCACATTCATGGGAGGTCCAGAGGGTGGCAACATGAGACTGGGCCTTTTTAGTGCTGGCTCCCTACTTGTGGAATGCTCTCTCCAGTAAGGTTTGCCTTGTGACATCTTTACATACCTGTAGGCACCAGGCACCAGGCATTTGGCTTTTAATGTGGTCTTTTTGCATAGGTGGGATGCTTTGGTCCAGTTTTTTTAGAAGCACAATTGTCTTTTAGACTTTTAAAATTTATTTTTAATGCTGGTTTTAATGCATGCATGTGTTTGTCTGTATGCTTATAATATTGTAAGGGACCAATAAACATAATGAATAAAATACCAGCATTCACAAAGAACAAAGACCAGGCATCCCTTTGCGTGTCGAGACCCCGTAACCACCCCCTCGTTGATTAATAAGACACAAGGACATGGATATTAAGTTAATGGGTATTGGTCACAGAATGTGAGTGGTATTGGCTTAGGCATTGGATTGACCCAACTATATCTGACTTCTGCCCGTAATGCAGGGATTCCAGTAAGGGTAAACCACTGGAAGGGGGAGCCCTGTCAATGCAAACCAACTCAAGCTCCCCCAATGGGGTCATGGCATGGCCCTAGCCCCGCCCCGGGCTTCGGACAAGATCCACCCCCCTCCACCCCCTTAAGCTTGGAGGGGCAGGTGATGGCCACACCTCCCCTCCCCCATCATAAAGTCAACCATTGCCTAACCATAAAACCTTACAAAGTTATGATGATTGCTATGAGGTAGGCAAAAACCAAATGGCCCATGCCAATTTGCCAAGTGGAAAAACTCCTACCAGGCCCCTCAACTGTGACCAACCAGGTCCACGCAAGGCCAGATAAGAAAACCCGCAAATTAGGGAGAGAGGGTGGGAGAATGAGGAAGCGAGGCAATAGGAGTCTCTCCGGCTCGCACCTCTGTTTAAATGGATCCTGGCCACACCTCCCCAGCCAGTGGATTGGCTGGCTGGTTGATGACGTGGCCAGGATCCTCCTTGCAACGCGGGACTCGGCCCCCCGCCCCTGGAGGGGAGTGGGTAGCCACATGGTCCACCACAACTCCTCCCCACATTTAAGTGGAGTGGATTAAGTTGAAACAAGTATAAAAACTGATGCTGTCCCTGCCATGACTATATCGCCAAGTGACAGAAGAAAGGGACACAGGCAGTTGCTGACCAGGAGGGGAGAAGGGGAAATCGGTACCCTGTGGGAATGTAGGATTGGGCTCTGCCAGTGCACTCACACAGTGCTGACCCCAACACTGCTCCAACTCCTCTCTCTCCTGATAAGTCGTGATAACACCAGTCACTCCTGAGAACCCATGTGATGGTGTTTCCCATTGCTTACTGCCTATATGTGGTGAGCCTCCCAATGCCTAAAGATCGAGATCCCGTTCCAAGATGTAATGAATCTGGGTGGCATCTCTTCTCCGCACCCGACCACCCCAGCTTAACCTAGCTAGGCACAAGGTCAACAGGAAAGCAAGACACAGAAAACAAGAGTCCACAGTCTTCTCTAACCGGGGTGTGCAATTTGGACTTTGAGGTCACCAAACAGCCACCCAACACCCTGTTATTACTATTCGGAGCGTTTACATTATGGAAGTCTAACAGCTTAGAAGGCTATAAATGCCTCTTTATTCATCAGCAGTTCTTAAAAGTCTATAAATATCCACCACTATATTTGTTTAATGTACTCTTAAAGATTCCAGAGGAGCTGTTATTATTTGGCTTGTCAGCTCCTCGGTGCCTTGAACAAGCAGAAGAATCACATTCCCCAGCTTGCTTTGCTCCCCCGCCCAAAATTTTTCTAGTACAGCAGAGTAAACCGCCAAGACCCTAATGCACAGGTTAGCCAACGTGCTGCCCTCTAGATGGCGCTGGACTAAAGCTCCCACCATCCCTGACCACTAGACATGCTGGCTGGGGCTGTTGCGAGCTGGAGACCAAGAACATCTCAAGGAGACTAGGAGGGGAGGTGCTTCAGAGGAAGAAAGAATTGATATTGGCTTGTGTTTCTTCAGAATTTGCATTACTGCAGCATTTGTACATGCTACAGTGTGAGGTCTTGTAGTATTTCATGGGATCATAGAATTGTAGAGTTGAAAGGGTCTACGAGGGTCATCTGGCCCAACCCCCTTTTGCCCAATGTGGGGTTCAAACCCATGACCCCGAGATTAAAAATCTCATGCTGTACTGTCTGAGCTCTCTCCTCCTCTCTCTGCTGTTGCATAAGTTGTCTGTTGCTGTTTTCTGTATGCCTCTTAGAGATATTTTTATATATAAAGCAGTATAGAAATTGTAAAAAATAAACAAATGAAATAAATGGCATCACATGAGGGAACCTACAGGAATAGTCCATAAAGTGTAAGTGATTTATAAACAGGCTCAGTCAGGAAAGTGAGGGTGTGTGTGTGTCTTGGTAGCCACTCCCCTAATTTTTTAAAATTTCTTTAAGCACATTTTGAAGTGTGGTACAGTCATACCTCATGTTACGTCCACTTCATGTTACATTCTTTCAGGTTACGTCCCACAGCGACCCGGAAGTACAGTGGTACCTCGGGTTACTTAATTCGTTCCGGAGGTCCGTACTTAACCTGAAACTGTTCTTAACCTGAAGCACCTCTTTAGCTAATGGGGCCACCTGCTGCCGCCGCGCCACCAGAGCATGATTTCTGTTCTCATCCTGAAGCAAAGTTCTTAACCCGAAGCACTATTTCTGGGTTAGCGGAGTCTGTAACCTGAAGCGTATGTAACCTGAGGTACTACTGTACCGGAAAGGGTTACTTCCGGGTTTTGCCACTCGCGCATGCACAGACGTGCAAAATGACGTCATGCGCAGAAGCGGCAAATTGCAACCCACATGTGCGCAGATGCGCAGCTATAGGTTGTGCTCTTTTCATGTTGTGAACGGGCCTCCGGAACGGATCCCGTTCGCAACCAGAGGTACCACTGTATTACACACTCCCACCTAAAAAAGACAGCCGTATAAGATAATTCCAAGTGATATAATACATGTTCACTATCTGCAGATGATCCACTGTCTAAAATTCCATAACTGCACCACTCCAGCTGGGACCTTTCCTGATGTGGCACCACAGTTGTGGAATGCCTGTCTGGAGGAGACCCGCCTGGCTCCATCACTGCTTACTTTTGGGTGAGTACTGAAAACCTGGTGCTTCAGTTGGGCCTTTTCAGCATGCTAACACGAGCCTGCCGTGTGCTGGAAAGATGCACGTGGAGGTTTTAATGTTCCATTCCACACCTCCTCTTTTTCTTATTGCGAGTGCTGTATTTTCTCATTTCATTTTGTGGTGTTTTGAAATTGTTTGGTTGTTTTGTCGTGTTCCGCATTTGCGCACGCTGCCTTGGGCATCCCCCGGGACTGGAAATGCAGGGTATTCAATGACAAGCGAACAAAAATCTCCAAAGTGCTCTTAAGCTCGGGAGGAGGTTGAGATCCACTTGGGGCTCGGTTGTGGCGGAGACCTGCTCCAAGGATTTCTGGGGACAGTGAAGCTGTATTGCCTCCATTGCCTCCTAAGAAGCTCTACCTAAGTTCAATAAATTCAAGACAGAATGGAATTGCGACATCACTGGAGGCATAATACATCTCTCATTATCTTCTATAATGATGTTCCACGTGTCTGAGCGTAAGCAAATGTCTGATTGCTTTCTCCTCCAGAAGTGCTTTGCCAGCACTGGCGGGAAGTATTACTGGGAAGCATAAGAGAGAGCAAGAAAGGAAGAGGAAAGTGCAGGGCTGCGTTTGAGGAATCTGCAACTTCTTTCCCTGGGGGTGAGTCTTCTCCAGTGTCCCTCCCGCTCTAGGAAATTACAAGCAGTGCTACCTTAGCGTGTAGAAGCATTTTAAAAAGTAATAGCAGCAGCTAGATGAATCCCCTCTTTCTGGTCTCTTCCCTATTCGCATGATTACAGATTCAAACTCCTATGGGCAAGAGAGGGGTGGCCTGCAATCCTTGTTCAAAAGTCTACCTAGCCATCAGTGGACTGCAACGTAATCCAAGGTTGCCTGTGCAGTTGTCTATCCTAGAAGAGTTATCTATTAAATGATGATGACCCCCTAAGATCACTCATGGTTGCCAGATTCTTGATCAGCGTCCTATCCCTAAAGAAGAGAAACAGACTCCTGTGTGGCTCGGATAATCCCTTTAAACCATGATCTATGTTTTAGGATGTAATTAGGTGATATCACCATTGATGTCTTCTATTAATTTATGAGCAGAGGGCGATGTTTATGTTACAAATATGTAATGTATGATGTTGGTCTTTTGTTTTGTTTTGGTTTGGTTCTTGTCTGTTTTTTGTAAGTTTTGGCGGTTTTAAATTTGGAGGTTCAAGTACATTATGGTGGTATGGGAAACTGTTGTGTGACGGGCCAATGGCCGTAATAAAGATCAATCCAATCAATCCAATATCCTAGAAGAGTGACATGAGGTGGGGGATTTAAACACATCATTGAATAGAAACTTAATACGACCACATCTGGAATACTGTGTCCAGTTCTGGGTACCACAATTTAGAGTGGTACCTCGGGTTGCAGACGCTTCAGGTTACAGACACTTCAGGTTACAGACTCCGCTAACCCAGAAATAGTACTTTGGGTTAAGAACTTTTTTTCAGGATGAGAACAGAAATCGTGTGGTGGCGGCATGGCGGCAGCGGGAGGCCCCATTAGCTAAAGTGGTACCTCAGGTTAAGAACAGTTTCAGGTTAAGAACGGACCTCCAGAACGAATTCTTAACCCGAGGTACCACTGTATTCCGGATGTTGACAAGCTGGAACGTGTGCAGAGGAGGACAACCAAGATGGTCAAGGGTCTGACCACCAAGCCTTATGAGGAGTATTTGAAGGAGCTGAGTATGTTTAGCCTGGAAAAGAGGAGACCAAGACAAGATATGATAGTTTAATAATAATAATAATAATAATAATAATAATAATAATAATAATAATAATTTATTTATACCCCACCCATCTGGCGGGGTTTCCCCAGCCACTCTGGGCGGCTTTCAACAGAATATTAAAATAGAATAGTCTATTAAATATTAAAAGCTTCCCTAAACAGGGCTGCCTTCAGATGTCTTCTAAAGTCGTTGTTGTTTTTCTCTTTGACATCTGGCAGGGCGGGTGCCACTACTGAGAAGGCCCTCTGCCTGGTTCCCTGTAACTTGGCTTCTCGCAGTGAGGGAACTGCCAGAAGGCCCTCGGCTTTGGACCTCAGTGTCTGGGCAGAACGATGGGTTTGGAGATGCTCCTTCAGGTATATTGGACGTTCAAATATCTGAAGAGCTGTCACATGGAAGATGGGGTGAGCTTGTTTTCTCCTGCTCCGGAGGGTAGGACTCCAACCAATTTTTCCAGAAGGTGATTCCAACTAAACATCAGGAAGAACCTTCTGACAGTAAGAGCTTTTTGACAGTGGAACAGTCTCCCTTGGCAGGTTGTGGACTCTCCTTCCTTGGAGGTTTATAAGCAGTGGCTGGATGATCACCTGTCATGGATGCTGTAGCTGAGATTCCTGCATTGCAGCAGGTTGGAATAGATGAACCTTGGGGATCCCTTCCAACTCTATGATTCTATGGGAATGCAAACAGAAGATTTATTAGGCAAAGGAAAGGAGGTGTTGAGAAAGCAGGATGAGGAGAAAGGGAAGCAGAGACATGATCAAGTGGGCAGGGTAGGGAAGGGGAAAAGAAGCAGAAGTTAAGGCAGTGGAGGCGCCCAAGTTGAAAGTGATGGATACAGAGATCAGAGGAATGGGATGTGATACATAAGTAGCAGTCAAGTACAACATTCCTTGTTTTCCTAGAGTGGACATGCAGGGGAATGTTCGGTCCAGCCAGTCGAAAACTTCCTGTCTCCTCCTTGCTAGGACATACTTCCTTTGCATGTGACTAGAGATGAGCGTGACCTTACGTGTCCAAGTAACAAAAGGGCAGGGCGTGCTACACACACACACACACACACACACTTTTTGACTTCCTCCGTCATTGGAGCAGCTTTCTAGCTAGAAATGCTCTGTCGGCTTCCAGCCAACAGAGGACACTGGGATTATCCCCATATGGAATAGCTCCACATGTATATACTGTACTTTGTAACTAAGCCAGTGTGGTGTAGTGGTTAAGAGCGGTAGTCTCGTAATCTGGGGAACCAGGTTCGTGTCTCCGCTCCTCCACATGCAGCTGCTGGGTGACCTTGGGTCAGTCACACTTCTTTGAAGTCCCTCAGCCCCACTCACTTCACAGAGTGTTTGTTGTGGGGGAGGAAGGGAAAGGAGAATGTTAGCCGCTTTGAGACTCCTTAAAGGGAGTGAAAGGCGGGATATCAAATCCAAACTCTTCTTCTTCTTCTAAGTCTGCATTCAGGGATCCAGCTGTGAACTGAATGTGAGTAAACTACTTTTATTTACCTTACACAAGATTGTGGTGTGTTTGTTCTTTTAAGAGGGATATAAGGGAACTTACCAGGAACCTAATAGTGAGAGGCTTACACAAGCCTGCAACCAGCTCCCCACTGCGCGTTTAAAGGGGGAATGTGAAACTCTGATACGTAAAGGAACCTGCTAGCACAAGTTAGGAAGGATATTAATAAACAATATATCCTCTCCTGCCTCCTTGAACATTCCCACAAGAGGTCCATAGAAAGGAGGAATTGGGGGCTCTGGGAAGTAGGAATCAGGGGGTATGGGAAGTGGAACCAAAGAAGAGAACTGAATGAAGTAGGGGCTAAATTAAAGGAGTGAGGGTAAAACTAGCTAGAAAACCCTATAAGTCATATATGGTTGCCAGGCTTCAAGGCAGAATAGTAGAATGAAACAGTATTCTACTTTGCTCATAAATTCCGATCAAGGTTAGCCTGAAAAAGAAGTCAGCATGGTAGACCAAAACAACTAGAGAGCCTCAAGATAAAACATTGGAAGGTAAGTCTGCAAGGCTTTTGCTCTGAGCTCCTCTAATGACTCAAATGCCCCAGGATCCTTTAAACTCCCAGGCAAACCAGCTGCAATGCTTAAGTTGGATACAAAATCCACAGGTTATGTGGCTTACATGAGTAGATCACACTTATGAAAGATCTCCAGGGGAAGAAATGGACAGATGCAGCCATTGGAAAGGAGGGAGTGTGAGGTCAATTCTGAAGTGAGATGAGTGGCGTGTGGTCTTCCTTCACTGCCCATTGCAGGAAGTTTAATTGCAAGATAGGGAATATGCCCCAGTTGCTAAGGCAGCTGGTTGATACCCCTTGGATTCTGGCACCTGCAAGGGGCAATGAAACTGCTCTCACAGCATGCATTGTAAAGACAAGGAGTATCACCCCATTACGCCACAATACATAATCTTGTCCCCCGTTCAGGGGAAAGCTCCTTCCATGGCCCTCAGCGATGCTCTCCATAAGCATATCTGATTTGTTCATAGTGGGGG
>JAXCMG010000005.1:4035147-4067038 GCA_034642415.1 Podarcis siculus | reverse complement strand
CCCCAACTTTTACACGGGAAGACACCCGAGGACACCAAAACCTGCATTCCTGTACCCGTGAAAATCTACGAAAGCATATATATATATATATATATATATATGCAATTTGCAATCAGATGTAAAACATTATAGCAGAGCAGTCAAAAGACTGATACCAGCAGAAGCAATAAAAGCTATCAGATTAAAACCACACAGCTGATATGCACAGAAGACTAGGCTAATAAAAAGGCTTTGGAAAGATACCGAGCACCAGGTGAGCCTCCCCGGGAAGGGTGTCCAAATGTGAGGAACCAAAACTGGAAAGGCCTCCCCTTCAGCCTCCATCTACAGAGCATAAGAGGGCAGGAGGGTGCACTTCTCTGCCTGTGGATAAACTAGCATAATTTTAATTATGGACAATTTATAAATGCCATCTCCAACTCAAAAGATTAAATCTATGATGTCTCTGAAAAATTTTACATATCACTTGGGAAGACAGGTGAACTAATTCCAGTGTATTGGAAGTAGCAAAGATCACCAGAAATGATTCTTCAACATCAACTTCGTTGGTCTGGTCATGTTGTGCGGATGCCTGATTATCGTCTTCCAAAGCAACTACTCTATTCTGAACTTAAAAATGGAAAGCGTAATGCTGGTAGTCAACAAAAGAGGTTGAAAGACTCTCTCAAGGCAAAGCTAAAAAATTGTAGTATAAACACTGACAACTGGGAAACACTGGCCTGTGAGAGCTCCAGTTGGAGAACAGCCTTTACCAAAGGTGTCATGGGCTTTGAAGATGCTCAAACTCAGAATGAAAGGGAGAAATGTGCTAAGAGGAAGGCATGCTTGGAAAACCCTCATTGTGTTCAACTCCTGCCCAGAAACCTATGTCCCCACTGTGGAAGGATGTGTGGATCCAGAATTGGCCTCCACAGGCACCTACGCACACATTGTTAAGATTGTGTTCATGGAAGACAATCTTATTTGGCTACGAGTGATCACCAAAGAATAATAATAATACTAATAATGTATTATTTTAATATTGTTGAAGGAATTAATGGACTTGGCCCCCACTCCTTCGAGTTCTAAGCCCATCACTTCCTTCAGCCACCAATATGAACTAGCAACAGTTCCATAAAGCAGATCTCAATTTCTCAATGGAGAAAAAACTTTTTCAGGTATTCCAAACCTGGTTGAAGAATTCCCCCCACCGCCAGATAATATTCTAAATATTCTGCAATCCTTTTGCACGCATTCTCCATTCACAAAAAAGGATGGAGAATTTTGGGGAGGCTATTTTTTCACCCAACTCTGAACTTGTTAAGAGGACAAAACAGTAAACCAGCTTCCTTGAGGACCCATAGAGAACTTTCAAACACTACCCTCATCTGGCTTCAGCTTCAATCTGTTAACCCATAACTGTTTGACCACAGCTTCCATACATTCATTCAGGATACATATAAAAACATAAGAAGAACTCTGCTCTGTCCTGAATCTTCCAACCATCATCTTCATTGGATGGTCTGAATGGGTTCAAGTATTATGAAAGGGGGGGGGGCATGAAATTCTCCACATTCACTATGCATAATCTTATACACCTCTCTATTATATTGCCCCTTAACTTACCTTCTTTCCTCAATTAAAAAGCTCCAAATGTTGTAAACCTTTCCTCATGTGGGAGTTGCTCCATCTGTTTGATCATGTTGTTGCCCTTTTCTGTATCTTTTCCAGCAATAAAACACCATTTTTGAAGTGATGTATAATGGCAGTACCTGGATGCATATATTGATAAAAATATAGAAACCAAAGCCATAGTTCCAGTTCTTTGTCCATCAGTGAGAGACAGGAAGACTTGGTGGTCTTCTTCCCTATCTAATGAGACATCCATGTTCTTGTTGTTTAGTCGTTTAGTCGTGTCCGACTCTTCATGACCCCATGGACCAGAGCTCGCCAGGCACTCCTGTCTTCCACTGCCTCCCGCAGTTTAGTCAAACTCATGCTGGTAGCTTCGAGAACACTATCCAACCATCTCGTCCTCTGTCATCCCCTTCTCCTTGTGCCCTCCATCTTTCCCAACATCAGGGGCTTTTCCAGGGAGTCTTCTCTTCTCATGAGGTGGCCAAAGTATTGGAGTCTCAGCTTCAGGATCTGTCCTTCCAGTGAGCACTCAGGGCTGATTTCCTTCAGAATGGATAGGTTTGATCTTCTTGCAGTCCATGGGACTCTCAAGAGTCTCCTCCAGCACCATAATTCAAAAGCATCAATTCTTCAGTGATCAGCCTTCTTTATGGTCCAGCTCTCACTTCCATACGTCACTACTGGGAAAACCATAGCTTTAACTATACGGACCTTTGTTGGCAAGGTGACATCCATAGTCCACCTGATATGCAGTGCATTACAATAGAAGCGACTTGGGGAAATATACCATTAATCCCATGAGAATTAATGGGTTAAACCACAGAGCCTAGGACTTGGCGATCAGAAGGTCGGCGGTTCAAATCCCCGTGACAGGGTGTGCTCCCGTTGCTTGGTCCCTGCTCCTGCCAACCTAGCAGTTCGAAAGCACGTCAAAGTGCAAGAAGATAAATAGGTACCGCTCCGGCGGGAAGATTAACAGAGTTTCCATGTGCTGCTCTGGTTTCGCCAGAAGCGGCTTAGCCATGCTGGCCACATGACCTGGAAGCTGTACACCGGCTCCCTCTGCCAATAAAGCGAGATGAGCGCCGCAACCCCAGAGTCGGCCACAACTGGACCTAATGGTAGGGGTCCCTTTACCTTTACCTTACCCATGAGAAGACCCTCCCTGGTCCGTTGCTCTGTCCCCTGTACAGTACCATTAGGTTTGTTGACTAGATGAGAGCAAAGTCACCTCCAGGTTTTGGAGGTCCCTTGGGCAATATACCCTCCATGACCCACCTTCTGGGTCTCCCTGTTCGTTGCAGCAGGTCCAGAGCACCCGCTGGTAAGATATGGTTTGGGCCCTTTGTAGATGCCCACCCATGTCGCCATTTGATGCTGAAATAACTGTGATAGGCAGAAATGATGTTCAGCTTGCACAACACAACCAATCAGGGAGAGTGTTCTGACACTTACTCTGTCCTCCCATTTTGTGTAGGACATAATATGGCAAAAAGGTTAAACTAAGTACACCTGCCAGGAGTTAGAGGAAATTCATTTCTTTCATTTATATCCTGTCTTTCCTCCTTTGAGCTCGAGGCGACACATATGGTTCTCTTCCCATTTTGTCCCCAGAGCAACCCTGCAAGATTGGCTGCGCTGAGGAATAGCAATTGGCCCAATAACTAAGCTAAAGAGGTACTTGAACCCGGCTCTCTGAGGTCCTAGTCATTCAAAGGTGAACCTACTGAATTCATATGCTTGAAATTCAAGCTTCTCTGAATTTTGTAGTGAATTTTGCAGAGCCAAGTAAAGTGTACAAAAATGCATATAATTAGGTAAGGTGTGCACAGAAATTCATACCTAAGTGAAAATAATATAGAGAGGTGCATTATTTTAGAGACCTCCGTTTTGCAAAAAAATGCGTATATTGGGCAAAAATGCGTACAAGCAGATGTATCTGATGTATCCTGTGTTTTTTTATATTCTGTTGGAAGCTGCCCAGAGTGGCTGTGGCAATCCAGTCAGATGGGCATGGCACAAGTAATTATTATTATTATTATTATTATTATTATTATTATTATTAATTATTATTATTATTTCACACTATAATGCTGATGAATTTTCACGAGGACTTATTTTGAAAGAAATCACAACTGATGTCGAATTGTGGAGAACTGAACTTTAGATTGAAAAGGAAAGGAGAAATGAAGAGGAACCAGAATTGACAGATCCATCCATATCCCTATTCCTGGTTGCAAGTAGAAACAGAATGTTACTTTTGAAAACGCTTTGTGTTTGTGTGTGCCTTTGTATGTTTTTGTTCATTGCTAAGTAGGCTACCTTCATGTGATAACATTTGACTCAAGGGTCCTTAACACCAAACAGAAAAACACACACGTAATTTTCATAGAAATAAATGTCATGGCCTTCCTGTCCAGCCACGTTTTGCCAATTCCTTGGCCACGTCTTCTGGAGATGTTTTCATCCAGGGAGGAGGCAGGAGAGGCAGAGAAAAAGGAAAGAATGAAGGTGCCGGGACAGGAAAAGGATGTGCAAATGCCACAGAGGAGGGGGAAAGCCTTGCGTCTTTAATCGCGGCATGGTAGCAAATAACAATGTTATCATTTGGAATATTCATTTTGACGCACGGCAGCGATGCGGCAATGGGGGGAAGCCTCCCAAATCCTCCCTCCCACAGAAAGCAAGCAACCGTAGAAGCGTCCAGCCTTCCACCACATGGGGGGGGGGTCACCTGAGGAAGAGGTGGAGCCCCAGGTGGTCACCACAAAGTCGTCGTTGTCCCCCGCCACCAAGCATTGGCCTGTCCCTTGTTCATATCAGCCTTTGAGCAACAGCTGACCATACATAGCCAGGGCCTAGTGATGCCATGGGATGGACCGTGTGTGGTAAGCCGAGTGGGCTCTTTATTTGGCCTAGCTAAAAATAGGCATGTCGGGCCGGCGGAGGGCGGGGGCTGGGGGGAGGAGAAGAAGAGAGAGAGAGAGAGAGAGAGAGAGAGAGAGAGAGAGAGAGAGAAGGTAAGGGGGGGTATACAAAAAGAGGCAGAGTCAGGACCCTGCAGGGCTAGTAGTCAATGGGCTGAGAGCAGGGATTGAACTGCAAATACTCCCTGCTCGGCCATCCCCAGCTGGCAGGCTATTTTTTGCCATGGTTGACTAAATATGGTCAGGGAGGGAATGGCAGGGGAAGGGGCCACTTGCCTCGAGTGCATGTTTCAGATGCTTGGCCGGGTATATAAGCACTAGAAAGGTGGACTCATTTCCTGATCAGCTTGCTTTGCCCTGCACCTCTCGAGTGCGTGCAGATTCCCCCCCTCAAATCTCTCTTTCTCTCCCCCCCACCCCAAATCCTCTTTCCTTTCTTTTGTTCCATCCTGACCTCTACCTCAGGCTGACCTTTCGGGGAAGGGCAATTGGGGTGGGTGGGCAAAGCGAGAGGGTGTGTTGAGTGGGGGGGAGAGAAGAGAGAGGAATAGAGGGCAGGAAAGACTTCTGGAAACAAGACAGCCTTCCCCCCCCCACCCCACTTGGAGGTGTCCGACTGCCTGCACATGGGAGGTTTCTTCTTCTTCTTCTTCTGAACTCCTGCTGCTCACCCTTCTCCTCCTCCTCCTCCTCTCTCTCTCTCTCTCTGTTTCTCCAGCCTCAGCTGTAAGCTTGCAAGCCTTCCCCTCCCTCTCTACCTTTAACCGGAGATGCTGCAGGAGGAGGAGTGATGTAGTAGTGGTGCCTGTTGTGGGGCGAGGTGGGGTGTGGGGTGTGGGTGTTTCTGTGTGCGAGAGGAGAGAGGGTGGAAGATGGCTGGGGGTGGGGTGGGGTTGCCTCAATTCTCTCTCTCTCTCTCTCTCTCTCTTCAAGTGAGGTCTAATACCATTACAGGGCCGCACTTTCTCCCTTTCCCCTCCTGCATTAGAGATTAGCTTTAAGGAAAAGGCTGACGGCTGCTGCATGCAACGCATTATTACCTTGTGATTCCATGACCCTCCTCTATGCATCCCTAACTCTCGAAAGCTGATTCAGCTTTCAGCTAGTGCTCTGGTGACTTCCACTGCTGCAACAGAAAATCTTCTAACTGGTATGTCTTTTTTTTTTAATTCCCCCTCCCCCTTTTTGCTATCTGCCTTCCCCTCTTTTCTCTCTCTCTCTCCCTATTTCTCTCTCTCCCCCCCCCCCTTCCAACTGCACCAAGCTTAGCTTTGTTTTAAAGAGACCTGCTGCAGGACTCTCCTTCTGCATGCATCCAACTTGCCTCTCTCTGTGTGCACTTAAAATGCATGCTTTCTAGATCTGGCAGAAGGGGCATAATCGGTGCATGCTTTCAGACAGGGGGTGGGTTAGCGTTAGGGCATTTTTCAGATTCTTTCTTTTCTCTCTTCTGTCCCTTCCTTTCTTTCCTCTTGTTGTTGTTATTCTATTGCTGTAGCACACACTCCGCATTTTTTTAAAAAAAAGCACAGGGGGAGAGGGGGGGGGGGGGGCTAAACTGCAGAGCAAGCAGTGGACTAGAATAATCGGAACTGAAATGCTAGAACTTTGACATGCAGTCATTTTGCAAGGTTAAACCAACCTTTTAAATGCCTCATTCAGATATGAGCTGGCTAATGACAGCTGGGGAAAGTGGTGGTGCGGGTGGGGGGGGGGGGGAGGGGGGGGGAAAAGAAATCTTTTGATATTAAAAGCTAGTGGGTGTAAGCTGTAATGATATTGAGCCAGGGGAGGGGAAAAGTTGGGGGAGGGAGAAAGAGAGAGAGAGAGAGAGAGAGAGAGAGAGAGAGAGAAAGAGAGAGAGAGACAGAGAGAGGAGATACAAGGTGGTTAAACTTAGCCTAACTTGCCATGATCTTAATGCTGCGGTGATTAACCATTGAAATGCCAAGGTTGTGATCATTAATTACCTGTGCATGATTTATGGGTAATCAAAATGGGAGGTTGGGGTGAAGGGAGAAACGCCCGTAGCCAAGGAAGGTACATTGGTGAGGCAAAGATACTGAAATGCAAGTTACACTTAAGAGCACCTCCTAGGTAGTTTTGGGTTTTTCTTCTTCCTCTTCTTCCTTGGCCTTGAAGATGATTTTTCACATGGGGAGTCAGATGGCACCCCATGCATACTTTTAAAGTCACACAATAACCAAGAATGCACTGTGGATTTGATGTCGAGGATGTAAGTGACCATCTGTATAAATACCTAAAAAGCATGTGCAGTGTTTAATGCTTCAGCGCCACAGACTTAAGATTACTTTTGCAAAAGGAGGCGAGTGCAGGACCGCTGCCTCCCCAGAGAGAGTGTTTTTATGCATATGTATTTGTGTCGCCATAGTTGTGTGTCTGTTATCTCAGCACACCGATATGCATATGTTCCAGATCTCTGCCTATATAACGACTACTTATTCCATGCGCTGTGGCTGTGATCTTTGGATCACGCACCGGGGAGTAGCCCCATCCACTCCAGCGGGACTGCTCCTGAGTTAATGCATGAAGGGATTGCAGCCTCTGTCTCTCAATGTTCCCTCCCTCCTGTCCCCTCCCCACATTTCTTCTTCTGTAGTGTGCTCTCTGTACATGTGTGCAAGAGGAAGAATGAATTCCTAACACTCAGCAATAATGTGCAATTGCGTAGTCAGAGAAGCTGTCACTGTAATTGCTCTGTTTCTCCAGAACTGGCTCTATCACGCTTTTTCTTTCTTTCCCCCTTTTCTCCTTTTTGCTCAGAATACCATTGTTAACATTGAAAACTGAGCCAATCCAATAAGAAACAGGCACTCAATTTCAGGGCAGGTTTAGTAACCTTCCATTTCACTTGCAACTTTCCCACCGGTTACTTCCTTTGGAATGTTGCACCTTTGGACGCAGATGGCCATTTTCCAAATATTGGAGGTTGGCAGTTCAGCTCTCTGGGGGTTGAGGAGCTAAGCTCTGAATGGAAGGTGGGCGTGTGGTGCCTTTATGCCACCACACCCACAAGGAGCCAACTCTCACCCTGACTTCAATGTCCTCCTCAGCCCTTCTGCTTCTTATAATTATTGTTTTAGAAGAGAGAAAGTGTGCCTTTCTTCCCCAGATATTCTGCACACTCCTTCGCCTTCTTATCATGCAGGGTTTCCTCCACTATCAATGAACTGAGCACTCCAGATGAACGTGAGGAACTACGCTTGCCCTCTGTTACCCTTGAGGGTGTGAAAATGATAAATAACCCTGACTAAATGTAAAAGCAGCAGCTGAGCTATATAATTCTGCTGTGCTAAAAGAAAAGGGAAAAGACCTAGAGACAAGCACTTTGGGCAATAATAAACCCTGTGCAAAGAGTGAACGTAACACAAATTGCCCATCTCTCCTCCCACTCCACAAAAGCACCTCTGCAACGGCAGCAAATGGCTACTGAATTAATCCAAAGCCAGACTTGAAAACTTTGAGGTGACTTTTCTACGAAGCCTCTGTGCTGCTTCCTAAAGAGGAACTGTCGTCCCCTAACCCTTTTGCATCTAGAGGGTTCTGCTCTTTCCCTTTGCACTTTCGCAAAGGGAATTCCCCTAGTTGCCAATTAGCAAATGCTCCATTTGTGAGGAGAAAGCGGTACAGGCAGGCAGGGAAGAGACAGGGAGTCAACCAAGTGTCCTTTGCAGTAATTTTAAAGAGGGAGGGAGGGGAACAAATAGATAAATGAACACAGTGGGTTGTCGCCATCCACTTGTGGCTATTTTTTACGTGGCACTTTTCATTATTGGATTAAGGAGAAAGACACACGAAGGCCTCTGTGGCTCTGGATAAGAATGATTCTTTCCCCCGCCCCCCTGGGTAGTTGCTGCTGGGTTCTGAGCAAAGGACACGTTCTCGCTATCTCCATCTCAGTCAACTTAATTCCATTGCCTTGGTGCATTCAGACCAGAGGGAGTTCCCTTCCGTTGAATCCAGACTGTAGGAAATTGGCCACAGCTGAAATGAATACTTTTTGGGGTGCAGGTAGGGGGCGGGGAAGGTGTAGAAGAAAAGCTAGGGAAATGAAGGGATTATCAAATTGCTATATTGTTACTGCTTCTTTCTTTCTTTTTAAAAAAAGAATAGTAGTAGTAGAAGATATTCAAACAGAAATGATGCAATGTATCTGAGCAAGAGAAAACCACTCTCCTGCCTTAGCTGACTTGTGGAATGAGAGTGCCTGCTTTGCTTAATAATAATAATAATAATAATAATAATAATAATAAAATATACCACTGATTTGAAGATTCTGGAGAAAACGGGGATGCTTAACAAACACAGTTGTGTTTTTTTAAAATGCACCGTGGAGGTTGTGAGGGTGGGGTTGCAAAGACCCATCAATACAATTAAGTATTCCAAACTGCTTAGTTTGCCACTTGCTAAGTTTACTTAAACCCTCTTTAAAGGGTTCATTAGAAGACTGTGAGAAATGGTAAAATTCATTAACATTAAGGCAGCCGTTCTGCATTTGCCTGTAAATTGGTATTGATCTGCATGGCTCAGGCTGGTGGCAGGGAGAGAGGGAGAAGGGAGGGAGAGAGAGAGAGAGAGAGAGAGAGAGAGGTAGCCGTCAGATGGAGCAGGTGAGTGGGCAAGCGAAGTGCACCATTACAGCAATGCTGAACGAGCATTATGCACCCAGTGTGACCTCCTGCTTTGCTGGATGTCTAAATCCTGCTCATAATAGTCTCCTATTCAGTGCACTCGTCATTCTCAGTGGTGCTACTCGGACCTCATTGTTAAGGGGGCTTTAAAGCTCAGAGTGGCTGTGAGGTAACCAGTGAGGAGAGAGAGAGAGAGAGACACCGAGACCGCATGATGCAAACAGGAGGGAGAGGCAAGGTTTCACACACATGGAGACTCACGCATGCACACACACACACACACACACACACACACACACACACACCCTCCGAGGAGCAGCTCTTCCGACTTCCACTCTGGCCTACACTCAACAGCTCTATCCATCCATCCACCCATCCACCTTGGACTTCTCCTGTTCTCTGTCTTATTTTCACCTGTCCTCAGGTCTATTTCGGGCATCCTCTAATGTCACGAAGTTCAACCAGAAGATACTTTAGAGTGGGGGGAAAAACTCTTCTCCACTGCCCCCTCCACACCAAAAAAAGAGAGGGGGGAAAACCCCCGAGCCCTTTCCTTTTATGGGTTTCCTATCCTTCAGGCTGAGACTCATTTACGGTGACCTACAAAAAGGGGGGAAATTATATCAGTGGACGCCTGAGGTAAGAAAGAAACTCCCTCCTTTTTCTTATGGTTTTTTTTTTTTTTGCACTGACTAAATGGGGGGGGATCTATCCTGTGTTTGAGTGTGTGAGCTTTTTTCTTCTTCTTTCCTTCTGATGAGCTGTCTTACACCCGCTGTACGGAATGTGTTGATTTGTTACGTATATAAAGTGGACTCTTTGGTTTTTATCTGTGGATGTGCTGAACATTTTTGTTTAAAAGTGTGTTGTGGGGGGTGGGGAGGAGGGAGCCAGCACACACTGTATTTATATATATAATATGCCGACAGGGAAGGAAGAAATATGTTCTACTTGAGTGCGTGTGCAAAGAAATTAAACCTTTTCTTCACTCCCTTATAATGTGCATTGGGCATATTTATGATAGCTGAAAGTTTCTAGACTATGGTTTTAAAAGGGGGGAAAATCCTTCTTGAGGTGTGTGGATTTGCAAATCTGTGCTGGCTGTTGGATTAACACAGACAACTGTTTATAATTGCATATATATATATATTTTAAAAAGAAATAAATTGTGCCACTATGTGGGGAAATTAATTGTTGCGAAATTTGCTTGAAACCCCCTTTTCTGCACACTGTATTGTCCTGTCCTGTTCTTGTGGGGGGAGGAGGGGTAGAAGGTGCCTCTACAGAGGTCTCTGTGGATGGTCAGAGATGAGTCAGAGGCAAGGTAGGTGGACATCTCTGTCTGTGCAAGCTGGCAGCTGGTGGGATGGGGAGGCGAGGCGGAGAAGCCTGCTCTTTTTCAGACCTCCTTGCGCTGTGGATTCTACCTGGCGAGCCTCTTAGATGCCCACCCCGAAAACTACCTGCTTGAGAGACATACTTCTTTATATGCCCATATGAACCTCGCAAACTATGGAATGTAAAGAAGTATGTATTTCAGGTACGGACCTTCGCAATGGCGCTAATGTGGGGGATGTCTGTGTGTGTGTGTGTGGATATCTTAAAAGACAGAGAAAGGTTTCCTCTCTTTTTTCTTTCTTTCTTTCTTTTTAATTTAATGCCTGACATGGCAGACTGACTGGGGAGTCAATTGATGGTCGTGTTCCAGCGCGTGTATTGTTCTGTCACTTTGCCTGTGTCAGCAGGTGGAAGTGTTCATCAGGAGGACATTAAATATTCAATATGCTGACTGCGGTATGGGCTTTGAAAGGCAACGGCAGAGGAAAGCTCGCTGTCCACTTCTGTGGGCTCTCGCTCTCTTTTCCTTAAAGAAGAAGAAGATGAAGAAGAGGGAAAAGAAGCAGGGTTAGGGGGCCTCCTTCCTCGCTTGCTTGCAAGGCTCCCTTTCCACATAGAAGACGGACCTCGAAATCCTATAGGAAAGAAAACACACCCCAAATCTATATGTGCGGATATGTGCATGCGTCTGGCGTGATAGAGGCATATTGAGCAATGGGACGGCTTTGGAAACACGGATGGCATTTTTAGGGCTAATCAGAGTTCAGAAACTTCCGCCTTTGCTGGGTTTAAAAGTTATTTTTGTTTCAGCCTGTAAAAAGCAGGTTCATACCGACCTCTTCTGCTTTAGAATGTAGGATATTGAGTAGGTGAATGATTACACACATGACTCTTATTTTAAGAGGGTGTGGGCATACGTGTGGTTCAGGCAGGTTTTTCCATCTATTCTCTTGGTATTTTGGGGGTTTTTGGTATTTAAAAAGGATACAGTCAGGGGCCGACAGAGCTTTGCAGCTTTATTTGTCACCACAACACATTTGCAAAATTTTTACTTTTTATTTTTTAAAAGAGGGATGTCAAAAGGGCTGAATGCTTCTTGCTGGGCCTTTGATATTATGACTCTCTTGTCTGTTTAATGTCTTAACACCTGTCCGCCACAACCAAAAAAGGACCCCTGTCATATGCGATAAAATTCCTAAAATCCTCAAAGAACTGTATTTTGTGAATTGAATCGAGCGACAGGCCGCACTGTCCACGTCCCCCTGGTGTGACACATTAATTCTTCCTTAACTTATTTCACCGGTGGCACCGTTCTCAAGTGGAAAGCCTGCAGGTCTGACGTCAAGTTATTCTTAGTTTGCCAAGATGCTGCACGCCACACAGCCATCTGAGAAGCCATGAGAGTCCTGATGTCTTGATTCCTCTCCACCCCCCTCCCCACCGCCCCATTTCTGAGATGCTGATCAAGCAGCAGACAGATGCTGTCTTTGGAAACCTTAGCTCTGTGCGTTGTTTGGTGCTGCTAAAAGAGAAAAGCAGGATTTTGAAGGGCATCCTTCCCCCACCCCACCCTCCCCCCAAATCCTTACCCAGATCTACTCAAAGGAAGTCCCATTGTCACTTGTTACAAGCTTATGTGGAAGGGGATTTAAGTGGATAGCAGAAACTCAATGATAAGTGGGTGTTGGTGCTGAAATTAGATAAATGTTTCCCCAAATACACCAGAAGTGGGTTTTATCTTGCAGTTCATTCAACAAATATTGTGAAGAGGCTTCTTTCTTTCTTTCTTTCTTTCTTTCTTTCTTTCTTTCTTTCTTTCTTTCTTTCTTTCTTTCTTTCTTTCTTTCATCCCTCTCATTCTGTATCGATGATGTGACTGCAGAAATAGTGAGGCTGGTATCTCTAACGGCGGCCAATCAGATTTTGTTTAATGCACTGATTTGGATGAGAACATGAATTTGGGCCGGAGCCAAAGCTCGAGCTACTGCAGAGATCTAGAAAGTACATTTCTTTTTTTTCTTTTCTTCTTTTTTTAAAAAATGTTTTGATGTGCTGGCAGTGGACCAGGGAAGGCAAATGGCCTTGCTGATCCTGGCATCATGTGCCCTTTGCTCTTTAGGAGAATCCCACTCATGCCAGCCTCTCTGGAGCCTACAACAGGTGGAAGAGGGAGCAGTAATCTGGGTTAACACTGGGCTGCCAAAAGGGGTGACCTTTGGCTTGAATAGCAAGTTCTCACTCTAAGTTTAGGGAGCTAAATTGGCAGATGGTGGTGGAAGCTGCAGGAGAGGGGCAGAGATGTGAGAGCTGACTCACAGTCTTCCATCTACTACCCTGAGCAGCTTCAGGAAGGTCTAAGGCGAATTGCATGTGGCCAAGCCACCATTTATATATATATATATCTTGGAGAGGCATGAACTGTCTATCATAAAGTGGGAGGGCATAAGCCCTCCTCTTTTGAAATCTAGGGATGGCCGCAGTGGATTGCCCCATTTTAAAAGACACAGACAGCCCCATTTTCTAAACAAATCAAACCACCCCTTTCTTGAGCAAGCTGGGCACTCTTGACTAGATAGACTGCTTACTTCCTTGCCATTGACCCACTCTGGAGGCAATTAAGCACCTTATTAATAGGGCTTAACACTCTGAGCTACGCTCAGGGGCGGCCAATCCTGTTTTGCCACCTGCCTTATCTTGAGGCCCTGGCCCGAAGCTTTGCTTACCGGGGTTGTGTGGCTTCCAGGTTCAGGTTGTGTGGCTTCCTGCAGCTTCCAGGTTCAGGGGAGATCACAGCAGAACCCCTTGAGAGCCAGTGTGGTGTAGTGGTTAAGAGCGGTGGACTTGTAATCTGGTGAACCTGGTTCGCTTCGCCGCTCCTCCACATGCAGCTGCTGGGTGACCTTTGGCTAGTCACACTTCTCTGAAGTCTCTCAGCCCCACTCACCTCACAGAGTGTTTGTTGTGGGGGAGGAAGGGAAAGAAGATTGTGAGCCGCTTTGAGACTCCTTAGGGTAGTGATAAAGCGGGATATCGAATCCAAACTCTTCTTCTTCTTGAGACTGCGCAAAGGCCTCCATGAGATCGCACGGGGGTCTTGCAAGATATCACCGGAAGCGGGAGTCCCTTGGATTCTGCAGGTGCCTCAGTCTGCCTTGTGGACGAGGCAGCCCTGGCTACACTTGACATGGAAATAGGACCAGGCAATTTTAGGACAGGGCAACCTAATTTGTGATCTACTATGGTGGATGCAAAACACCAACCTGGCACAGTGGCCCACCCAGAACTTTGGGTTGTACCTATTTTAGCGTTAAGTATTGTGTTCAATCAGTGGAAGTATTTCTTGAACTTGCCCCACCTTCTTTCCCCAAGCATCCTATCCCCACTTGCCCCCTAAATCAGGCATAGGCAAACTCAGCCCTCCAGATGTTTTGGGACTACAACTCCCATCATCCCTAGCTAACAGGACCAGCGGTCAGGGATGATCGGAGTTGTAGTCCCAAAACATCTGGAGAGCTGAGTTTGCCTATGCCTGTCCTAAAGACTACCGGGTTTTCCTCCGACCGTCTGGAACAGATTTGGGATGCGTGAGGAAAGGAGACAGGGGAAGTTTCACAGAACAGAAATCATTGGACTGGTGGGACGTTTTAGTTGGATACCACCCTTTTTCTCTGTCTTTCTCCCTTTCATACACACATATGCATGTGGATCAGCACAGGCCTTAATTTTGAAAAAGACTTACTTCCAATAAAAGAAAGCACAGGTCCAAATAATTTAACTGCTCTTAAGACCCCTGGAAAGTCCTCAACTTTTTCCAAATTGTGCCTATAATGTGGAAGTAAGGTCCAATGATTTCAGTGAGTTTTCTTACTAGGTAGATTTGCATGGAATCAAGAATAATGTTTGGGATTTATACGGTGTGTGGGTTTGTTAAAAACACTACAGGTGCATGACAGCAGCTTTAGTAAGGCAGGTCGGAATATCTTATCGCGTATGGGAAGGTTGAAGTACAGAGTGAGTAGCTTGCCTAAGATTGCCTAATGAGATAATTTAGGGGGCAGAGGGGGGATTTCTGATTTATACGCCAGTTAAGTAAAAGCAGAAAAATGAAGAGTTGTATCCAACTCATCTTTTGAGTCGACAAACTGAAATAAATGGGGTTGAGTTAATCAAGCCCACTGATTTCTATGGGCCTATTCTTAGTATGGGGACACGGGTGGCACTGTGGGTTAAACCACAGAGCCTACGACTTGCTGATCAGAAGGTGGGCAGTTCGAATCCCCGCAATGGGGTGAGCTCCCGTTGTTTGGTCCCTGCTCCTGCCAACCTAGCAGTTTGAAAGCATGTCAAAGTGCAAGTAGATAAATAGGTGGGAAGGTAAACGGCATTTCCGTGCACTGCTCTGGTTTGCCAGAAGCGGCTTAGTCCTGCTGGCCACATGACCTGGAAGCTGTGCGCCGGCTCCCTCGGCCAATAAAGTGAGATGAGCGCCACAACCCCAGAGTCGGCCACAACTGGACCTAATGGTCACGGGTCCCTTTACCTTTTATTCTTAGTATGACTTAGTTGGATTTAACTTTAGGATAGATTTGATCCAGCTAAACTGGTTTGTATTCAAATTCTATAACTCTGTAGTTCTGCATAACCCCTTAGAACATATACCGTACATATTGCTGGTTTCTTTCCTCCAGAAAATGTTTATTTCTTCTTCCCTGAAGTCATCTGCTACTGATAGAGGAGCAGACCTTTGAGCCTGCTAAACTATTTCAGGGTGATAAAAGACCCCTAGTCCCTGCTTAGCATTAACATTTTATGGGATGATGTGGTGTTTAAAATTAAAGCATTAGTGTTTTGGAATTAGCCTTGGCAGAGCAGTAAAATGATATTTCCTAGGCTTAAGTTTGCAGCTTTCCCTGGGCTATAAATCACCGACATTTGTCTGGGCACACTAAATTTAAAAGAGGGACAAATACTGTCACTGTCTCAAATATAAAACGAGATTCATCCCTCTGGACCACACCTTGATTTGGGGGGGGGGGGGGGTTGGAATCTGCCTGTTGTTCCATGAGATATAGGTGCAAAATGTTTGAAAAGGAGGAAAACTGCAGAGCTTTGGACTTCTGTTGTGTAGAGTGCTGAAAGACGTCCATTATGTTCTTCATGAACTGCAATTATTCTGGAATAAGGGACAATCCTTTCAGGGGACCTCTCTATGCCCCCTAGCTGATGGTCACATTTCCCTTTTAACATGGGTTTCACTGACATATTCATTTCGCTTTTTTTTTAAGGATTGCTCGATTTCCAGGGCTGATTTACTTGAGTGAAATGCATCTTCAATGCCATTTTGATTTACTTTTAATTCTCTCCCCTCTGAATTAATATGCTTGTTAATCAAAGGGAATCACATTAGGAAGTGAGTAACTAAACCATGCAGATTTAAATGTGTATGTAAATATGTTGGCAGCTGCAAATTTGGGGGGCTTGCCTTTTTAGGTGTTTTAACAACTGGGTTAAAGAGGATGGAGGAAGGAAGCCTGAAAGGTGTAATTAGGTAGAAAACATTTTTAACAGAAGCCTGCGTGTAGTGTGTATTTTTAATTTAGTTTTCTGGCCCTCTAATTATGAGCTTTTTTTTTTTTTAAGGGATGCATTAGGATGAAATTGAAAAAAATAAATACAGGGTAATTTTAAAACAAATGTTCAGAATGGATTGAACCGAAGTGAAGTTTTATCATTGTCTTTAATGGCCCATTTGGGGGATTTGAATTTCTTTTTATGACTTCCGTTGTAGATCTGCTGATCTCACCTCATTGGATTTCCTCCCCCCTTTTGCTGTTCAAAATGCAGCTGATTTCCAAACTCCTTCCCCTGTGAAATAATTATGAGAGGAGCCACTCAGGAAAAAAATAATGGAATAAAGCAAACAGGCAAAAGACAGGCACCTAGTCCTGCTCACTTTATCACGGGCGCCGTTCCTGAAGTTCTTTGGCGCAGCTCAGCCGCGCGAGGCAAGTCATTCCATCAGGACAAGTTGAGAAATTCGAGAGCTGTCATCCAAACAGCTAAGCGAGGATTTTGTTTTAAGAGGCAGTTGTGAAAAACAGTAGCTCTGAGGATTGTAAAAAGCCGTAAATCCACTGAACCAAATTAGTTACATTTTCATACTCTATGCCCCACAAAATTCAGACTTTTTTTAGAAATATAAAAAATAAAAAATAATAAAATCCATAAATGAACATTTTACATGTAAGGTTGGAGGGGGAGAGAGTCCTTGAATATACAGTGGCTATTTTGCCGGCTTTTTGATGCAACTTTTGGAATGGTTTTGTTTGCTTAAGCTGACACGATGTGTGTGCAGACGTTTTTATTTCTTCTTAGCCCTTGGGAATCAGGTGACCAGATAAACACACTTCCACACCCTTTTTCTAAATAAATAATAATAATAAAGAAGATGGCAGCTTGCAATTGAAGTTTAATAGTGCGTTCATCAAGAGCAATAAAGCATTTTATTGCGCAAGTATCTCTGTGCATGCGCCGGCCTGGTTTTTTTTTTAAAAAAATAATAAAAAAAACCAAGCCTAAGAAAGGAGTGCATCAGCAGTCTTACTTAAAACTGTCGACCGAATGTGAAAAATGTTGCATTGAGGACTAAACTGCTATTAAGCATGATTAGATTGACCTGAAGGACAGATATTTTAGCTGCTGCAGCATAAGTCGATCACAGTGAGCATCGCTTGGATTGCATGTGCGCGTACACAGACACACAATAAATTAATTTTATAATGAAAGAAGCTTGGAATGTTTAGGTCTTTGAGGATTGGGGGGATATCTGTGTCTTTCTTCGAAGGAGGAAAGGATAGTGTTGTTTTCTTTGGCGGGTTTTTTTTGGGGGGGGTGTTGTAGGGAGATATTAATTGCTGCCACTTTAGCACAAATGGAAAATGTGGGATTCAGACCAACCAATCGAAAAGGAGGGGAGGGGGGAGAATTGTGCTGACTCAGGGTTTGGGCTCGCTTGCACGTTTGGTTGCAGAATAGATCAGCACTGCAGTGCAGTGAAACTCTCTGCTCTGGAGCCCAACTTAAATGGGCAGGGCTTCCCTCGTGTTGAGACAGGTTGAGGAAGAGGAAGGCCGCACAAAAGTACAGGACTCCACCCACCCGCCATTAATGTCTTGATTCATATCCTTCCACCGAGCTAGCAGAGACCGTGGCTTTGGTGCAAGCCCTTCATACATTGGGGGGGGGGAATGGCATGGCTTTAAAGGACATGATTTTATCACGTGGTGTATTTAAATCTTTTCAAGAAGACCAAGCAATTGCTTGCTGTTTTCCCGCGTTGATCCCCATTTCCTCTGCCATGATACCGCCGAACTTTGCTTTTCTAACTGGTTAAGCTGCAACATTCAGGCAGAAACTGGTATGGCAGCAAACTAGTCCCATTAGTGTTTTCTTGCCTAAATAGTGTGCAGAATTTAGTCGAAATTCCATTTCAAACTGTCAGCTTTATAGGGCAGTGGGCAGGTTGCTTTTGAAGTTCATGAAGTTGTAAGGAAAAAAAGCCCCCAAAGTGTAAAAACGACATTTAAAAATGTGTGCAAGAAGATAAAAAGGATACATATTATTAGCGTACAAAGGTGACCTCACAATCTGCCATATCACTGAATTCCTATCATACCTTGATCCTAAATGTGTGACTAGATTTGTGGGTTTCATTTCTCAGTAAATATGGTGAGGAAAGGAGGGTTAGTTTCTGCCTTTGCAAAAATGGATGGTGGTGGTGCTTAAATTAAACAAAAAACCTAGACTTGTTGCTTGATTCTATTGCAAATTTATACATGGTGCATTCTAACTTTTGTTATCTGCGCTAATGCCCTGTTTAGCAAGTACATACTGACAATGTTCAGCAGTGGTAGTCCTTCTATTGCACATTGATAAATGACTGCACTGTGAATTCGACGCACACAAAAAGTTGGCCGGTGGAATTTGGAATGATAAGGCTAAACATTAGTTCACACTGATTTGCTGAAGTACTTTAAGGAACCTGCAGCTCAAAATTTACTAGTGTGCAGGTATGCTTGGGGAATTCAGTTTCTGTGAAACCACCTGATTTGCAGCTTTGGGGGTTAAAGTCTAGATGGGAACGTTGTTTATCTTTCAGCTTTTGCACCTGTCCGAATTGCGCAGTACAGGCCTTGGCTGAAGATGTGTAATTTAGAATAAAATATTTTTGGGAAATGTGTACACTGAGATTAACTGCCTATTTAAATATGTGTTTTGCGATAAAACACATATTTAAATATGATTTCTTGTGTATGTTTTAAAAAAATGCATATTAGTGTGGGAATCGGATGGAATGAGCTTATTGGTGAAACTGAGACAGACCAGAAACAAACTGATCAGTCCATCTTGGATTCTGTAGTCATCGTTGTGATAACTAAGTTTCAAAAAGATCTGCCATGTGGCATGGGAAAACCATTTTAGCCAATTACCTAGCAGAATCCTCTGCCGATTCCCATTTTCTCCCTGTCTTCCCTCTCTGTCTCCTCCTGCCTCTCTGCTTTCCTTTCATTCCCTATTTCAAGAGCTTACATTCTTCCTTATCTCCTTCCTTTCTTTGCTCCACTCTGCATTTTTTTGCCTCCACCCGCTTCTCCTTTTCTCCCACTTCTAGAAGAGGAACAAAAATGTATCAATGGGACTCCTGCGCTGACTGTGTGAGTTAGCTTCTTTGCTGACCTGCGGATTCCCAGGCTCTAAATGAAAATGTTATGGGGAATGCTCGTTTTGCTGCTGGAAATGTCAGCTACGTGTCTCATCCAGCCCTAACCCCTCCTCTCTCTTTAACATCTAGTTAGGGAAGAAAGTCTTCCCTGTGTTGGGTGCTTCCTCCTGCAACACCAGCTGCTATTGACTGAAAGCGGGAAATGCACTACATGGCCTCATGCGATGCATTTCCAAATTCAATGGTATAGAGGAAGAGGGAACCCAGCCATTTTGAGCAGCAAATGCATTTCTACATGAGAACAGAAGAAGACCAGAGGTCCATCTAGTCCAGCATCTCACGGTAGCCAAACAGATGCCTCTGGGAAGCATCATAAGCTGGATATGAGAGCAGTATCACTCTCCTACTCTGTTGGATGGTCACTGGACGTGCTGTCTCGAATCTTGGAGGAAGCATAGTGCCATCCCAACTAATAGCCATTGGCAGTTTCGTCATCCTTGAATTGGGCAAGTCCCCTTTCAAAGCCATATGTAATTTGAGTGTTCTCAGAGGTGGCACCCGGTTGGAGGGGGGCACTCTCCCGTAAAATCTGTGGTTGTATCCAGTGCTGCTCCAACCCAGAGCAGACCCACTGAAAACAAGGAAGATGACTAACTTTAAAAAAAGAGAAACAGTAAAGGACCCCTGACGGTTAAGTCCAGTCACACTCTGGGGTTGCGGCACTCATCTCGCTATACAGGCCGAGGGAGCCGGCATCTGTCCGCAGACAGTTTTTCTGGGTCATGTGGCCAGCATGACTAAGCCACTTCTGGCACAACGGAACACCGAAACCAGAGCAGCACACAGAAACGCTATTTACCTTCCCGCCAGAGTGGTACCTATTTATCTACTTGCACTTTGACGTGCTTTTGAACTGCTAGGTTGGCAGGAGCTGGGACCGAGCAACGGGAGCTCACTCCATCGCAGGGATTTGAACCACTGACCTTCTGATTGGCAAGCCCAAAAGGCTCAGTGGTTTAGACCACAGCTCCACCCGTGTCCCGATGACTAACTTAGTAAAACTTGGTTGTAGTCAACCACTGGTGCCAAGTTTTCTACAACTTGGGTGGCAAGTGGTTTTATTTGGCCGAGCATTTCAGGAGCAACGTAGGAAGCTGCCTTGTACTCAGTCAGATCATTGGGCCATTTATCCCAGCCCTGTGTGCTCTTATTGGCCGTAGTTCTCCAAGGTCTCAGATAGAATTCTTCAACATCACCGGCTAATTGGAGATGTTAGGCACTGAAATGGAGATGTTCTGGAGGAAAAGCTAATTCCCGGCCCCTTAACCGTGGTCCTTACCCCTAGCAGTAACTTGCGAGAGCTATGCTATGTTATTTGTTAGATTATGATCATGTGTTCAATCACTATTAAGCTTTTTCGTTAGCTGCCTCACATGCCTTCAGTAGAAAGGTGAGGGGTATCAACATCTGAAATAAATAATGGGATGATGGTGTAGATTCTCATCTGGTTATTTGGTAATATTATGGTGTAGGGATAGCATACTAGAAGCACCAGTTCTGGTGGGAGAAAAATGACAACCAGCTATTTCTAGGAAGACAGTAGCAAATTATCTTATCACGATTTAATTCCGTTTGTGTGAGAGTTTTAGTTTATGTTATGTTGCTTAATAGCTCTGGATTGTCAAACTATTCCTGGGACAAAGATCAAAGGGCAAATTAGAAAAGGGGGAAATATGAAATAACAGGCTGTATCCAAACAGTGGCTTTGTAGAAACAGAAAATGCCTTCACTTGGGCAAGGTAGGGAACCCATTTTTTGGTGATTCTCCCTTACTCAAGACAGCCCTCCGTGTCATATCCCATAGTTCCCCAGTCACTAGGATCAGCTTTATTTGTGAGGGGCTTGCAGAAGGCTGCAGTGGATGAAGGTGGGAATGGGTGAAAACCAGGTGTCTAGTGTTTCCTGCTAGTACAATACCACCAATGGATGTAACCCCGTGCTCCAGATCTGTTTGCATTGATAATTTGTCATGGGTTCTTCTGTGGTGTTTGAAAGTACTGCATGACCACACAGGCTGCCTGACTAAGTCAGTGTACCTGGCTGTGCAATCCATACAAAATTTGCAGTAAATGTTTGATGCGAGTATTAGCTCTGAGGATAGGACTGCTAGACACAGACTGAGCCCAGGATGTCACAGCGAGACTGCTTCACACTTGATTACTCAGCTCAGGACAACTTGCAACTGAGCATTTTGAGCCAATTCTATTGAAAAGCACCATGCTTGAGGTGATATGAGGGGATATCAAAGGGGATATCTGGAATATTTGATCTGTGCTAATCAGGTAGTGTACAGTTGCGTGTGGACTGGACATAAATACGAGCAAAACCCGGAGAATGTACAGTGGTACCTCAGGTTAACTACTTAATTTGTTCCGGAGGTCTGTACTTAACCTGAAACTGTTCTTAACCTGAAGCACCACTTTAGCTAATGGGGCCTCCTGCTGCTGCCGTGCCGCTGGAGCACGATTTCTGTTCTTATCCTGAAGCAGAGTGCTTAACCTGAAGCACTATTTCTGGGTTAACAGAGTCTGTAACCTGAAGCGTATGTAACCTGAAGCGTATGTAACCTGAGGTACCACTGTATATGGGCACGCTACTGGGAGTGCAACAGGCAGATTTTGTATATATGGAATTATAATTACATTATAATGAGATAAGATGGTTATATGACATCTCCCATCGCATGTTAAGTTTGCAACCTTGTGGTGTTGGCCCTTGCTCCTCACTGGAAAGTGAACCTTTGCAATAATTTTGAAACAGGTGTAAGGTGGACTTGACTTTGAGAAGCTTAAGATCTCAGACTCAGATCTGGCCATTCTGACATTACAAAGACTTGTATCGCCAGTATTTTTTGCCATGCACCTTATAAAAACCGAGGCAGGGAAAAGTAATACAGAAAACTGACTCTCAAAACATATACGGGGGTAGTCTAGGGTGAGGGCAAGGAACCTCCTTCACAAAAGGAGAGAAAATCCAGAAGGGAAGGGGTTGGCAAACTTTAGCAAAGGGGCGAATTATCCCTGCGGTGAGAAGAACTGACTCTCTTGTAGTTGCATCAGTCAGCAGGATGCAGTTTGGCTACATGCACAATCTCTTTTTGCTCGCTTGTGCACAGTACAATAACCCTCCTTTTCACCCTGTGTCACTCTGAAAGCCAGGCTAATGGCATAATGTGCGATTTTGCTATATACGATGCACAGCCTGATTGTATGTTCCAGACAGATACAGATGCATCAAAATCCATATCTTATTTTTATCTGGCCTTAGATCTCACAATTTCTTCCTTTCAGCAGCAAGCTTTTAGCGCATTATTGCAAGCTCCCTTTAACCAAATCCGGGCTTTTAGTCCGCATATCTTTATTTGCACCTGCTTAACAGAGCCACTCTCTGGAAAGTTGTTAGATAGATGTACAAATATGGCATGTGAGGACCCCTCTTTCCTTCAAAATGGGAATGAAGTGGGTTGACAAGCAGTATTTAAACAGGAGGGGAAACGTTACTTTCAAACCAATTGAGGAGCGGGGAGGGATTTATTTTATTTGCAATTTCTCTTTTTTTAGATAGACCAACCCTTTATAAAAAATAGTGATTTGAGAGAAGGGGATCTATCTGCTTGTCTGTCTATCTCTCTATCTGTATTGTCAAGGCAACTGACATCCTGAACAGATGTTAGGTTTTTTAATAAACCCGGGTGTTGGATTTGCAAGTGTCTCTGCTGTATGCCCAGATATGGCCAGTATTTGACAGAGCGTCTCACCCTATCTAAAAAAGCCCAGAGAGTCCCTCAGATGAGTCCAAAGGGGAGTATGGAACAGCTGATATAAATAGTCTTCATTCTCAGCTGCCCTTCTGGTGAAACTGTATTCAGGAGGCATCCGGGCAATCAAGTAGGGCAAGGCTGCCTCTTGATAACCGAGTGTCGAAGTGCAATGTGATCAGTGACCAAACAGCTGTGGGGACGGGAGCCACTCCTGCCAAGGCCTTACATAGGCAGATCAGCAGAGGCATTTCAGGGACTGAGGAATCCGGTGAGCTAACAGCGACCGAGAATAAAGTTCATTTCCAAAAGGACAGGACACCAGAGCCCGATTGTGAAAGTCACACGTTCTCAGTTGGAGCCTTGGGATGACCGGCCGTTCTTTTTTTAACTTCTTCGGCGGAGATGTTAAACGTTAGAGGTTCAGTCTTTGGAAAGACCATATGTCCAAGCAAAAGTTAAGCAGGGAAATGTGTGTGTGTGTGTGTGTGTGTGTGTGTGTGTGTAAGCCCTGCTAAGGGTGACGTCAGCAAAGGAAGGTGCACAGACCCTGCTTCAAAGATAATCCTCTGCTTGCTCCATAGTAGTTGCAGTGGGACCCACACACAGGGGGGAGAAATTTAATTCAGTTCGCATTTGAAGGTGAACTAACCCAGTTTGCACTTTCCCAAACAACTTTTCGAAACAACTGAAATGCTAGCCATCCTCTGAAATTTGCACTTGTCTGAATTTTGCAGCGCAGTTCTCCGGCCAAGTAATGTGCACAAAAATGCATGTAAGCAGGTAAAGTGTGCAAAGAAATGACTCTAGCCATGAAAATTAAATGCAAGGATGCATTATAGTAATGAAAATTGCTTTGCAAAAACGTGCATTATATTAATGAAAATTGCTTTGCAAAAACGCGCATAGGCAAAACTGCATGCAAAAATTATGTGTATTAGGAGAAAACAGCGCTAACATGCTGATGAATCTTCTTGAGGGCTTTAAGACACACACACACACACCACAAACTGATGTGGAAATGTGGACAATTGAAATTATGGGTGGGGAACTGAGAGAAGCCGAAATTGACAGATTTCCCCATCCCTGGCACCTTATCATGAGGAGGATGTGGGACCGGGCTGACCAGCCCTATGTTCAGAGGCAGTGTCCTACTGACTGCCAGTTGCAGAGGGCTGCTACAGTCAATACTAGCCAATACAGTGGTGCCTCGCAAGACGAAATTAATTCGTTCTGCGTGTTTTTTCGTCTTGCAAATTTTTCGTCTTGCGAAGCACGGCAACTGCACCTCTTCAAGCAATGCACCCTGGGTATTAACGGTTTTAAGAAAAAGGAAACAAACTTGCAAGACGTTTTCGTCTTGCGAAGCAAGCCCATAGGGAAATTCGTCTTGCGAAGCAACTCAAAAAACAAAAAACTCTTTCGTCTTGCGAATTTTTCATCTTGCGAGGCATTCGTCTTGCGAGGTACCACTGTATCCCCCTTTGAGAAAATATTACGGCAAGCTGTTAGCCAACCAGTGCTGTGGGTGGGTATCATCCTCTCACCAGCACTAGGGTGTCCATTTCCAAGTGCAGGGCTGAAGGAGAAATGCTAACATGCAGCAGGAAATGTTGGTGAGGCCTGGGACTAAAGTTCTGGTTGAACTTCACCAACAGTGAGCTTCACAGGGCTTTGCTTAGAATGGGAGAAGTCTCACGAGAGGCTTTGAAGGATGCAAAAGGGCTAGTGACATTTCCCAGGGGGAGGGAGGAGTTTCTGCACAGCTGTAAGCAGGAATCTGCCTTCCATGAAGTCAGACAAATGGTCCATGTAGACCAGTATTGCCTACACCAGGCACCCTCAAACTCGGCCTTCCAGCTATTTTGGGACTACAACTCCCATCATCCCTAGCTAACAGGACCAGTGGTCAGGGATGATGGGAATTGTAGTCCCAAAACATCTGGAGGGCCAAGTTTGGGGATACCTGGTCTACACTGAGTGCTGGCAGTGGCTCCCTAGGAATCTCCCAATCCAACCTGGAGATAATGGGGATTGAAACTGGGACCTTCTGCATGAAAAGCAGATGTTCTGCCACTGAGCTATAGCCCTTCCTCCAAACAAGGCAGCCTACATCTTAGTGAAGATGTCAAGGAGAGCTGTCACTGAAGGAAGGTAGCCCCATGGCTGATTTACGCGACTGACATTTCCTATGGATTTCTCGGCGTGTTCTCGGGCTGCTTTCCTGAATGCTGCAAAACAAATACAGATGGTGACTAACTCCAGCCACTCCTTCCACTCACTTTCTGAAGCGTTTTCAGGACACAGTGTATTTTATGGTAACATGGCCATACGTTGGATAATTTACAAGACCAAGTCAAGCTATCAAAATCCACTGGAGAAGTCAATCAATGTTGACTGCACTGCGTCCAAAACACTTTCATAAATCAACTCCAGTTCCTGTTCTCATGAAACTGGCTGTCTTGATGTTAGATCTGTGCTGGATAACATTTTGAAAAGGCTGGTTGTTTGGGAGGTGTTCTCTGTATTAAGATCACTGCCACTGGGGATCAAAGTTCGGAGGCAGAATACATGCTCTCATGGAGGAGGACTTGGGTTAAATTTGCAGCATCCCCAAATCTTAGCTAGCAGGGAAGATTCTGTAGGAAAGGTATCTGGCTGGTGTTTTGAAGAGCCACTGCTGCACTGAATAGCCAGAAATATTTTAGACCGTCCTATGACATAATGCGGTATATGGCAGCTCCTTATTTGATTACTGCATTGCATTTTCTGTATTTGAGCCCGGCTGTCATTTCCACCTGAACCAGTATGGCAGAACAACTGTCAACACTATCATAGTGTCCCTGCAAATCTGCCTTTCTGTCACAGGGAAATGTGGAACATTGCACAGTTCTTTGAATATTGACCATTGATAATAAAATGCAACATGGTTTTAATAATAATAATAATAAATATTATTTATACCCCGCCCATCTGGCTGGGTTTCCCCAGCCACTCTGGGTGGCTTCCAACAAAATATTAAAATACAATAGTGTGTCAAACATTAAAAGCTTCCCTAAACAGGGCTGCCTTCAGATGTCTTCTAAAAGTTTGGTAGTTATTTTTCTCTTTGACATCTAGTGGGAGGGTGTTCCACAGGGCAGGAGCCACTACCAAGAAGGCCCTCTACCTGGTTCCCTGTAACTTGGCTTCTCACAGCGAGGGAACCACCAGAAGGCCCTCGGAGCTGGACCTCAGTGTCCAGGCAGAATGATGGGGGTGGAGACGCTCCTTCAGGTACACTGGACCGAGGCCGTTTAGGGCTTTAAAGGTCAGCACACAGTTTGAATTGTGCCCAGAAACGTACCGGGAACCAATGTAGATCTTTCAAGACCGTTATGTGGTCTCAGCAGCCGCTCCCAGTCACCAGTCTAGCTGCCGCATTCTGGATTAGTTGTAGTTTCTGGGTCACCTTCAAAGGTAGCCCCACATAGAGCGCATTGCAGTAGTCCAAGCGGGAGATAACTAGAGCATGCACCACTGAACCCTTTTGCCTCTGGGTGGACGCAGACAAGGAGCAAGTTTGCGCTGTAGTGGAATGAAAACTCTGTATTGTGCCAGTTGTGTCTGTTTTGGTGTGCAAGGTGAGCTGTCAATGCTATGTGGCCCTTCTGGATGTAGCAGCCCTGCCACTCACCAGGTCGGGAATGGGGCAGGGCAAAGGTGGGGAAGCACTGGAAGAGCAGCGGTGGGCACATAGGTGCATTCACTTACACCTGCCACTACCCTGGTGTCTCCCTCCACTTTCACCACTGCCTTGAGAGCCAGTGTGGTGTAGTGGTTAAGAGCGATAGACTCGTAATCTGGGGAACCGGGTTCGCGTCTCCACTCCTCCACATGCAGCTGCTGGGTGACCTTGGGCCAGTCACACTTCTCTGAAGTCTCTCAGCCCCACTCACCTCACAGAGTGTTTGTTGTGGGGGAGGAAGGGAAAGGAGAATTTTAGCCGCTTTGAGACTCCTTAGGGTAGTGATAAAGCGGGATATCAAATCCAAACTCCTCCTCCTCCTCCTCCTCCTCTTCTTCTTCTTCTTCTTCCCCACTGCCTACTCCATCCTGGTCTCAGCGAGCGGCAGCACCACCGCACCAATTCCCATTCCATTTCCTTTCAGCTCTACAGGGAATAGAAGGGTGTACGTTGCTCTGTAGGGCACAGGGACCCCTCTATCACTATTGCAAAAACCTGGTCACACAAAATGGACAGAAACTCATCTGCAGTGGCAGGCAATTTGTGGAGGGAAGAGAGGAGCCAAAAGAAGCCGCAATGAAGGTCAGAAGGAGGAAAGAGGGAGATGCAGTATAGATAGAAAGGATCCAAACAGAGGACTAGGAACAAAACGTTTCCACATGGAATGCTCCTGTTCAGAGTTCCAGCTAGCCACACCCTTTCCTAGAATACTCCATTTCATTCCCACTCTTCCCCAGTTTTCTGCTCCTCCAATAAACAGCCAGCATTGTACGGCCTCTGAGCATGCCTGGTCCTCTTTGTATCTGTGAGTTCCACAACTTAGGACTTTCCTCCCTTAAGCTTTTAAGATATTTTTCTATAGACTATCTGGTTGGGTTTCCCTAGGGCTGCTGCTGCCTCCTTCTTGTGTGCTGTTTTCGCTGCATAAGGATCCATGCTGTATGTAAACTTTTTAGTCATAGATGTTAGGACTTAAACCTGAGAACTTCTATGGCTCAGATGACCACAAGCAAGCCGCAGTAAGAGGAGAAGGTAGGATCACAGTTCCTTGTTCCAAACAAGCTCAGGAAACTGTGGTTTATTCGAAACAAAGTAAGTTAACATACCAACATATGAAATGTTGCAGTGAAGGAGGAGAGGTAGTCTGTGAGCTCAAGGTTTGCTGTGGCTTGTGCAAAAATATCTAATTTGTGGTGTTGATGATCAGCTCAGCTGGTGCCTAGCATTCTAGGTATGGTCTCTCCCCAAAAATCAGGATAACCAATCAAAGCACATTGGAGAATGCAGACCCCAAAGAAAATGTGAAAATAGTTTTGTCAGAGCAAAGATTTCCGATTGTACAACACCATTCTCTCCCCCTCCCCATGTATGACCCCCAAATCTGTTATAGGGGTTCCCCTAACTCTCTGGAGTAGATTTGGGGAGGGTGCATACATTTTGGGGAGGAAGCAGCAGGGGGTGGAGGTCCTGTTGCGCAAACGTAAATCCTTGCACTGTTAGTTGAATACCACCCACAGTTTTGTACACTCCTTGCTGAACAATGTCTAACTATTAATTATTGAATGGGCAGGAGTATGGGGGCAGGTTTTTGCATGTATCATTTTAATGAAAACTCACATCTTCTTAATTAATTTAAAGTCAGAAGATACGCTCCTTCCTGTGATTATGATTCTTTCAAAGTTGTGACCTCAGATACATTTTATTCAATCACACTGCCTTTTTAACTAGGGCAGGTGCTTTCCTGGAAGTAATGAGACCGAAACGTCCATTTGGCCATTTTTGCAAAGGGCAGCAAAACCATCGTCTAGGCTCCTCCTGACTTCACGCTCTGCATTTCTCTGGACTGTTTGAAATGGGAATTTATTCCTTGGGAAGGCCCCCATCAATTTGCTTTGCTCTTTTGTTGACACGTTTATTAAAAAGCTGAGCATCTTGGTATTAAAGTTTTATCGGCGTTGAAGAATAATAAGCCTTTTGAACAGATTCAGAAGTTATGGGTTGGGTCTTAGCTCTTCTCATTGTGCAGCTTGGCTGAGTCAGCACTGAAAAGTCATCTCTGATTTCCCCCCCCCCCCCTCTCTCTGTTCCAGACATTTGTCCTTAAGCAAAACAGATAATAACAAAGTCAAAAGCAAAATTTTCTTTGATTTGCGTGGGCCTTGCTGGGCTGGTATAGAGGTAAAGCATCAAATCACAGTGCAGTGGGTTTCTATTTGCACACAATCTCCAGTGGAATTAACAGAGATTGCATGTTGCATTTTGATTGGCATACAGAGAGGAAGCCCTGAACCAGGTGCCTTTGCCCTCTGAGAAAAGGGAAGATAGCTCAGTGGCTTTGGCTGCAGAAACTTCTGGGTTCGGACCCCGGAATCAGCAGTTTTCAAGTACCTTTTCCTGTAACCTTAACAGGACAGTATTCCATGGTAGTATTTCTCAGAGTAGACCTATGGAAGTTAATAGACAAGATTTACGGGTGGAATTCGACATCACGCTAAAGCCATTGTTTATTTCATTCATTTATCTTTCTATATACCGCCCTTCTTCCGCAAATCTCAGAGAGATTCGCAACATAAAAATACAAGATACAGTGGTACCTCGGGTTAAGTACTTAATTCATTCCGGAGGTCCGTTCTTAACCTGAAACTGTTCTTAACCTGACGCACCACTTTAGCTAATGGGGCCTCCCGCTGCTGCTGCACCACCGGAGCACAATTTCTGTTCTCATCCTGAAGCAAAGTTCTTAACCCAAGGTACTATTTCTGGGTTAGCAGAGTCTGTAACCTGAAGCGTATGTAACCTGAGGTACCATTGTAAAAACAAAAACACTTTTAGAGGCTTTTTATTTGCACTCTCCATCTGTGAGTGTAGCAGCTGTTTCGCATCGTGCGGAAGACTTTTCTGCTGGTGCGACACGTCTTGAGATCAGGCTGTTAGTCAGCATGGTTAAGCGCATGCCTCTTTCTGTTATGGGCCAAGATATTTTGTTATTCGTTTTAATAATTAACCAAAAGTTGGGATTAAAGATTCATCAGGTGGCAAATCACCGCTTCTTAAAAGTCATTCTGATACAATCAGCAGGAAGCCGTTTACATTTAAAAACTGCAAGTAATTGCTGTAGAGTACTCTGCACTTGAGAAAGGTCTCCAGAAACAATTAATAATTGTCACAATTTTGTGTTTGTGTGTGTGACACACACACACACACACAGAGAGAGAGAGAGAGAGAGAGAGAGAGAGGGAGGGAGGGAGGGAGAGAGAGCTCTTCTGAAATGAGTCTCTAGATTGGAATGAGAGGTAACTGAATTAATTGGGTGACTTCTCAGAGTTAACTTGTTGTGATTATAATTGCTGTTGTGTCATCAGCATAATGAGGAGCAGAAGCAAAAAGACAGGTCTCTGCCCCATGGAGGTTACAGTATATATTTCGGTAAGGGGGAGACAGAGAGAGAAGCGACAGACAGTTTGCAGTGAGGGGACCAATGATGAATATGAGTAAATGTCTTTTTTGCTTCGGTTGAGTAGGGATTAAACCATAGAGGGTTTTGTTTTGTTTTTAAAAAAGAAAGGCTTTTGAACATAGAAATGGACTAATCTGTCAATTTCATAATCTCTCTGTTTCTCATTTTCCCCCCTCTAAAGTTCAGTTCATGACATTTCTGCATCAGTTTGCATTTTTTATATATCTAAAAAAGCAGATTCACCAGTATTTTAGTACACGTTTATCCTAGCATTGCATTTCTGAATGCAATTCTGTCTGCTTATACACATATTTTTGCAAGCAGTTCTCCCTCATGAGAATACAAACGTCGTGTATGCTATTTTCACCAATAGCTGCATTTTTATGCATTGGGGAAACTGCAGCGCCAAATTTGGGAAAGCAAAAGATGCCAAGGGACAGCTGCATTTCGTTTTGCACGTTGGCTTAGGAGGAATGAATCGGGTCTATTGGCATCAAAATGCGAACTGTACCGAATTTCTGCCCCATTCCTGATTGACTGAGCAGAGCAAAGAAGTGGTGCCCCATGGTGTACTTTGAATGTGTTCTATCTTTAAGGGGCAGTAAGAAAGAATAAGCAGAACAGATTCCTAGAACAGGAGACCATGGGCAAGTGGAAGCAGTGAAGGAGGAAGCCCATGGCTTAAGGGCTGAAAAAGATATTGAGTACAGTAGTCTGAAGCATCAAGCTGGTTGCTTGAAGCTGTGTCCTGAATCTTTCCCCTACAACAAAGTAATTTTGGAGATTTCTTGAAGCAATGAACTCCCTGTTGAATGCTCAAGTTAGGGAAAGCATTGCATGGAATTCCAGCTGCAATTATTCTTAGGGCAGTGGCCAATATGGTTCTCTCTGGCTCTGTGGCACAAGGGTTTGCTAGCCCGTTTAGATTGCAGTCCACCTTTTCCCACCCCTTTCTAAGCCCTGTTTGGGGGAAGCTGGGCAGGAACAAAGTCATGAATTTCCATCCAAAGTCCGTAAGGAAAATTTCCTGGACCCAGATCCTCAGATAAATATTGTGCTGTTGTTTTTATTTTGGTTATGTATTTTATGGTTTTATAATTTGATTTTATTCTGTGAACTGCCCTCAGAACTCAGGGTATAGGGTGGTATATTAATAATAATAATAATAATAATAATAATAATAATAGGAAGCACCTTGAAGAGCATTATTACCCAAGACTTTCAGATAGATGTATCTCCTCCACTTTAGGTTCATTCATAGTTTAAGTTACATCTGCTCTTGCAGGACTTTGGAACACAGTGTAAGTGACTTTGTTTGTTCAAGTGTATTTCACGGCTGACAGAGGTGTTATGGTTATATTTTAATTCTGTTTTAATCCATATAAATGTTTTTTAAATCTAATATACACTTAAAAACATTTTGGTACATTTCCGAGCCAAGGAGTGCATTGCAAAATACAGTGAAGTGTGAAATCTGAAGAATAATTGCGGTCCAATTCCGTTAGTTGAGAGGGTGTGGGTCAGTTCAGTTTGCAGGGGAATTTGCAAAGAATGACTTGCTGAAACATCCTTCTTCGCAACCATCCATCTTTCTTTCTTTCTTTCTTTCTTTCTTTCTTTCTTTCTTTCTTTCT
>JAXCMG010000005.1:4014526-4028322 GCA_034642415.1 Podarcis siculus | reverse complement strand
CCCCAACTTTTACACGGGAAGACACCCGAGGACACCAAAACCTGCATATATATATATATATATATATATTGTCCCCCTCCTGATACCTTGGCAAACTGTAATAAGGAAATAGTTGCCCCAAGGGAACATTCTTGTGTCCAAATGCTCAGCCTGCAGGCAAAAGGTAGCAGCACGGAAGCCCTTTGTAACAAACTGCAAAGCCTTCAGTGGCTATTTGCAGTTTTGCCACTAAGGTCTCCCTGGTGGAAAGCACATTATTATTTTTGATTAATGGTGAACAACAAGGGCGCGACTGCTTTTCCAAAAAGGGAACCTCCAACCATAACTCATTGCAGAGAGCTAAACAAATGCCACAACACATACACACACTTTCTCTCGCCAACTCTCCCATTGATTTCAAATACATTACGTGGGCCCTTTTCTGTCCTTCCTTATAAGAGTGGCGAGCTGGTGCTAACTCATCGGCTACCAGGATTGCCTCAGCGCCTCAGCCTTGTGTCCTCACAATTCTCTCCCGCTGTAGCTTCCGAGTGAAGTTCTTAGACCGCCTGCAAGATGCTGAGGTCATCCAGGTATTCCCAGCCTATGCAGGGCATTTTCACAGTGTTAATCCAACCATCACGGACCAGTAATTGCTCATTTTCCAAGGCACATCCCATCCACGTTCCATGTCCTCTTTTTTACGATTCAGGCCGCATGCTTCCAATTACCACTCTGCTTGCATGAAAATGTGATTAATTAAATCCTTTGGTTCTCCAAACGACTCGAGAAAAAGGCTGAATTGTTTCATATCTTTACTTCGGCTAGGTCTTCATTTCATTCCTTGACTTTGGGCATCTCTTGAAAGAGTATCTAGAAATAACATGATTCAATTAATTGTAGGGCTCTCCTTTCAAAGCTATTATATCTCCTCTCGGTTTCGCTTTTCCCTGTAAGAGCAGATAAGCATCAGAATAACTTTGTTGGTTGCAGATTGTTAGTAGTAGTACTTTTAGTAGTACTTGCAGTAGTGTCAGTACTGGTAATAGTAGTGATGTGTAACAGTGGTAGAGTATATTCCATTGTGCATTGAAAAAAGACAAAGGAACCTATTTTTAATATATATATTATTTGTGGGAAGACAGCAGGAGGGATGGAAAGAAACTAGGCAAGATGAACGTGAGTAAATTGAATTTTACATATGTAGACTTCAGTGCAGTTGAGGATAAAAATAATCATGGACTTCAAAGTATCGAGGGAAGAGAAATTTGTTTGGTTTGCAGCTGAATGCAAATTTACCTAATCTGCATTTCCCAAACCAATTCATGAATCAAAATGCCGCTCTGAATTTTTGCATTTCTCCGGTTTTTTTTCCAAGGTACTTTTCTAACAACAACAACAACAACAACAATGTGTACATAAAAGTGCATATTAGGGAAAATGGTGTGGAAAAAATGTATATGTCAGTGGAAATAACATACGAAACTGTTAGGGGAAATTGCTTTGAAAACATGCTCATTGCATAGCAAAATGTCTATATAAGGCACAAGAACGTATATGAGTTTATGTGCAGATTAAAAAAATAAATAAATAGCAAGCTGGTTTGGAGGTGGGGAAAACTGAATTTAGGGGTGGCAAAACGAGTAGCTGAAAGAAACTGAAAATGGCGAATTTGTACATGGGGGAAGCGAGAGTTAGCACACCACAGAAATGCTATAAAAGGGAGCAGCCTTGGAAAAATTTAGATGGAGGATATTTAATCCAGGGCAAAAGGTTAGATTAGAGCAGGGGTTGGAGGATTGGAGGATGTTGCTGGATTGCAATTTGGAGTCTACCTGAAATTTGGAGTCTACCTGGAGGGCCACAGGTCCCCCACTTATGGAAAAGAGGATCAGCTAGACCCTGTCCAATTCTATGATTTACATGACTCCCCCCCCCCCCCGACATGCTATCTCCCCACTGATACAGTTTTCATCCTCAACAGGCTTTTAAGAATTGCATATCACACTAGTTTTTATAAGATGTTGTTGACAGTCCTGGATGAAATTAAGTCAGGCTTTAATTGAACAGCATGGCAGAAATGATGAAATGCTGCTGTGTGCCCCCCCACTCCCTGCAAGGAGGGGGTGAGACACAAAAGCGATGACGAAACCATTTTATTTCCAGTAATGGGGTTTAACTCAGCAAAGCCCTGGGAGAGAAGCCGTTCCCAGGTACAAGGGATAAAAAACTGCCTTGGCTGCAATTTCAGCAACCTGAGTTCAGCAGTGTGCCATGTATCGTATTATGCTTAGGAAAGCTCACACATCTTTCTTTTAAACTTTTTATTTGCGATTAATCACGTCTTGATTTTCTTCTCCCCTCTCCCTCCAAGCCGCAAATCAGAGAAAGTAGGATGCCGGTATCAAAATGCAATGACTCCTCCCTCCCTTTTTCTCCTTCGCTCCATTCTCTCGCTCACCTCTCCCCGCTCCTTGTTAACCTTCGGCATGGGGAGATATAGCAAATGCGAGCCATGAGCTATTAAACTTGTTGAATGGAAACATTGGTGTGAATGTGTTTTTAAAAAACCCTCTGTCTGATCTGCATCCCGGCTTAGTAAGAAATGCTAGGATTTGAACCAGTGGCTTCATTGGGACTGAAGGCAAATTCTCTCTCTCTCTCTCTCTCTCTCTCTCTCTCTCTCTCTCTCTCACACACACACACACACACACAACTTTCTCAACTACTGGTGACTACAGCATCAAGTCATTTATTGCAACACAGATACCCACCCTTGTTCACTCCATGAAACATTTTATTCTCACAATAGTTTGCCCAGAGAGGTAGCGACTGGCTGAAGGTCACCAAATGAAGTCCTACCCAGACACATTTTTGAATCCAGGGCTGTGCACACACCATGCATTTAGAGTATGTGACTTCACCCAAAAGAGCCTGGAAACTGTAGTTTACTCCCCACTGAGCTACAATTTACAGCACCCTTGATGAACTACAGTTCCCAGGATCCTTTGAGGGAAGTCATGCACTTTGAATGTGTTTGCCTTGTTAAGTCCATCACGCTATCCCTTCCACCATAGCAAACTACTTACAGAAAGCAGTAGTGAGCGCAGCACACTCTCACAACAAAGATCAGATCACACACACACACACTTTTGTGTAACCTCCAACAACACAGTTTCCCCCCCAGCTAAACCATCCACGTGGTTGTGAGGCATTGATCTGCATTTGTGGCTTGGCATCCAGCCTCATTAATACATATGGCCGAGTCTGGGAGTCTACCTCACATTGCTGCACCCAAAATGGTATATGAGGAGCAATTAGGGAGAAGTCTGCCATGCTGTATTAGCCTGTGTGGCAGAAGCAGCTGTAAGGTATGGATTTTACATCTCAGGTACCACAAGGTACTGCTGGAATCATTTTCCATAATAGCAACTGAAAGGTCACTGGAATTAATCCTAAGCGGGCTATCCTGTGTTCCGGCCTTTGTTGGCCATAACGCTTCTCAACATATATTTCACCTACATTTCCTATGAACTTAACGTGCTGCACTTGGGAGAGTGGAGTTAACCATTCGGCTTCATAGTGCTTCATGATAAAGACTACGGCTATGCACCAAATATTCACCCCAAAGAGGAACATGGACACCCTTTCCTTTTGCTCACAGTAGCCACACTCCCTCTGTTCCAAGTGTTTTGGGTGGGGAGCCTCGACCTCACATGCGCCGGATTGAGCTAAGGTGCCACCTTCATGCCCATCATTTTCCCTCCTGGTCTGCCTTACTGAACTTAAGTCTGCGCTATCCGTTTCAACTCTCCCACTGAAGCACAGCCTCAGTTGCTAAAGGACAGAGCTGCTGGATCGCCTAAGGAACCCCCCTCCATCCCTTCTAAGCTTCCCGTGACGAGGCCCAGAATGCTTTGCTAAAGCTGGTAAAATGGAACCAAATCAACTGTTCAATGGATTTGGTCCCCTTCAACCAGCTGTAGCTGCGCATTGATCACGCTCTCAGAGGCGACTCTGAAGGATGAAGTGCTCCAAGTGGACCGAGACAAGCAGAAGACAAATGGCTCCTATGGACGTTGTCGATAAGGAAATTATGATGAGTGGCACCTACAGATCTATCACCCTAGCTCTAAACGGGTGGGCTGGCCCCAAAGTCATTATGTGGTTGCCAGTCAATTCCATGTAACTGAGGCCACTCAGAGATTGATAATCTCCATCTTCCTACTGTTATTGATCTGGGTGGTAATTTAGAACTGTATATTTTAACAGCACACGCTCGCAAGTTTCCATGCCATGTTAAAGCGCTCTGTTCAAAAAAAGAGCTCTCTGTGCTACACTGTTTCTGTCTTGATTCTTTTTAAATGATTAATAAAGAAACATTTTCATGCAATGCTCCCTTTCTGTAAACTGTTTTTCCCCCTCTAAAACAACAATGCCCCACCTCCTCCAAAAAGGGGGCCTTTACTGTTGAATCAGCAATTCAGCACAACGGAGGGATGAAGCAGCAGGCAAGATTCAGTGTGTGATGGAAAACGGAGCAAAAAAATAAAATAAAATTCCTATTAGATACTGATGAAGTCTACAGCTCGCTGTGGCTACCATGCAAAGAGACATGGGATTTGCCTTTTTTAAATATAATGGTGGAAAGCTCAGTTTTAAAAAATGGTGTTGTGAAATCAAGAGGAACAAAGGCACATTCTGTGTTGGGGATTATCAGAAAAGGGGACGAAAATGCGATTGCAAATATCACAAAACCTTTATATAAAATATATGGTAAGATGATAAGGCCACATTTGGGATATTGGACTCAGCTATATAAATAAAACGTTTTAAATGTGTTGTAAAGTGCAGTATACAAATGTGAGACTAGATGGCGACACTGGGCTATGCAAAATTCAATGTTATTTTTCAAAACTTTTTTTAGAAAAGCATTTTCACAGCGTTTTTTTTATATGTGTGTAGATTCCACCACAGTGAGTAGTGCTGGCCAATACAGATATGGCACAAAAGGATAACCTTTACCAGGAAAAGCGAAAATGTTTAGAAGGTGTTTTTTTTTGGGGGGGGGAGATTGCTAAGGAAGGGTACTTATGACTGACAATTTAAGGATATTGACAAGCTGGAATATGTGCAGATTTGGGTGACCAGGATGATCAAGAGTCTGGAAACTAGGTTTTATGAGAAATGGTTGAGGGAGTTGGGTATGTTTAGCCTGGGAAAGAGGAGACTGAGAGGTAATATGATATCCATCTTCAAATATTATAAAGGCTGTCACATGGAAGATCGAGCAAGCTTGTTTTCTCCTGATCAGGAGGGTAGGTCAGGAACCAATGGATTCAAGTTACAAGAAAGAAAATTCTGACTAAACATCAGGAAGAACTTTCTGACAATAGGCTCTGTTCGGCAGTGGAATGGTCTACCTCTGGAGTTGGGGGACTCTTTGGAATGTTTGGTGTGAGTCACAAAATGGCTGCCATAGGGCGGGCATGCCATAACACAAAATGGCCACTGTGGGGTTATGGGCTAACACACAAAGTCTGGCCCAGAAAAAGAGACTTGCCCTTCATCAACGGGGGGAAAGGCACCTATACCTCCCACTGCCATACAAACACAGAGACAGAAACTCTTTGTACCCCACCTTTTATCAGAATGGAAAGGAGTGTGGGTGTCCAATCCTGTCCTCCAATGAAATGCGAGCTTTCTTTCTTGGGGGGGGGCATGTCAGTGTAGGAGAGGAGAAAGCTGAGCAAACTGTAACACGCAGGAACAGCAAACACTCTAGTGCAGGCATAGGCAAACTCGGCCCTCCAGATGTTTTGAGACTACAATTCCCATCATCCCTGACCACTGGTCCTGTTAGCTAGGGATGATGGGAGTTGTAGTCCCAAAACATCTGGAGGGCCGAGTTTGCCTATGCCTGCTGTAGTGCATTGTGGAGTTTTGAGGGACTATTTATTGAGACCTTTCACAGGTGCCATAGGAGATGCTGGTGGGCAGGCTGGCACCCATGGGCACCGTGTTGGTAACTTCTGGACTGGATACTCCCTGACCATTGATGTCACTGGCTGGAGGGCACCAGATTGGGGAAGGTTGGCTAGAAGGAGCCCTGCTCTTACCATGTAAGCAATGTTGTTTGTTGGTTATTATCTATCTTTCTAGATAGCCTGCATTTTGGGGTATCTGCTCTCCCAAAGGAGCTCAGAACTTGATCAATGATCATTTATACAAAAAAACAAAAACCACCACCCTGAATTAAAGCAGCGACTACAATAGAGCGACATTAAAATTTTCACAAGAACATAAGAAGAGCCAGAAAGATCCAGAAAGTCTTCAAGACTCTCCTGAAGGGCAGCAAAGAATTGGGTATGTGGATTTCCCTGGGGAGGTTCATCTAGATAGGTGGGGCCACCACAGAACAGGTCCCATCCATGACCCTCACCAACTTGACAGCTCTCACCAGTGGACCACCAGTTGATGCTTTCCTAACTTAGTAGAACAATACAGCTTCTAAGTATTGTGGGCTGGTTTAAGATCCATAGGTTATCCAGTCAATGGGATGCTGTTGAAACTGAGCACCTGGGCTATTTCTCCAGGAAAAAAATTCTTCCGAAAATCAGTCTCTCCTTTTCTCCCTGTTATTCTTTAAGTGGACCTGGTACTCATAGGGACCTGGCATAAGGCATAAAGCCCTGTTTGGCTGTAATAAGCATTGATGTTATGTTAATGGCTTAAAGAAAATCACTCACTTTCTCATGTTATAATGATTGGGGGAAAGTAAACCGAGTGTCATCTTTTCCTAACTTTATCGTAAATCCATACAACTATCACAAGCTACAAATGCTGTTGGCGTAACAGGCCATCGGAATGCAAATACGAATCCCAGCTTATAGGCCTCTTTTCCTTGCTAGGGATTCGGTGGCTGTGGCTCAATCCTCAACAAAGGCCATGTCTGCTGCGATGACTCCTTCCCCTTGCCCAATGTGGGAATGGATCTGTGTTGAAACTAAGACTATTGAACTCTGTGTAGCTCATTACCTGGCTGGTGCCAACCTAGAGGGACCCCTAGACAACCCATCGCTGAAGCCAGTTGTATGCCCAGAGCAGGGGGATTTTGGCTATGTCTTAACAAAACACAGTGAGTTTGTATCCAGTGCTTCATGAATGAAATTCCACTCGTGCAACAGGACTCCTCCTCCTCCTCTCCCTGTCCTCGTCCCAAAACAATCCATTTCACTGAATCCCCCAGTCCTCTGGAGAGCTTGAGGGTGCAGTTGGGTTGTGCAAGTGGAGTAGCTGCATTGAATACTCCCCAGTTAGAGGGAATTCCCATAATTAAATGTCCTGATATAGGGAGGTGTCATAGCTGTCAACTTACAGATTTGAAAATAAGGGACCAGCAGCCTCGAAAATAAGGGATCAGCAGCCAAAATAAGGGATTTTAGTCAACCAGCAGGCAAACGAAGCCTCAAGCGGTGGTTCCCACAGCGCAGCAACCCGGCAAAGGGGATGCAACAAGGAAAACCACCATCACCTCTCCGCTGGGAAGTGCTGAGCAAAGGTGAATCCCCAGGCAATGCAGCCGATTTGATCGGCACAAGGCATGCAAGCTCCACCCCCCAGTCGTTCTTAGACTCCTTATTGGGTGAGCAACGCAGCCAAGCAACACAGTTGTAGTTGGCCGGCAGGGAGGGAGGGAGAGGAGCTGCTTCCTTTGAAACCCGGGAAATTTAAGAGACATCATCAATAAGGGACAGCAGTGGGACATGGCGCTGGGATAAGGGACTGTCCTGCCAAATAAGGGGAGCTTGACAGCTATGGGAGGTGTGTGTGTGTAAAACAACCACATGATGACAGCAACAAATCCCAGGTCTTTCCTACACAGTTGTTTGCCAGGTGAGCTAATTCCATTCATCACAATGAAGTTTGTGTTGAGGTTCCTGGTTCATCATGCTCACTTAGTATATCAGAAACACCCTATTACATTCACTGGGTGATATGAGCTGAAATCAGCCTGGAAACATTTTTCAAAAGTAGGGATGTTGATGTTAGTCTGTCCTCTCTTATGCATAACTAACTGCTAATTGCGAATAATCATGTCAGCAGAGAAGGAGACACATGAAGAATGGATGAGGAACTTGCTTACTTATAAGAAATACATCTAAACCCATGTGGAAGCACATTCATCAGACTCGAGAAATGTTATATTTCCTAAATGTCTAAAAAAGAAAGAGCGAGCTGATTTCCTTTTTACAGTGTTGAAGATGAAACACTTTGTAACATCAACATCTGACGATGCTTTTATAATAGATTTTCCTCTGGATGAATGAATGTAACCTAGATGCAATCTTGCCACAGTGGATGGGAAGCCTGGAGGGGGAATTTTTGACCTTCCAGATGCCGCTGGACTGCAGTTCCCAACCATCCATGGTCACCGGCCAGGCTGTCTGGGGCTGATGGGACTTAGACTCCAACAATTTCTAGAAAGCCACTGGTTCCTCATCCTTGCAGTATACTGGGCAAGCTCACTACACACAAGTTAGGTCATACAAAGAGCCCAGGTGGATCAAAAGTCCGTCTGTGGGAAGACTCCTCTGCTCCACGGTACATGTTTACAACAGCAGGGCTCCAGTTGGGAAGGCCATTTATTTCTTTGTGGTGAAGGAGAAAGGGCTCAGTTTCTCACACCCTCTTTTTAATCCCCAGCCTCCCATGAAACAGCTTGGTAAAAGAGCAAGATGAATTGTTCTTGGTCTGTCTGAGACACTTAGATGTCTATTTGTGACAAAGATATGTAATCAGTCAGGCTCTGGTGTGTTGAACAACCTGATATTCTTCTTCACAGCCCTCTGAGGTAGGAGAGAGGTGGTGACTGACTAGAGATCACCCAGTGGACTGAGATTTGAACGCAGCTCTCCCTGACCCAAGTCAACCGCCCTGTGCTGTAATGCCCCACAATACAAAGTAAAACCATCACAAAAATCTAAGCGCAGCCACCAGCTCTATCAGCCAACATACACCACAATGCAAGCTGCCAGAAGTTTGTCCTCTGCTTCCTAGACCACGGGGCCCAAGCTGCAACTGTTTAAGTGCACTTATTCAAGAGTAAGGCTAGATGGGAGGCAGGGAATCTTTTGCAGGGTGAGGGTCATGCAAAAGATTCCTACACCTCTCCTTCCTCCATCCATGCAAGGAAGAAGCGTTATCACCAGCAATCCATTCCAGCTAGGTAAAAGTACTCAAGGAGAGAGTGAAACAGAGTTGTGGTCCCGGGAAAGGAGCATGTCCTGGGAAGAGACCAAGTGGCTAGATAGAAAGATCTGGGTGGTATTGGTGGTGATGGGATGTATTGTAGTTCCCCATCTCTGGACTATATCTTACATTACAGTCACCACAGGGATGTCAGCAGAAAATGGGAAGCATTTGCAAGTCCCATCGTGCTATGAGTCTCCATCAGAAATGGACGTTCAGGACCCCACGGCAGAGAGTCACGTGGTGAGCATCAGCAAACACATACCCTCCAACATTTCCCTGCTGAAAATAGGAATGTCCCAAGGAGAAGCGGGACATTCCGTGCTCAAATCGGAAACTGGGACGGCTTCTGTAAATCCAGGACTGTCCCTGGAAAACAGGGACACCTGGAAGGTCTGCAAACATAAAGTCCATGTGACAATCACACACAGCAAAGAGGCAGTGTTCTCAAGACAGGCATGCTTCACCACATAGTGCATCATTAGGCTATGGAACCACTAGATGGTCACCAACTGTAAAAGGGACCCCTGACCATTAGGTCCAGTCGTGACCGACTTTGGGGTTGCGGCGCTCATCTCGCTTTACTGGCCGAGGGAGCCGGCGCACAGCTTCCGGGTCATGTGGCCAGCATGACAAAGCCGCTTCTGGCAAACCAGAGCAGTGCACGGAAATGCCATTTACCTTCCCGCCGGAGCAGTACCTATTGATCTACTTGCACTTTGACGTGCTTTCGAACTGCTAGGTTGGCAGGAGCAGGGACCGAGCAATGGGAGCTCACCTCGTCGCGGGGATTCGAACTGCCAACCTTCTGATCGGCAAGTCCTAGGCTCTGTGGTTTAACCCACAGCGCCACCCACATCCCTAACCACCAACTCGGATAACTTTAAAAGCAGATTAGACAAATCGTGGAGGATAAGGGGACCAGTGGCTGCTAGACATGATGCCTAGGCCCCATTTCCAGTGTCAAAGTCAATATACCTCTTAATACCAGTAGCTGAGAGTGCTGTTTCACTTAAATCCTGCTTGTGAGCTTCCCATAGGCATCTGGTTGGCCACTGTGAGAACAGGATACCAGAGTAGATGTTCCTTTGGCCTGATCTAGTAGCCACCTTCTTACATTTGTAAAAATGGTTGCAGCTCCCTGTTGCGATGCGTCCAAGAGAATGGGGGCAATTGGCAGGCCCCCATCTGGCTCCAGCCCACTGGCTGGCAGCCGGTCGAACTCCGGTCCTCGGTTCTGCACCAATCTGCTACTCAGAGCTTCAGAAGCCTTTCAGAAGCTGAGCACGCAAGCCAGCAGAGATAACAAACTCTTCGCAATGGAAAGGCAGACAGAGGCATATGTAAAGCATATTTACAAGCAGTTTATTCAGCATAGATCAGGACAAAGAAAACATGTCTGCTCTCCTTCATGTCCAAGCAAGAAGCATAAGCAAAAGCTATACACAAACGGAAGTTCCCAGCAAACTGTGCTGGAATGTAAACAGACATGTGACATACAACAGCTCCACACATCTGTTTAGGTGGAATGGGACATCAATATCCTAGCACTCCCATCATCCCTGATTGCTGGCTATGCTGGCTCCACAACCTCCTCCTTTGCCTGGATGGACCTTTAATGAAGTCTCTCATTGGCTACTGGTCATGATGGCTATGGTCTACCTCCACTGTCAGAAGCAATATGCTTCTAAATACCAGTTGCTGGCAACTCTAACTCCGGAGAGTGCTGTTGCATTCATGCCCTGCTTGTAGACTTCCCTTGGCCATCTGGGTTGGTCAATGCAAGAAAAGGATTCTTGCCTTTGACCTGGTCCAGGCAATGGATCTTCTTATGTTGTCATGTTAAGCATCACCTGTGTAGCTGCCCGAAACCATTGAATGTACGAGGCTCATAGATATTTTGTCCAATTGCAGTCAAGGAGAATGCCCACTTTTCTTTACAGTGTCTCCACATCTATGGGGAAGCCCGCACACACTCTACAGTCTCAGAATCACTGATCTAAGCTTGGAAACACATGGGGGGGGAGGTGTTTAAATAAAAGATACACGTTGCCGTAAGATGAATAGGCAGGGATGTTGCTTAGACTTGGGTTCCTAAATTGGAGCAGTCAAAGGCTATATTTAGCCTCCAAGAAACTGCTCTAATTTTTAGCATGTGCCGTACACCTGCAGTTCCCCTGGAAAGCAAGAGAATCGAGATTCTCCTGGCATAAGGAAAATAAAATCACGGGGGCTCCATCTGTGCAGGCTTACATGGGAGCAACATTTTAAGGCTGCACCCATGGTTCCTATTGAACTCAGGGGTTTTTCGCCAGTGTCAGTCATACTCAGAGCAAAGCCATGGAAATTAAAGAACATGACTTGTTTAGGCTCCTTAATTGCAATGGTTCTTCTCCGAGTAAAATTTTGTTGAATACAACCCAGAGAGAGAGAGAGAGATTTCCGAGTAAACAACTCAGACAGGATTCAGCTGCAGCATATTATGTTAGCTTCCAACCCAGCAGGGGGAGCTGCAACATAAAGCTGTGCTGCTCTACTTCCTGTGACTTCTAAACTTCCAGGTCCCCCCCCCCCCGCCCCCAGTGATCTTTTCACTGGCAATGTTTTGCGAGCATCATTAGGTTGCTGCATCCTCCTTCCTTTCCTGTTTCCTCATGTTCATGTTGGCACAGCAGGGCAGGCATGCAACGCCATCCTTGGTTTGAAGTCATACGGCGTGTGTGTGGATTTTAGCTTCAGTAGGCTTAAGGAGGACAATATTGGCACCAGTCCTCCAGGATTTTAAGAACGCATTCCACTGTCCCCTGCCATTTCCCCTTAAGTTCCTGAACTTACTGCAGAATGCGGCACCCAAATGCACAGAGCTCTGTTGCGTTACAAGTACTGCTGTAAATACGGAACGAGAGATTCTTTTCAGTCCAAGAGTCACATTCTGTTCTGGGTAACTTTCCAGTGACCAGAGGGAACAGAGAGCAGAACAAAAATTGCAGATATTACCTTTGTACCACAGGCTAGTTTCCACACACACAGCCCTCTCTACCCTCCATCCAGTTAGCAAAAGGTGTTGACAGAGATCAAGGGCACATTCCAGCCAGGCAAAAGCATTCAAGGATGGTGAGAAGCAGGGCTGGTGTATCCCAGTAGAGAGATGGTGTTGCTGGTGAGGGAGTGGTATGGGAAGATTCCCAAGGGCCAGTTAGAGGGGTTTGGAGGGCCACGTTAAAGTCCCAGGCCTGAAGTTTCACACCCCAGCGGGAAAATGACAAAATCATTAATAGTAGACCCTGGAATAAGAACACAAGAAGAGCTTGCTGGATCAGGCCAGGATACTGTTCTCACAGTGGCCAACCAGATGTCTGTGGGAAACATGCAAGCATTATTTTTAAAAATGAATAATTAAAAATACACTTCACCCTTCAAAACTGGCAGTGCCCAATGTCAGGGCTTGGCATTGTGGGGTACCTGCTCAGAAACGGAGCAGATGGAACTAAGCATTGGTCTGTTCTTACAAGGAAGGCTTGGCTAATCCTCACAGTTTCTTTCCATTGCCAAGTGTCCCACAGGGCTGGCTCAAGACATTTTGGCCCCTGATAAAGTTAAAAGGACCCCGACTGTTAAGTCCAGTCGCAAACGACTCTGGGGTTGTGGTGCTCATCTCGCTTTACTGGCCGAGGGAGCCGGCGTTTGTCCGCAGACAGCTTCCAGGTCATGTGGCCAGCATGACTAAGCCACTTCTGGCAAACCAGAGCAGTGCATGGAAATGCCGCTTACCTTCCCACCGGAGTGGTATCTATTTATCTACTTGCACTTTGATGTGCTTTCAAACTGCTAGGTTGGCAGGAGCAGGGACCGAGCAATGGGAGCTCACCCCATCGCGGAGATTCGAACCGCTGACCTTCTGATCGGCAAGCCCTAGGCTCTGTGGTTTAGACCACAGCGGGCCCCTGAAGCAGACCCCAAAATGATGCTCCTCTCACCAACAGAGAAGAAGGGATGAGGGAAGAGCTACATCATGAACAAGGGGGGAAGAAAGATCAACATTGAGATCTTCCACCCCAGTGGATCCTGCTGCCTGAGTCAGTCCCTTACCTTTATGGTGTGCCATAAAGAGTGTCTTTCTGTGGCTGGGGAAGAAGTATTTTGGTTTCTTCTTCAGCCCATATTTTCCTATCATCACAATATGATTCTAACTAGAGGGGGTGATTTTTGCACGCCAGCCACCAGGTGGATGTATAGAAAATGTCACACACAATGAGTTTGCTAATGTTTTCCGTGAAGTCAGCATTGCGTGTTTGGGGCAAACTTCAGCCGGGCCCCTCTTTGACTGCTGGAGGGAGTGAAGAGAAAGAGGAAGCCAAAATGCTTTCCCAGAAAGTGAAACCAAGCCAAACTGAGAAAGGCAAGTTTTAGAAAAGAATGGTTATTTATTGCACTTACTAGTCATTATGCCGCAAAGTGACTTACAAACAAAGGAGCGCAGAAATTAAAATCAACATAAAACAAAAACAGAATAAAAGCTAATAATAATAATAATAATAATAATAATAATAATAATAATAATAATA
>JAXCMG010000005.1:3941373-4014126 GCA_034642415.1 Podarcis siculus | reverse complement strand
CCCGTGAAAATCTACGAAAGCATATATATATATATATATATATATATAGCCTTTCAAGAGGATCAGACAGATCCATGGAGGAGATCTAGTAGGCTTTTCTTATGTCCTTAAACATTCGTCTCAACTTGGAAACTATTAATTCCACTGAACATACAATGGTTGGACAGCACGGGGGGCAACTGCTGAACCAGGACTAGAGGTGTGGGTGGCTGATTGGCTAAGCTCTCTTAAACAGGGCACATGGAATAAGTTTTGTGGCCATTGCAGTGGGGAGCTGGTCTTCCGCTATAGCTTTTATGCCTTACACCTTGCACCAGATTTCTGGGAAAGAACAGCCATATTTTTGGCGTAGTTTAGTTTGTAAAAAAAAATGTCCTTTTTTTGCATCTCATGAATCCATCTGAGGTGGGGAGGGGAAAAAATAAAACAACAGAGTGCAACCAGATGCACCGTTCAAGGGGGACATTTAACCCAGAAGCAGGAGCAGATTTCCATGCCAAGCGACGGAAACTGCCTGAACAGAAGTTCCTCCTTTCTTTGCTCACAGCTGCCATTGACACACATATAGCCTGAAGGGGCTATCAGAATACAAAGCTGAAGATGGCTAAAGACATTAAAAATTATATGATGTGAGCACCATCTACGCTCGGCACATGATCAGAGGGGGAGATGCATTGTGATGCATTGGGCAAAAGAGAGTTTCTGCTGACATTACATATTGCAGCTCTCCGGTCAAAGATGTTTTTAACAGGCCATGAAATATACATAGCTTGACAAGCTGCTCATAAGGTGCATATGTATTTACTGAAACATGCACACTGCCTATCTGGATATAGCAAATGTGCTGTCTCTTTTTGGTTTCTGTTTGCTTTGCTTTCCCTCTCTCTTTTTAAAAAATTACCAGTAAATATAATGGGCTTCTTCATCTTTCCGGCTGAATTGTGACTCCTTTGGGAGCATTCATCACCAAATGTGATGATAGGACTGATCATATGAGTGATCTTCTCGGCGCGGGGCTTTTTTACATTCCCAGCACTCTGCTGAATATCCCTCTTGTGCCTCTGGACTGGCGGCGATTGCAAGGTCCCTTCATGGGCTCCGTTAGGCTAAATAATAAATATCCCACTTAGAGGAAGGTTGTAAATCTTGCCACAAGGCTGGGACAATTTGCATTTTTCCACTGGGCGACACTGGTGCTTTGTAAGTCTATAATTTACTTGTGGAGGCAGAAAATGGACTCCGTGCTAACCAAATGCTTTAATAAGGCATGTGGTTATTTGTTATGTATCAGATGCGATGAACTCCGGAGTGGGAGAGGTTACTGTAGAAGCCCATTTCCAACAGGATGATTTACAGCAGTGATTTCTCCATATCGGTGCATTATATTGCCATTTGTTCCAGATTAGGGTTCAGCGAAAGTGGCCTCCCCAAATTCTTCATGCTATTTCTGGGTGGTGCATTCAGGAGGGCAGCTGTGAGCAGGGCCATTTCACCAAATCTTCTTGGAGGGTTGTGGAATTATCCAACAGTTCTTCTCAGAAAACTCTCTTCTGAGAAATACTGGCTTAAAGGTAAAGGGACCCCTGATCACTAGGTCCAGTCGTGACCGACTCTGGGGTTGCGGCGCTCATCTCGCTTTATTGGCCAAGGGAGCCGGCGTACAGCTTCCGGGTCATGTGGCCAGCATGACAAAGCTGCTTCTGGCGAACCAGAGCAGCGCACAGAAATGCCGTTTACCTTCCCGCCAGAGCAGTACCTATTTATCTACTTGCACTTTGACGTGTTTTTGAACTGCGAGGTTGGCAGGAGCAGGGACTGAGCAACGGGAACTCACCCCGTCGCAGGGATTCGAACTGCCAACCTTCTGATCGGCAAGTCCTAGGCTCTGTGGTTTAACCCACAGCGCCACCTGCGACCACCTGGCTTAAGTTATCTTGAGTTTAGGAGTGAGACTACTGCTGGCTCAGCTAACCCAAACCCAGGGGGGTGGGAAACAAGCCTTTAAAACAGAGTTTGACTCACACAACCTATTTGGGCCAGTGCATATTCCACCAGGTTGCCAGACTGAGCTGGAAAAGGTGTCACCCTCCCCTTTCCTCATCACACCAATTTTGAAGCCTGCATCTTGTTTTTGTGTTGTTTGGTTTGTGTTGTTTGGTTTAGGTTTAGGGTGAGGACCTTTTCTGGTCAGTGGGCCAGATCCTTTTCTCTCCACCCACAGGAAAACCAGCTTTCACAGACGGACATTATAGTGAAGTCAGGTCATGTTCCCCTTTGACAGCCCAACTGTTAGGACTTTGGCACACAGTGTGAGGCTGCTTGAAAGCCCTTTTGCAAACAGCCCCATGCCATTCTTTAAACCTCCAGTTTTTAGAGGAGCTGTCTGCAAAAAGGGCTCTCAAACAGCTCGTGCTACTCATTGAACCTCCTGTTTTCAGACGTTTAAAGAACAGCATGGAGTTTCTTGCAAAAGGGCTTTCAGCCAAACTGAGCAGGACTGAACCCTCAGCTCACCAACTCCGGAGCAGAGAGTACAATCCTACTGGCTGTGGGGCTTTGCTTCACCAGTATGTTTGTCACTGGGGAACATTTAAATATGTTTAAAATAGGTGTTTTTGTGTGTGTGTTTTTAAGATCAATGCAGAAATGGAAGAGAAGGGAAGTAAGGGTAAAAGTATGCAAAAGTGCCATGGACCAAGAGCTGCCAGCCCTATTCATGGTCAGTCTATGCGCAGTGATGGCAGTCTCTTGTGCCCTAGCACACCACCTCACTGGCCACAGCTGTTTTTACATTGCAAATGGTCTCGGGAATGGCCTGTCATGTGGTAAAGATCATTATTCACCACTTCCTGGTAGATGTAATTTTTCACATGTCTTCAAGGATATGGTAATAGCAACCTTTCTGAGAACTGCTTCATGCTTCAAGCGGCAATTGTGGTTGCAGCGGAATACTGGTGTAACACCAGTGTTCCTATTAGGAAAAGAAAAGAAAAATGAAAGGACATGTTCGCACTCTGACAAGCCTCAAATGGACACAGTTTCCCAAGGTGTGATTTCTGGGGAACTAGTGTGTATCGCCTGCATGTCACACAGCCCTTGCAGGAAATAATGGTGTAGCGACAGCACATGACTTCAAGGGTGGGCCTGTAATGTTGTGGTCAAGGACCTGCTTGGGTGCAGAAGGTCCCAGGTACAGACCCTCCAAGTGTCCCTATTTTCCAGGGACGTCCCTGATTTAGAGAAGCCGTCCCAGTTTCAGATTTGATCCCAGAATGTCCCACTTTGCCTTAGGATGTCCCTAAGGCATGTTGGAGAAATGTTGGAGGGTATGGAGTTATCCAACCCCAGAGCCATCTGAAGGCAATCCTGCATAAGGAAGGCTCCCCCCCCAATGTTTTATGTTTTATTCTGTTTTTGTATATGTCGGAAGGGGCGTGGGTGGCGCTGTGGTCTAAACTACTGAGCCCAGGGCTTGCCTATCAAAAGGCTGGCGGTTCAAATCCCTGCGACGGGGTGAGTTCCCATTGCTTGGTCCCAGCTCCTGCCAACCTAGCAGTTCGAAAGCACGTCAAAGTGCAAGTAGATAAATAGGTACTGCTCCAGCGGGAAGGTAAATGGTGTTTCCATGGGCTGCTCTGGTTTTGCCAGAAGTGGCTTAGTCATGCTGGCCACATGATCCAGAAAAACTGTCTGTGGACAAACGCTGGCATATAAAGGTAAAGGTAAAGGACCCCTGACCCCAGTTGTGAAAGACTCTAGGGTTGCAGTGCTCATCTTGCTTTACTGGCTGAGGGAGCCAGCATTTGTCCACAGACAGTTTTTCTGGGTCATGTGGCCAGCATAACTAAGCCACTTCTGGTGAACCAGAGCTGCGCATGGAAACACCGTTTACCTTCCCGCTGGAGTGGTACCTATTTATCTACTTGCACTTTGACGTGCTTTCGAACTGCTAGGTTGGCAGGAGCAGGGACCGAGCAACGGGAGCTCACCCCGTCATGGGGATTCAAACCGCTGACCTTCTAATTGGCAAGTCCTAGTCTCAGTGGTTTAACCCACAGCGCCACCTGTGTCCCAAGATTCATTGGGTAGGATTCATCTAATCAGCCTTGTCAGCAAAAGCCCAGCTAAGGGCTTCCGTGGGCAGAATGGGGCTTTGCCTGTCTTTCCTCCTCTGCACCCCTGAAATTGGCTCAGGAGGGGGTTGGGATAACCCCCAGAAAAGTACACAGGGTGAAGAAAGAGGGATCAATCCATCTGAGAAGCCACAATGAAACAATTAGAAAAGTGCAACATTGAATCACACCCATTAATTTCAGTAGGTCTACTCTGAATAGGACTTAGTTTAATACTCATACCCACATTTTCTGTTACTACTTCTCCTATCCACACTTGCTTCAATACCATTATTATTATTATTATTATTATTATTATTATTATTATTATTATTATTATTATTTTGTGTGTGTCATTCCTGCATCAATTTTTCAATCAGTCATACAAACGATCCCAGCCAATTAGGGATCATGCGGTGAATGTGATGACACCTCGATTTGGCTAAGTGCTGATGTCACTGGAGATAAACAAAGCTATTCAGAGTGATGGCAGCGCTGCCTGAATAACCAGGCGCTTTTGACCCCTTTCAAAGCAATCACCGAAAGTTACCCCAAAGGGAGGTGCTTTTAGACGCTGCCCCAAAAATGCCTGCCTTTTTGACTTAGCCTTGATCTGGATTGCCAGATTAAATTGCGGGTCGGTTTTCTTATATTTTAGTTTTTAGCCTGCTGCTTTCATCTGCCCTTAAAAAGAAATGCCCTGCATTTTTTAAGCAGTTAATTGAAATGTTTTATTCATGCTGATTATACAAATTTTGTGAGCTGCCGTGGAAACATATATATTACACACACCACAACTGAATCAAGTGTCCCTGACCTTGTAAGGAGTTATTGATCCCTTCCTTCAACTAAACCAAGGATGGTCTGGGAATTGAATGTGGGCCACCAGCTTCTCTCTCTGGACCTTGAGACTCAGGCCACACACCCTACCCAGACACATCATCTTCACAGGTCTTTGCCTGCATGGAATTTGCCTTTGATCTCTGAGAATGGCTTCTGCTTGCCTTGATGGAGGATAGAAATGTGTGTGAGAGTGGGTACTAGCTTACTGTACAAAGGTAAAAATACATAGAATCATAGAATTGTAGAGTTGGAAGTTACCTCCAAGGGTCAATCCAGTCCAACCCTCTGCAATTCAGGAATCTCAACAGAAGCATCCATGATGGACAGCCATCCAACCACTGCTTCTAAACCTCCAAGGAAGGAATCCACACCCTCCCAAGGAAGACCGTTCCACTGTCGAACAGCTTTTACTGTCAGAAAGTTCTTCCTGATGTTTTGTCAGAATCTCTTTTCTTGTAACTGGAATCCATTGGTTTGAGTCCTACCCTCTAGAGCAGAAGAAAACAAGCCTATTCACACTTCCATGTGACAGCCCTTGAGATATTTGAAGATGCCTATCATGTCTCCTCTTTTCCAGGCTAAACATACCCAGCTCCCTCAGCCGTTCCTCATAAGACCTGTAATCATCTTGGTTGCCCTCTTCTGTACATCTAGTCAAACCCCCTGCAATGCAGGAATCTAACCTAAAGCATCCATTACAATGGTCATCCAACCTCTGCTTAAAAATCTCCGAGGAAGGAGAGTCCACAACCTCCTGAGGGAGACCATTCCACATATTAATTGCTCCAGCCATTTTTGCCTCTGGCCCAACCAACCATTGGCATGTGACCCCTGGGAGGTTGCTCAGAAGGAAATGTGGCCCTTAAGATGAAAGAGGTTCCCTGCCCCTGATCTAAATTCAACCTCTCATTCACAACTGAACATGTAAAGCAAATCCTAAACTGAAATGTTTTTCCAGGTTGGTAGTATCTAAAATTCTTCTGGTTTACCGGAATAAGGACTCAAGCGCAGACAGGTAGCCCTGATCAACGTATTCTCTAGTGGGTCCCCTCTTCTGTCAACTGGCCGTGGTGGGCTTGATTTAGTGACATTGCCCCAAGTAACACTGAGCAGCTCAGTCTAGGCACCTTCTTAATTTCCTACAATTCTCCAGAGTACGGCTGGGGGATATATAGACATATTGACCAAAACCAGTTTGAAGTCCATCTCGTAATATTGGTTTCATAATTTTTGACCTGGCAATATATCGTGAATCATGATGTGTGTTGGGGCTGGGCGATATATCATCCAAAACCGGTTTAGAGTCCATCTTGTGATATCGGTTTCATAATTTTTGACTTAGCTTGTGAATCATGATATGTGTGTGATGCAAAAATCACAATGTCGGAAAAACCATGAGAAGCCAGGTAATGCCCCATCCACATTTCAGATACCGTGATATATTGGTATATCACAGTGTTTCATGATGTTGAAAACCAGATACAGTGGTACCACAGGTTACATACTCTTCAGGTTACATACGTTCAGGTTACAGACTCTGCTAACCCAGAAATAGTGCTTCAGCTTAAGAACTTTGCTTCAGGATGAGAACAGAAATCGTGCTCCTGCGGCGCGGCAGCAGCAGGAGGCCCCATTAGCTAAAGTGGTTCTTCAGGTTAAGAACAGTTTCATGTTAAGTACAGACCCCCAGAATGAATTAAGTACTTAATCCAAGGTACCACTGTATCTCCCAGCCCTACCTCAGAGTAATGATGGCTCAGGCACATTGACAGAAATTTTTAAAAAGGCTAGCTAGCTAGGTAGAACAGCCTCATTCTGCTCAGAAAGCTGGGCCAGGAAAAAACAACATTTTTAGCAGATGCCATGTGGCCAGACTAATGCTGCCAGAGTGCAAAGTGCCAAATTTGAAATATTTCTTAAAACGATGGGATGGCTGAGACCCGCACTTAATTGCCAACTGATGCTTCCTTGAAACAAATGTGCTTGGTTCAGTTGAGTGTGCTGGTGTTGCAGTTGTTCTGCCAGCAAACAAAAAAAACCCAATGGCATCATTGAGAGTTCAGTTTGCATCAGACCCAATCGCTCATAAGTATGGCTGAATTTCTCCTATCGATTGCCATGCAGTCCTGTTGCGGAATGTGCCCAGTGTCCGGGACTCTGCTCAGGAGTCACCTTGCCAGATATTCCATTTAATGTGCACAGCTGACATCTTGTCATAAAGCATTGCGCGGTTGCATTAGCAAGCAGCTGGTGCTCAGGAATGGACTCGAAGAAATGCTGAAGACCTGAGCCGTCCATTGACTTCATTCGGCCATCAGGATGTTCTCAGCATTATTAATTTTCCGGGACGCGAGGCTGAATTCCAAATTCCTTTGCAGCAATTGGGATTACGGCACTGTCTACATATTAAATAGAATGGCCTGGTTGTGACCACTTCCTTTCCTTGTTCCCATGCTGCTCTAAAGCAGGGTGGCTAACACTTATCAGTTTGACAGTAGCATTCATAATTGGACGCAAGCCAGACGTGGGTGAGGCCACACCACATACTCTCATGCGCTCTCCCCCATGCACACACTTACAGGCAAGCCACTCCTACTTAATTAACCCATGCATATCATCACAGTCCTGTATAACTGCCCCAATACCATCATAAGGGGTGTATGGGGTGTTAAGGGAGGGGTAGTACCTCTGGTGGGGGACACATCATGCTCCTTCTGGGGTAGTTTGCCCACCTTTGGTCCCTCACCTGTGGCTCCTAGAAGTTGTCAGCATGCAACAGTGGCCACATGCCAGGAACAGCTTTGACTGGCTGGCTAAACCAGGTGAGGATAGCTAATGGGTCTCAAATCCTCAGTGAGTCAGGGACTTCTCCTGCATGTGAAGCCAGGCTCCAGCAGATTCAGAGGATGAGACCAATAGTGGGTCCAACAGCAAGAAGGCCATTTCTGCACATACTGTAGAGGGAAATGAGGGCAGGCGGAGCTCAACAACATGGGAAGGTAGCCTAGGAGAAGGAAAACTCTGATCCTAAGCCTCTGCTGCCTTGTGGGATATCTCTGGGAGAACAAACGGCTAAGGAGTAAACCCTACACAAATCCAGAGTGGAGTCCCTAAGACGGTTGGACAGCGCCTTGTATATCTCCTTCAGGCAACTCCTGCAGCCAAGCTGGTGCAAAGCATATTGCTGTGCTTTCCTTTGGCCCCATCAGTGAGGCTGAGAGGGGGGTCTTGTCATCTGGGCAGCCAAGGACCTCTGTACACACTGCCCAGGCTTGCACCCCAGGGAGGTCACTTTGGTGCTGCTAACGCAGTGGTTTGAATTCACTCCTGAAGGCCACTCCATTGTCTCCCAAGATAGATGCCAACAACCATCAAGAAGACAAGTGATGATGAATGCATAATATAAAGACCATCTGGTGAGACACACAAGGTCCTTTCCTACTGAGAAAACTCTCACACTGGTGCAGCCCTGCCCAGGCCAGCACATTTGTGGAGGGTTTCAGCTTTTTCTTTTTGCCACGTATTAGGTGGCTTTCTACATAATACAAGCAAGAAGCACAAAACAAAACAAATCCTAAAGGCAATCCAATCCTATGTCATCCATATTTTATTCCAGACAAGCTGAAACAAATTCTCACTGAATGCATTTTGACTGGGATTAGCAGAGAGGTCAAAGTCATTTCACACATTGTGTACAGGCAAATCCAGCTTTGCCAAGAGGCAGATGCTCAATAGGTACCAAGTCGTTCACCTGGTATATTCTGTGGTTTATACCCAGCAGCCTTGTCAGCTGCAGCTGAGTTCCAGATCACGGCTACTGAGAGCAGGCCTCACGCTGACGATATTTAATCATGACGAAATTGAGTCAGTCGCCGAATAACGATGATCCATCTCTTAAATGGAAAACTGACATGATTTTCCATCAGATAGCCACTAATAAAGAATACTTCATCTGCTAATTCAGTCTTTGGTTGCAAAGTGCCCCTTATGGTGTATAAAAATATTGAATCGATAGCGAAATGGTATGTAAAAATGAGGGCGAGCTATTGAAAATGCAAGGGCGGGGTGGGAAAGACAGCTTCAGATGTCTCTTCTACTGGAGTCAGATTTCTGCTTTCAAAAAGCCGAACGCAATAGCTGAGCCATTGGGGGTGGGGTGGGGGGAGAGAATGCAGGTGTCACACATTCCTGAGAAGGGGGGAATGCATTATGTGTCACCGGGATGAAGGTATCGCTTTTTCCATCAAGCCTCCTGCCACTCTTTCTATTTCCAGAAGCCAGCAATCATTTCCCCCCAATGGTGCAGGTTAAAAAAGAAAAAAAAAACAGGAGGAAATGAGAAATATAGATGCCTCCTGGTGGGGTGCCAATACCTGGGACATGGTCAGGCAGAAATCCAGGGTGCTCAAGAGATGCAAGGACAATATGTTCTGCTGCCATCGCAGCCCCTCCCAAGTGCCACCCCAGCACCCTGATCTTCTCCCACCTGCTCACCTTCTCCCTCCCTGTCATTTGCCACTGTGTCATCTTAAGAAGACCCCTGCTGGATCAGCCCAGAGGCCCATCTAGTCCAACATCCTCTTCTCACTGTTGCCAACCAGTTGCCTTTGGGAAGCCAGTGGGCAACATCGCTCTCTTGTGGTTTCCAGCAACTGAAAATCAAAAGCACATTGTCTCTGATGGTGGTGGTAGAACATAGCCATCAAGGTTTGTAACTGCTGATGGCCTCCGTAGATTTATCTAGTCCATAGATTTGTCCATCCTCCATAGATTTGTCTAATCCACTATTAAAGCCATCCAAGTTGCTGGCCATCATTGCCTCTTGTGGGTTGCATATTCCATGTTTTCACTATGCGCTGTGTGAAGAAGTTCATTCTCTTGTCTGTCCTGAATCTTCCAACAGCTTCATTGTTTGTACCCAATTATGGGTACAATTATGGGTATTATGAGAGAGGGAGAAAAACATTTATCTGACCATTTTCTCCATGCTAGCTGGAGCTTATGGGAGTTGTCCAAAGCGGTTAGAGGACAACTTGCTCGGGTAGGCTGCTTTAGATTAGGGCAGAACCAACCATTATGGGGTGCGGGTGTAGTGTTCCTGCACTCTCGGTCTCCATAATGTCCTACTCAACTTGTCCTAAGTCTTCCTGAATTTTCCACACCGCTGCCAGCAGCTTCCAGTGATACGATAGTCAGTGTGGTGGTTAGATTGTTGGACTAGGACTTGGGCGACCAGGATTCAAAACCCCACAAACCTTGAAGCTCACTGGGTGGCCTTGGACCAGTCACTCTTTCTCAGCCTAACCTACCCCACAAGGTTGTTGTGAGGATAAAATGAAGAGGAGCAAAATGATGTGCCCCACCTCTAGCTTCTTGGAGGAAAGATGAGATATAAATGTAAGAAGAAGAAGAATGAGCAGGGGTTGAAAAACATGTGTTGTAGTGCTATCATGTTGTAGGGTAGACTCATCTAGATATGGTGGAAAGAGAAGGTTGACGCAAGGATTATTATTTTTCTTGCAACCCCCCTTTTGTTCTTTTTGCAGTGGCTGTTTTGACACCTGTCATTCCATCCCAGGACTGACTGCTGGCCACTTCAAAGATGTGCTTCTATGGCTATATTCCGACTGCTTCCCTAAAAACACTTTGAGAACATGAAAAGAAGCAGGCAGCACAGTACTAAGCAGCCAGCAGATATATTATTTCAATAAGGAGGATGGAAAACTAGTATTAGGTGATAGACGATACAATTTTGGTATGCTTTGTTCAGCCGGCTTTTTATTTTCTAATGTTTTGACTCATTGATTTGATGCCTCTCCATTATGCACACGCTTCTGCAGATGTTTCCAGCAATGATTATGCTTTGCACTGATCGAGTGAATAAAACCACTGCAGAAACTGCCATTAGAGATCACAGGATCATTTGCAAATCATTGTCTTTCAAATTGAAGGAATTCTACTGAGAGACTTGCCAATTTCCCCCTCATTTTACTGGGGGAAGCACTGCCACAATTCTTCTATTCCTGGATCATCATTATTATTCTTTAACTGGAACAACTTTTCAAAGTGTAGGATTCGTACTTGACGCTGGAACATAGGAAGCTCTCTTATACGGAGTAAGGCCATGGGTTCATTTGTCTCAGTGTTGCCTACAATGAGTAGCAGAAACTCTCCAAGGTCTCAGCAATGGGTCATTCCAAGCCCTACTGGGATTGAACCTGGGACCTTCTACATGGAAAGCAAATGCTATACCATTGAGCTATGGGTCTTCTTCAGTACATTTCCAGTGGCAATCTTATCTCAAATCCAATGCTGTCATTAGAGCAGCTCCATATTCATGGAACAAACCCCATCCCAACACATATGTGGGGCCATTTCTCTATAATGGAAATCTTCAGCTAATTACCTTCTGTGAATTCTGTCCAGATATTCTCTGAAGGTGTGAATATTTGCCCAGTATTGGGTGGAAATTCAATATTCAGCATCAGCAATGACATTCAGCTATTTCCATCTTTGATGGCACTGGATATGCGGCAATCAGCATTTGGTGGCATGCGAGCACACAGAACAGCAAGTAATTCGTGTTTAGTGATATCTGACAACTGCCATGCAGTAGCGTTTAATAATTTTCGTACTAACGGCATTCATTTGAGTAACCCATTGAATGCATCCCATTGAATAGATAGAAACCATGCAAATCATACAACCATAGAATTGTAGAGTTGGAAGAGGGTCATCTGGTCTAAACCCCAGCTGTGCAACTAGATCATACATGACAGATGGCCATCCAACCTCTGCTTAAAAACCTCCAGTGAAGGAAAGTCCACCAGCTGACACATCATCAGAAAGTTCTTCCCAATATTTAGTTGGAATCTCCTTTCTTGTAGCTTGAATCCATTGATTCAGGTCCTATCCTTCAGAGTAGGAGAAAACAAGCTGGCTCCATCTTCCATCTGACAACCCTTGAGATATTTGAAGATGGCTATCATATCTTCACTCAGTCTCCTCTTTTCCAGGCTAAACATACCCAACTCCCTCAACAGTTCCTGATAAGGCTTGGTTTCCAGACCCTTGATAATCTTGATCGCCCTCCTCTGCACACATTCTAGCTTGTCAATACCCTTCTTAAATTGTGGTGCCCAGAACTGGACACAGTAATCCAGGTGTGGTCTGACCAAGGCAAAACAGAGTGGTACTATGATTTCTATTGATCTGGATACTATACTTTTGTTGATCTAGCCTAGAATAGCTTTCATTGCTGCTGCTTCACACTGTTGACTCATGTTAAGCTTGTAGTCCATTAAGGCACCTAGATCCTTTTCACATGTACTTCTGGCAATCTAGGTGTCACCCATTTTATATTTGTGCAACTGGCTTTTCCTGCCTAAGTGCAGAACCATACATTTGTCCCTATTGAAATTCATTTTGTTAGTTTTGGCCCAGTCATCTAATCTGTTATAAAGCTGTCTTGAACCTTGATTCTGTCTTTTGTGGCTGTTGATCTTCAAACTGTGATGGCCAAGTTCCATTAGAAATTTCAGATATGAAGTTTGTGGGTAAATTTAAGATTTCCTTTCAGCTCAACACCTCTCATTCATCTTGCAAATCTTTCCTTGACTCCCAATCCTTACCCCCCAACCAACATGAAGTCTTAGTACAAGGAAATTGATTTGCTCAGAAACTTCCATCCTGGCCTTGTCTATCCCCCTCAAACCATCCACCAAGTCAAGCAAATTCTATTAATGGGAGGTAGAATCAGGAAGTGGCAAGTGGGTAACAGCATATGGCTAGAGACTGGGAGAGGAGATAGAATCTCTGCTGTTTGCTTTCATGATGAATTGCACAGCAATGTTATATTACGGCCATGTGCAACATTAGCCTGTTTCCTGTTGAAAAGCACCCTCAGGAGGGATCACTTTGCAGTCGAGGGGGGAAGGGGGGACACTCGGGTGCTTAACCCTTCTGCTGCCGGCTGCTTTTCAGCTGAAGCTTCCTTCCTTCAGCTGCATCTTATCCCACCAGTGTTCCGGAACTGAGTTTGCCTCACAAACAAGCCCAGAACCCTGCAGAAGAGGGGGAAGTGGTCAAGGAGAAGTTTCTGGTGAAAAGCAGCTGGAAGGAGAAGGTTTGGGCCATTTTCCCAGTGTAGGAAATTGCCCATGAGTGAAATGAACCCCAAGTTTCCCTAAAATGAAATGAGGACTCTTGTGAACTTCTTTCTCAAGATGGAGTGTGTGTGTGTGTGTGTGTACTCACACATCCACCCACCCCATAGTACTGTAAATCAAAAGTGAGGCTTGCTTTCTTCCATTTGGAAAGACACAAGCAAATTATCATGTCCTCCTGTGCTTAGAATGAGCAAAAATACATCTTGGCATGTCGAATTTCACTGCAGCCTCAGCAGTCCGTTCCTTCTGACTATCAACTCCTGAAATCTACGAAAGCAAACGCAGCCTTATTCCTTGTATTCTCTTTACAGATGCTCCCTCTGGTCTTATGTATCAAGCAGAGGTCTCATTAGTTAGCTTCGGAATCCACCACGGCACTCCTCTCATTTATCACCTTGTTTGTTGGGCTCATTTAGAGAGGGGCCATTGCTGAGTGGTAAAGCACAGTCAGACTTGGCTCCCAGCCTATGGGTGGTTGGGGAGGTGAGATATTTGCAAATATGAACACTGGGCCAGAGTCAGCAAAGCACACCATCAGTTGTGATTCCTATCAGGACAGGGGCATAGTGTGAGGAGGGCTAGGGAGCCCATGGTACATGATTTTGAGGGGGTGCAAACTAGGTGCCCCCAATGAAGGGATCCCCATCTTGCCTGCCACTGGAGGTCTCTGGGCCCCAGAGCTTGGCTTGGCCTTGCCGCCGCACCCATAGCCCCCTTGTTGAATGACTGCCTGGCCAGCACTGGGGGCGGGGTGCTCTCGCTGAGGGCCACATCAGTTGGCCAGGCTCCCCCCTGCACGGGCGGCTGGGCTGGTGGCAGATTGTGACCCATGCCCCATGCCTTCTTGGCAGTCGTGGCAGCAAGGGTTCAGCTGGCATGGTGGATGTTGTTCACCCTCTTCATTCAGCCCTTGCTCCCGCCTATTGTGGGTTAAACCACAGAGCCTAGGACTTGCCGATCAGAAGGTCGGCGGTTCGAATCCCCACGACGGGGAGAGCTCCCGTTGCTCGGTCCCTGCTCCTGCCAACCTAGCAGTTCGAAAGCACGTCAAAGTGCAAGTAGATAAATAGGTTCCGCTCCAGCGGGAAGGTAAACGGCGTTTTCATGCGCTGCTCTGGTTTGCCAGAAGCGGCTTAGTCATGCAGGCCACATGACCCGGAAGCTGTACGCCGGCTCCCTCGGCCAATAAAGCGAGATGAGTGCCACAACCCCAGAGTCGGTCACGACTGGACCTAATGGTCAGGGGTCCCTTTACCTTTACCTTTACGCCCTGGGTGCCAATAAAGGATGAAACACCACTGTGTCCCGGGACCAAGGGCAGAACTCCAAAGGTGGCTAGAAACAGAATTGTAGTTGTTCAGAACCATGAAGCCCATCTTGGGAGTGTTGTGGGTATCAAGGCGTTAAACGCTCTGTGCTAATTGGGAATGCCGACTCTGCAGCACGTGATGACTAAGCATCACAAGACATGGGGCGTTGCCCACCTGATCCATTGCCAGCTGGTATAAAGAGGCATGCTTGACTTCCTTCTTCAGTTGGTAGGGGTGGGAAGAGGTGACGGCTTCTCACAGAATGTAATTCCCCCTGCATGCTGTGTATCCTGAATGTAACAAGACTGCTTTGACTGCAACTGAATAAAGCCTTACCAAAAATCCAGCTTGACTCCTGAATGCTTCCTGTGGGGCTCTCGTACATTGTTGTTGTTGTTGTTTAGTCGTTTAGTCGTGTCCGACTCTCCGTGACCCCATGGACCAGAGCACACCAGGCACTCCTGTCTTCCACTGCCTCCTGCAGTTTGTTCAAACTCATGTTTGTAGCTTCGAGAACACTGTCCAACCATCTCGTCCTCTGTTGTCCCCTTCTCCTAGTGTCCTCCATCTTTCCCAACATCAGGGTCTTTTCCAGGGAGTCTTTTCTTCTCATGAGGTGGCCAAAGTACTGGAGCCTTAGCTTCACAATCTGTCCTTCCAGTGAGCACTCAGGGCTGATTTCCTTCAGAATGGATAGGTTTGATCTTCTTGCAGTCCATGGGACTCTCAAGAGTCTCCTCCAGCACAGTACATTGCAACAGTCCAAAGAGGGGTTGGAATAGGATGGTTGCAGGAGGACAGGTGAGGTTACTGGCAAACTAAAGGTAGACAGGAAGATAAGGTGAGATACCTGGGGAAAGGTCTGGGCCTCCAGAGTCAATATACCATGGGAACATAAGAGTCCCGTGTCAGACCATTGGTATATCCAGCTTAGTACTATCTATACTGCCTGCCAGTGACTTTTTGGGCTTTCAGGTAAGGGCACCCTAACTGGAGATGCCAGGGCTTGAACCTGGACTAGGTGGGCCATTGGTCTGATCCATCAGGCTCTTATGTTTCTCCAAGCTCAAGCCCCTGACAGAAACCCTGTAGGGACAACAAATCTGTTCAATGGGCAATACAAGGCAGTTGATATACTCTTTTTTTAAAGGAATACGGAAATAAACACATAGGTGAGAGAAGATAGCCTTGCACTTATTTCTTCTCCCCCTTTTTGATAGACTGCAGGGTATCATGCAATTTCCTGCCAACTACTAAATCAATTCAAGCTTCTTGCCCTGGTTGGGTTTTTTAAAAAAACCATCGCTCAGAAGACATCCAATAGGAGCCCGGTCTCGTTCTCAGCCATACTGTCTAACCAGTGTTAATACACACAGATAGATTGCCTTTGCATTTTTAAATATGCCCGTCTATTGTTAATCCATCAACACAATGCTGTTTCTGAACAGGTAATTAAAGTGTTTCATTGTTGATCAACAACAGGGCCAAAAAAAAAAAGATTAGCAATATCCCTGCGAGCGTTCTGATTGTCACTGCAATTTAGAGAAATTAAGACAGCTCTGCTACTTTAAATTATACATAAGAGCGCGATTGTAATGTGCCTTAGACAACTCTGTTTACTCAGGGTAACAAATGTGATGCATGTACATTGAAGTGTGTTTCCTTGGGCCATACATCACGGGCACTAGGTGCTGTTTCTGTTGACATCTGAATCCCAATATCAGTCTGCTGAATATTCTTGTGCAGGTCCTACAAGGATAAAATCATAGAATCTTAGAGTTGGAAGGGGCCCAAGGCTCAACTAATCCAACCCCCCACATGTAGGAATCTCAGCTAAAGCATCCATGACAGATGGACATCCAACCTCTGCTTAAAAACCTCCATGGAAGGAGAGTCCACCATAGGAATCTGTTCCACTGCCGAATAGCTCTTACTGTCAGAAAGTTTTTCCAAAAGTTTGGTCGGAGTCCCCTTTTTTGTAGCTTGAAGCCACTCCCTTGAGTCCTACCCTCAAGAGCACGAGACAACAAGCTTGCTCCCTCTTCAATGTGTCAGCCATTAAGATATTTGAAGATGGCTACCCTATTCCCCCTCAGTCTCCTCTTTTCCAGGCTAAACATACCCAACTCCTTCAAGCGTTCCTCATCAGGCTTGGTTTCCAGATCCTTCATCATCTTGGTTGCCCTCCTCTGCACACGTTCCAGCTTGTCAACATCTTTCTTAAATTGTGGTCTCCAGATTTGGACACAGTATTCCAGGTGTGGTCTGGCCAAATCAAGACTATGAGCCTGGTCCACATCATAACATATATATCCCATTCCTACTATTTGTACCCTAGGGGTATAGCAAGTCTGAGTCCTTCTTCAACTCTACCCTGTGTGTTTTGTTGACAAATAGCCCCCAGATGGCCAAAAATGTTCCTGATACACCTTCTGAATTTGACAATCAGCATTGAAGACTTTGAGAAATAGTCAATGTAGCATCACAACCACCCTGGGAGGCAGAGAAGGTGGTATGACCAAGGCCACCCAGTGGATTGCATACCCCACTCCTGAATGGAGTCTGGAATAGGGATACCTTTACACCAGCTTCATGTAACCTAGTGTAAGTTCTGCTGGCTTAGGATTGCTCTGCCTGGTGGCATTCCACCACCCCAATTATGTCGGTCTGTGGGGGTAGCCACTTATGCATCCCTCAAGTCACTCCCTCAAGTGTTTTGGTCCCAAGTAAATCTTAAAAAGCAGAGACATCACCTTGCCGACAAAGGTCCGTATTGTTAAAGCTATGGTTTTCCCAGTAGTGATGTATGGAAGTGAGAGCTGGACCATAAAGAAGGCTGATCGCCGAAGAATTGATGTTTTTGAATTATGGTGCTGGAGGAGACTCTTGAGAGTCCCATGGACTGCAAGAAGATCAAACCTATCCATTCTGAAGGAAATCAGCCCTGAGTGCTCACTGGAAGGACAGGTCATGAAGCTGAGGCTCCAATACTTTGGCCACCTCATGAGAAGAGAAGACTCCCTGGAAAAGACCCTGATGTTGGGAAAGATGGAGGGCACAAGGAGAAGGGGACGACAGAGGACGAGATGGTTGGACAGTGTTGTCGAAGCTACCAGCATGAGTTTGACCAAACTGCGGGAGGCAGTGGAAGACAGGAGTGCTCTTTGGTCCATGGGGTCACAAAGAGTCAGACAAGACTAAACGACTAAACAACAACAACAATTTAGGACTTTATAGGTTAACTTCAGCACCTAGAATTGGTCTCAGTAACACATATTCAACCAGTGCAGATCCTTCAGAACCAGTGTGATGCGATTCTGACCAACTACTGAACACCCTGCCAGCAACATTCTGCTCTAGTTGCAGCTTCTGAACTGTCTTCAAGGGTGGCCCCACAAATATCGGATTGCAGATTTCATGTCTCTAATATCCTGAGCTCCTGACTGTGCAAATGAGCCACTCTCCTTTAGTTTTCCTCCTCCTCCTCCTCCTCCTCAGCCTTCCCAGTGTGTGAATCAGCTCTTGCCGACCTGTGATCAGAACGTGCATTATGCAAGCTTGAGGAGCCAGGATCTGTGTTTAAAAGTCATTTTCAAAAGGCTCCCCCTCCCTCCATGTCAAGCTCTGAGTGCAAAATGAACGATGATATCAAAGCAGTTGCATTTTTCAAACAGCAGCTGCATTTCATGGCAGAGACAATGGCTGCAGTGTTGGGAGGGGAAAGTAATTGACATTCCCGGAGGGAAACCTCTTTAAAAATTCGGGACCTACTTCCCTTGGATTTATTGTCAGCGGCTCTGTACAGCCTCAGAATATGATAATGCTTCCTTCTTTAAAAAAAAATAATATAAAAAAGCAAGGGGGAGAACAACAGACCCATAAGTTTGATTCAGCACTATCCTGGAAGGCGGAAAAACACAAGCGATAGGAAGGCCATGACCTTTGGTTGATCTTCAAGCGGTTTAATAACAAATGCCAGGTGAGGACAGCAGATCTAAATTAAAACCCCAAAGGTCAAAAAATAGCACACTGGAATTTGTCTGGAAGAAGCAGACTGCTTAGCAAACCAAGGCACCCTGCTCATGTAGGAAGGGCCAAATATGCAAATGAACCCTGATTGACATGATCAGCATGCAACAGTGCCCACTGAATGCAGACTGAGCTATAGTGTATTTGTGTGTGTGTGTGTGTGTGTGTGTGAACAGATCCCACCGGTTTATGATCTGAGGCTGCCACACAGCTGCCTGAAATCTGCAGTAAAGTTACATTTCCAGAAGCATCACTTATTGATGGAGAACTGATTAACTGCTCGCCAATATATATATATATATTCCCTTCCGGGAAGAAATGCATAAAATGCGTATGGCACCGTAAACTGCCTAACACTGTGAGAATCGAGAGAGGTTCACCCTTGTATATTGAACCATGGCGCCAGCCTTTACCTGGAGACTGGGCTGTAAGTCACACATGAAACTTCTGGCAAGATTGCCATTTCTGATTTTCAGCTGCGCTCCGCAGTTTAACACAGTTTCATGTACGTTAGAGAGACAACACGCAACCAGTTCTCCGTAGAGATAAGGCAGTTGCTAACTTTCCTAGAGTCTAGACCAGCATCTGCTAACCCAATGCCTTCCAGATGTTTTAGACTACATCTCCCATCACTCTGCCGGCACAAAACATCTGAATTACACCAAGATGGTGAAGGTTAATCTAGGAGGCTGGCCAAGAAAAGGAATCTGGTAAGGGCCTGGTTTGTTTTCTCAGTGGTTGACAAAATTACAGTCCAATTGCTAATCCTGCATTTCTTGAGCAGGGTCTGTCTTTGTGATGTTACTTTGTAAATTGTTCCCTTTAACAGCAGGGTTTTACCTTCCACACCAATGATAGACCAGAGCACATGTCTTTACTTCCTTCTGTTTAAGCCATGAGAAGAGAGATGGGCAAAGAAGTCAATTTCAATTTCTCATTTTTCCCACACTTAAGTTCAGTTCTCCACATTTCCAGATCTGTTTGCACTCTCTGTTTAAATAATAAAAAAGATCATGAAAGTTCATCAGCATTTGAGTGTTAATTTGTCCTAGAATACTCATTTTTGCAAAGCAGCTTTGTCTAATATAATGCATTTTTGCAGTGAATTTTCATCAGCATATACATCAATATGCACGCTTCACTAATGTTTGCATTTTTGCATATATTACTTTGCTGGGGAACTCCATTGCAAAATTGGAAGAAGTGTAAATTTTGAAGGATGCTTGCATTTTTGTTCACATGTTGTTTCAGAAGCTGTAAATTGGGTAGGTTTTCCTTTAAATGCAAACTTTTTGCTTGCAAGGCAGCTCCTAGGATACTGTGTCAGCTGCATCAATGTACCTTGGATCTCCCTGCTTGCACCCATTTATTCAATCTATATATATATATACAATCTAAATATATATATCTATATATTTGTGGATTAAATGCTTATTACAAAAACTACTGGGGACGCGGGTGGCACTGTGGGTTAAACCACAGAGCCTAGGACTTGCCAATCAGAAGGTCGGCGGTTCGAATCCCCGTGATGGGGTGAGCTCCCGTTGCTCGGTCCCTGCTCCTGCCAACCTAGTAGTTCAAAAGCATGTCAAAGTGCAAGTAGATAAATAGGTACCACTCCGGCGGGAAGGTAAACGGTGTTTCTGTGCGCTGCTCTGGTTCGCCAGAAGCAGCTTAGCTTAGTCATGCTGGCCACATGACCCGGAAGCTGTACGCCGGCTCCCTCGGCCAATAAAGCGAGATGAGCGCCGCAACCCCAGAGTCGGCCATAACTGGACCTAATGGTCAGGGGTCCCTTTACCTTTATCTTTACAAAAACTACCAACACACTGCCCCCCCTCTCTCCTGACAAGCAAAATGATCCTGTAAAAGTCTGCCCTGGAAATCCCTATCAATAGAAGAAGAAGAAGAAGAAGAAGAAGAAGAAGAAGAAGAAGAGGAGGAGTTTGGATTTGATATCCCGCCTTTCACTCCCTTTAAGGAGTCTCAAAGCGGCTAACATTCTCCTTTCCCTTCCTCCCCCACAACAAACACTCTGTGTGGTGAGTGGGGCTGAGAGACGTCAAAGAAGTGTGACTGGCCCAAGGTCACCCAGCAGCTGCATTTGGAGGAGCGGAGACGCAAACCTGGTTCCCCAGATTACGAGTCTATCGCTCTTAACCACCACACCACACTGGCTCTCACCACACTAGGTGAAATGGTGACTGTGAAACCTACCTCCAAGCGTTCACAGAATGCCTTCTGCCATTCCTCTAAGTCCACTGCTACTCACCCTTTTAAATATGCACTTTTTTCTCCTCTCCTTTCCTATCCCATGTTATTTAAGCCCTTTTCTTTCCATGCAGCTAAACTATTAAGGATTCTACCCAGGCACAACTTGATGATTCGACCATCAGGCAGTCTGCCTGCCTTGTCCACATCATGCATCTGCCGGGCATTGAAGTCAGAGCTTTTGGATTAAACTCTTGGCTGGGATAAATCTTTCCTGACCCTGAGATGGTTTATTTGTGGGTTTTGGCTTTTTTAAAGAAAAATAGATTCCTTTCTCCTTCTGAGGACACCATAAAATTGCATCTTGGTTAATGCTTCTTTCCGCAGAGACTTCTAGCAGCTGAACTGACAACAGAAAGCCCAGCAAGGTGGATGAGTCGGAAATGCTACCTTTTCGGTGACTGATCCACTTTTTGCTTGTGGCAATGCAAACTTGGCTGGCGTGCCCAGAACACAGTGTTATGTCTGCTGAAGTGTAAGGGGACTAGCACTTAAGAACATCAGGTGCAATCTGACTAATGGCTTTTAAACTCAGCCAGCTTTCTCCTCTTTTATCCTTTATCTTCTCCTTTTACCAGACCTGAAACAAGCTCCCTGAATGTCCCACCGCAACACTATTCTAAATCTGGCAATGCCTTCAGTCAGATGGTTTGTAGGGCAGTGTGCAGCAGCTCATATTTGGAGATCCGAGGCAGAATGAGTTTCCTTTTATGATAGGATGCCTGCTCAGGTTCATTTTGACCAAGCCTCCTAAAAGTTACTTTCAGAAGAGCATATATCATACAGTATCTTTGACTGGACCTCAGAACTGGATGCTGGTGAAGTTCTTTTTGAGCTGAGGATCAGAACCAAACATTGGGAGCTGTATAAAACCCATCATGAATGAGAGAGGAACTCTTAAAAATCCTGAGATTCTTTGTATTGGGTTGAAATCTGAACCAGAGAAGAATTCCTGAGTTGTTGGACAAACAGCCTCCTCCTCTTACCCTTAAGACAGGTACCACCAACATTTCACCTGTGGGTATAATGGTGCCCTTGAGGTCTTTCCTTGGTGCCCATGAAGCCTCTGAGATCCCTTCCCCTTACTCACTCCTTAGTCACAAAAGGGTGAGAATGTTTATCTTTATCTCCCTTAAAAAGTACATAGAGCTGAAGTAGGAAGTTGGAAGAGTGGGTGTTCCCCATTTCCTCTTGTAGCTCTATGTCCTATTCAAAGCTCAGCTCAATTCTATTGGATCCAATTTTTACCCATATCCCTTGGGAAAGTGAGGTGTACATACATGTGTGCTTTCTCTCTTTTGTCTCATGGGGCAGGGGTGATCGAGGGCAGAAGGAGAGAAATGACCAGCGAAGGTGGCATCCGCAGCACTCATTCAAAAAACCCCAAATGTGCCTATGGACCTAAAACATTATGTATTTATTATTATTACTTATTACATTTAAATACTGCCCTGCATCCGAAGATCTCAGCGTGGTTCCCAAGACAAAATGCTGATGACCTCCACCTTAAAGCTACCCTTGGCCAAGATTTGGCAGATAGTTATACAGTGGTATCTCGGGTTACAGACACTTCAGGTTACAGACTCCGCTAACCCAGAAATAGTACCTCAGGTTAAGAACTTTGCTTCAGGATGAGAACAGAAATCGTGCAGTGGCGGTGTGGTGGCAGCGGGAGGCCCCCATTAGCTAAAGTGGTACCTCAGGTTAAGAACAGTTTCAGGTTAAGAACGGACCTCCAGAATGAATTAAGTTCTTAACCCAAGGTACCACTGTATTGATGTACCTGTAGAAGAAGAAGAAGAAGAGTTTGGATTTGATATCCCGCCTTTCACTCCCTTTAAGGAGTCTCAAAGCGGCTAACATTCTCCTTTCCCTTCCTCCCCCACAACAAACACTCTGTGAGGTGAGTGGGGCTGAGAGACTTCAGAGAGAAGTGTGACTGGCCCAAGGTCACCCAGCAGCTGCATGTGGAGGAGCGGAGACGCGAACCCGGTTCCCCAGATTAGGAGTCTACCGCTCTTAACCACTACACCACACTGGCTCTCAAGAGGTCATAGAGAGAGGTCTGTTCCCCTTGCCCTTGCCTCCCTCGCCTGGTGTCCTGGCATCCTGAGTGTGCTAATAGATAGTACAGCCAGAATGCCTGGTGATGTGTTAGAGATGGGATTTTCATGAGGACTACTGCAAATGAATGCTGACCTTGTTCCTGCCATCACTGCCCAACCAGGTAAGACTTAAAGAGGAAGGGGAGGGTACTTCATAGTAAAGGAAAGCTGATGAGAAGGGCCTCCGTTTGGCTCAGAAAATAATTGCTATCTCCTCCGGACCCCCCAAAACCACTTTATTTCTAGGCCAATAAGAGGTGAGTGGGAACAAGCACACCCATCTTTTGAATTTGCCCTTTCTGTCCTCATCCTGTAACCATCTTGTCATTCCTGCAAACTCCATGTCAATGCTAGGATTTACACCTGTTCAGTGGGACTTCTCCACCCCCACCTCCCCGCTCCTTCCACCGTGCACCCCCTAAATGTGTTCAGCACTTTCTTCCTCAACCCTCTGGAGCAGATTTGGGGAGGGTGTGTGGAGCACAGGAGGGGAGAAGATGCTCTGTAGCTCTCTGCATCCATTTTAAGAAGCAAAAAACAGGCCATTGTTTTGCCACTCTACAAGGTTAGCCTCCCACCAACACATGCAAATACGTGGGGCCAATGGAAGACACTTTGCTGACAGTCTCCCTTGCCAAAAAAAGCCGCACACACCTGGAGCCAGCCTTGTGGAGAGAGGGGGGGATCTTCAAAGGTACTTCAAAGTGGGGAACCTCTGGGCCATATGAGGATTCCCAGTTGGACCCATGAAGCCATTTATCTGTAGTCCTTTCCATCTGCTCCACACCTAATATCATTTGACATCAGGTGTGGGGCAGGTACAATGTCAGCTATCGTTACAGTGGACACTCAATTGTTCCTCTGCAAGCTGGGCTTGCATTCAGCCTCTTTTAAATTGGGCACCATTGTTTTCTACTTGGGAGATCTTACTTAACAGCCAGTTCCTGATGTGAGCAGGGCTTGCTTGCATTCTATGGCGAAATTAAATTTACTTCCAAATGCAAACATGTCAGGGATTGGCTACACATGGAAGTTCTCGACTGAGAGCCCCTGACCCCTATCATAAGTGGGGCTTGCTTTTGGCACTGAATTCGGTCCTGAATGCAACCCTCCCTCCCACCAGGACTGGCTGCATTGGGGTGTTCCCATTCAGGAGGTCACCTTGGGAGCTCCTGGTTGCAGCCAATCCTTGCCACAAGCAGGGTTTGCTTTCTGCTCTGAATGAGTCACAGAATGCAAGCCCTGCTTTTGGAAGGGCGAGTGGTACAAAGTTCTTCTTCTGCAGTCATGGCTTTCACCATTCTGACTGTGCTCCCAGTTCTTCATTTGAAGTGTGATTGGCATGTCGCCCCACCCACCTGCTAAAAATGGTACATAGAGGGTATGCCAGTAGCCCGCTACTGTCATTTACCAGCAAATAAAGTGCATGGTCAGGTAACCACCACTGCTCTTGATTTTGCCCTATTCATCCTTCAACCCTTTGCATTCTGCTTCCAATTCCCTTTCGGATTTACAATGCAGTTTGGGGGAAGTATCCCCCCTCCACCTAGCCTGTCAGGATACGTTAAGCAAAACATTCTCACTCAGGAGGGATGACAGTCTAATGATAAGACCCCGACTTATCACAACCCATTTTGGGCTCTAGGATTCCTTTCCCAGCCAAAGATGATAAGACTATAATGCAGCCTGAAACCCTTTGTACACCTACTTTTTGTCCCGTTGAACACAGGGACTGAGGATGGAATGAAACATCATTACAGGAGCTGTGGCTGATGTCAAAAGCAAATAAAACAAAATTAAAAATCTGCCACCTGAAGTCTCCTAGTAGCATGAAATAAAAGAATTAGAGCAATACCATTATGTCCCGACGCGGGTGGCGCTGTGGGTTAAACCACAGAGCCTAGGACTTGCCGATCAGAAGGTCGGCGGTTCGAATCCCCGCGACGGGGTGAGCTCCCATTGCTCAGTCCCTGCTCCTGCCAACCTAGCAGTTCGAAAGCACGTCAAAGTGCAAGTAGATAAATAGATACACATCTCACTAGGTGAAACCATTGACTCCCTCTGAAGGTTAGGGAAGTATTTGGTAACTTGGGTAGTGGGGTGGGCAAACTGAGTAAATTCAGAGTTCTTACTTTTAAATATGAGGTAAGCAGAGAATTTGCCTCTCTCTTTTAATAACAAAAAGGCCACTTCAAATAGGAGCTTGGCTTTAGTTCAGCACTGTACCCACAGACTGACACAATCTACTTCCTCATAGCCCTTCTCCAGTAAGTATTGTAATCTAAGCTGTAATCCAGGGCAACCAAAACTTATACTGCAGAGAGGTTGAAAAACCCCCTCCAGATTTCCTCCTTCTGACCAATGTATCTACTAATGCAGTAGCCAGGAAAGGTGGGTTGTGAGCTCATGAGGTGCCATGATAGAATCAGAGAATTGTAAAATTGGAAGGGACCCCAAGGGTTATCTAATCCAGCCCCCTACAATGCAGGAATCTCAACTAGGTCATACATGGCAGATGACCACCCAACCTCAGCTTTAAAACCCCCAAGGAAGGAGAGTCCACCACCTTTTGTGAGAGTCTATTCCACTGTTAAACAGCTCTTACATCATGAATTTGGGGATGTCATCAAGAGCATGATGTCGTCCAATTTGAGGTCATATGTGGTCTTAGAATGAACCGACCTATTCTCCTGTATTTATGGAAAATAACCAGATTTGCCAAGCTGAAGAAAAGGCATGGGCAGGGCATGGCCTGACCCTTCACTAGTTTCTCTGGGCAAAAGCGTGATTTCTTAGCAGGCTTGAAGTTCTCACCTTAGAAACAACAGCTTCTGCAAAAGGATTGTTGCAATGACACCTAAGACTAGGGAAATGTTGTTTTGTAGTACACAGGCTTACACCCGTGGAAACAACCACCTTTGGGGGATGCATTCCTTGGGTACAGCCAAACGCTCTCTGTGTTGACATAGCTCTAACCTTCCCTGACAGCCATTTTAAGCTTGACCCTGGCATTCCTCGTGAGATCACAAACAGTGTCAAGATGTCCCTGTGGGCTGCTCGGTGCAGCTGCAGACAATAATCTCTTGTGCAGAACAAGAAATAGAAGATGGATCCTCTCAGCCTCATCCCCGGACAGGCACCAACAAAGCTTCTGCAAGGTCATATCCTTCTCTCCCCCCCCCCCTCCTTTCTCTCACCCCAGCAATGCAAAGGAGCCTTCTGGGAACCCTAAGGCTAACGAAGTGTGAAATTTATGTCTATATGCGTATATTGCAAACAAGGTGCCTCTTTTTCCACATGAACTGGTGATTACCCTGGAAGGGGACAAGTGGCAACTATTGCCTTTAAAGGTGCAGTCATCATTTTCCTCTCTGCTCTTGGAAATCGCAGCATCCTTCTGGCCTGGCATTTTGCCTACTGCTTTGCAGAAGCTCAGGCTCACCTTCCTATGGAGCGTTTATGGCATGGGAGCCGCTGGAGGCTGGCTCCTTCTTTTGCAGTATAAGTAATGCCAGATGCCCTGGATTTAGAGTTGCAGACTTTATTTGATTACCGTATTTACCTGGATTAATCAATTAAAACAGCATCCAGCTGATGAATAGCATGACACTTAACAATAGATAGATAGATGATAGATGATAGATAGATAGATAGATAGATAGATAGATAGATAGATAGATGATAGATTTGCAAATGGTAGATTTTTAGAAGACGTATTTTCCCTTCATCCTCAAATAAATCTCTCTTATTGTAAAGTGGTGCCTGCTGCATTTATATGGGCCATCTAATAAATAAGGATGGCACTAGGACGTGGGTGGCGCTGTGGGTTAAACCACAGAGCCTAGGACTTGCCGATCAGAAAGTTGGCGGTTCGAATCCCTGCGACAGGGTGAGCTCCCGTTGCTCGGTCCCTGCTCCTGTCAACCTAGCAGTTTGAAAGCACAAAGTGCAAGTAGATAAATACCTCCAGTGGGAAGGTAAACGGTGTTTCCGTGAGCTGCTCTGGTTTTCCAGAAGCGGCTTAGTCATGCTGGCCACATGACCTGGAAGCTGTATGTCGGTTCCCTCAGCCAATAAAGTGAGATGAGCACCGCAACCCCAGAGTCGTCCGCGACTGGACCTAATGGTCAGGGGTCCCTTTACCTTTACCTTTTACAATCCTATACACCAGTAGTCAGGCACCCCCAGCCCATTTGCCTAATCTGGTCTAACTGTCCTCCCCATTTGTCCCATGAGGCCATTTCAGCCAAGCCAGCCCCTACACCTGCCCTATAACTGAAGTTAAACAGCCCCACACTGCACTTGGGCTGTGTGCGTCTCTTCCCAGGAATCTGTTCAGAGGTAAGGTGATCTGGTAAATGCAGAGCGCTGTTGCCAGCTGGTGAGCAGAGGGTGCAATTATCCTGGTTGCATTTCCCAAGGGGGAATATGCTGGGGGAAGCAGACCCCATTAGGACTGCACTTGCCACTCGCCCCCTCCTGATCGTATGCTTAAACCCTAATTAAACATTAGCTGCACCGCCACCCCAATTAATATGAGGCTGGGTCAGAGTTGGCTCAGTGGCAGTGCATATACAACCCCACTGCAAACTGATGTTGAAATGTAGAGAATGAACTTTAGAATGGAAAAAGTGAGAGGTTGGGAGAAGCTGATATTGACAGATTTCTCCATCCCTTTGGAGGATATGCTATGACGACATCAAGCCTGGAATTCACTGCCGCAAGTTGTGTTGGCAGCAACTAGCTTAGCTGGCTTGAAAAAGGTTTAGGCAAATTCAGGGAAGACAGAGCTGTCAAAATCTGCCAGCCATGTGCTCGTCCCCTGTGAAGTAGGCTTCCATCTTTCTTCTTCATTTATAGAGAACTACAGGATTTCTTTAAAAGGGGCGTGGATGGCACAGTGGGTTAAACCACAGAGCCTAGGACTTGCTGATCAGAAGGTTGGCTGTTTGAATCCCCACGACGGGGTGAGCTCCCGTTGCTCGGTCCCTGCTCCTGCCAACCTAGCAGTTCAAAAGCACGTCAAAGTGCAAGTAGATAAATAGATACCGCTCTGGCGGGAAGAGAAACGGCATTTCCGTGCGCTGCTCTGGTTCGCCAGAAGTGGCTTAGTCATGCTGGCCACATGACCCGGAAGCTGTACAATAAAGCGAGATGAGCGCCGCAACCCCAGAGTCGGTCACAACTGGACCTAATGGTCAGGGGTCCCTTTACCTTTACAGGATTTCTTTAGCATTTAATTGAGTGAGGTTATGCAAACCTTAGCATTTCCAGGTGGCTGAGGGTGGTGTATGTGCTTTCCTTTCCATTCAACATTCCTCCTGTGCTTGCAGCCTCCCTGGCTGCCTGTCCTTCCTGATAAGAAGAAGCCTCATGGGATATGTTTCTTTATGTCGTCTTTCCTGGGCTATCAGTGATGCACTGGGAGGGCCAACTCCAAGTGCCTGAGATGGCAGCTGAACTTGTGCTTAAAAGAAGTCCTCCCTTTTACTTAAAAAAGGAAGAAGAAGAAATGTGCCCAGTTCTTTAAAAGTAAAAAAATATGTCTCTTTTCAACTAACAGCTGCCAGGCATACAGTGGGCAGTCTCCCCACCTTACTGCGCTGACAGGAAAGCACAGCCAAGGAACATCACAAGTTTTCAGGATGTGTGGCGCTCAGGAAGGTTGCAGAGTGCAGGGCTCCATTATTTGCAGAATGGAAGAAATGGCATTCACAATGCTCCTTAGCCAACTCAAAAGTAAGGGGAGTCCAAACCAAACTCTGCATCCCGCCCATGAGAATTTCACCATTGCTGTTCACCCTTCTCTTTGAATCATTTTCCATTGCAGTTTTATTAATTGATGGAGAATGCTTGGCTAAAAAAAAAAACGGAAGAAAGTTTCACTGTAGCACTAGTTTGAGAGGCTTACAATTGACCACAGGAAGCTGGACTTTGGTCTGAGCCAGCAGTCGGGTGACAAGATGTCCTATTTTGTGAAGGCCGGTCCTCCATTTGAAGGGCCGTCGGACAGCAGTCCTCTGTTCAAAAGAGTCATTTGACCCAATTCCACTTTAAAGATAAAGAGCCCTAAGATTGGTGAGTCTTGAGGCTGCAAGCCAGCTGTTCACACCTGGAAACCGGAGTGAGTAAGAGCGCAGGTCACCTGGGACGCTTCTCGACAAGCTACTTCTTGAACATTCATCCTGATAAGTTTACAGTGCAATTAGACAGCATTGGATACTTAATGAGGATTTGTTCATGAGCAGGATAGATGGCACGTCAAACCAAATGTTATCCCACACTTTCCACTGGATTTTCCCATCAGTTTCTATACTGCAAGAAGTCTGGCCTTTCGAGGAATTGGGTTTCTTGCACAAGACCACCCAATCAAGTATATTTATGGAATCTGGATTTGTCAGTTAGTGATTGAATTCCACCTGAAAATAGCAGACTGTCCGGAAGCACCCCTGGTTGCAGTCTTCCTCACAATGGCAAGACAAATTTCTGTTAGCCATTATTTCTAAATTTACAGCTTTGCATATAAATTAACACGTGCAGAGTTTTGTGCAAATCTGTGTCCTTTCTTCTGGCGCTGTGTGTCCTCTTTTTGGGGGAAGATATGTAATTGGTCACCCAATCTAGCAGTGATCTTCTTAACTGATGAATTTGCAAGGCTGTCCTTCAGTGCAAATCTTCTCTGAGTGACATTACTTCTTACGTTCTGAATATCTGCAGGTCAAGCCGTTGTTCATGACAGGGACTGGCAGAAAAAGTAGACACCCCTATATCTGGTTGCCTTTCCAACACCCCATCCCATTCATGCGTCAGACGCAGCTTTCAACAACCTGGTACAGAAGGTTTTACCTTCCCTGCGTCTTCCCACCTTCATTTGTAGACAGAGGCAATTGAACGAGACCAGCTCCCTCGTCTCATTACGATCATTCCTGGTTTCAGTAAATAAATGACTACATATGTATTTTTCACCTGCATCTGAAGAGGAGATCCTGTGTATTCCCCACACTTCTCAATTTTTCATGCCTCTTTGGGGGAAAGAGTTCAAAGGATAGGAAATAAACCTAGGAGTTAAAAGAATAAGAGAGAGAGAGAAAAACAGAGTCAGCATTTTCCCCTTTGCTTATCATAATCCAGTTATATTCCTTTCCCATCCCCCCCTTTTGGTTACTCTGCTGCCGCCGCTTGATGAGACGCTGTGAATTTAATTCTTGTTTCAGCAGGGCTCTTATATCTAGTGTTGAGTATTTAAGTAGGGCTAGAAGCTTTAATCGGTTTAATCAGTAGATGAATCAGCTAAAGCCAATTTTAATCAGCAAGACTGACAGCTGAGAACACACTGATTTTTTCCAAGGCTCTTTTGGCACCAGTATGTTCCTCTAAAGACCCAATCCTATGCGTGGCAACTCAAAAGTCAGCTCCACTTAATTTAATGGTGCTCACTGGAAAGTAAGTGTGTTAGGATTGTAACACACACAGCCATTTTTTCTTAAAAAGAGAGATCGCTCAGTTGGTAGAACATGAGACTGTTAATCTCAGGGTTGTGGGTTCAAGCCCCTCATTGGACAAAAGATTCCTGCATAGCAGGGGTTGGTCTAGATGATCCTCATGGTCCCTTCCAGCTCTATGATTCTGTGGTGGTTTTTGTTTTGTTTCTTAAAACTGCAATTTAATTATCTCTACTCTGTAGTAAATCTCGCTGAATTCAATACACCTTAATCCCAGGTAAATGGGATTGGGACTACAGCCTAAATTGCAGTCTCTCTCATATAGCCTTCAGGCTCAGTGGATGTAGTGAGGCATACACAGAAGTGAGTTGCTGGGTAGGATAGACCTGCTCTGCCACTTTCCTGGCAGGTAGTTCTCTGTTGCTTACTGGGAGGGAGCAACACCAGTAGTAAAAGGAAGGGTGTTGTTGTTCTTTAGTCATTTAGTCGTGTCCGACTCTTCGTGACCCCATGGACCAGAGCACGCCAGGCACTTCTGTCTTCCACTGCCTCCCGCAGTTTGGTCAAACTCATGCTGGTAGCTTCAAGAACACTATCCAACCATCTCGTCCTCTGTCGTCCCCTTCTCCTTGTGCCCTCCATCTTTCCCAACATCAGGGTCTTTTCCAAGGAGTCTTCTCTTCTCATGAGGTGGCCAAAGTACTGGAGCCTCAGCTTCAGGATCTGTCCTTCCAGTGAGCACTCAGGGCTGACTTCCTTTAGAATGGATAGGTTTATCTTCTTGCAGTCCATGGGACTCTCAAGAGTCTCCTCCAGCACCATAATTCAAAGCATCAATTCTTTGGTGATCAGCCTTCTTTATGGTCCAGCTCTCACTTCCATGCATCACTACTGGGAAAACCACAGCTTTAACTATACGGACCTTTAGGAGGAAAGGTAGCAAGGTGCAAAAGCACTGGCAGAGCCAACCTTGCTGGTGTGTTTGCACTGCACTGACCTCCATCAGCCAAAGAAACAAGAGCCATCAACTGCTATTCAAGCAAGAGCCCTAGTAATCGAAGCTTAGTCTGACTTGGAAGTGGATTTTTTTTTAAAAAAAATGCTTGCAGTCAAGGATGGGAAATCTGTCAATTTTGGTTGCTCTCTTGTTTCTCATGTTTCCAGTCTCAAGCTCACTTCAGCAAATTTCCACATCTCTTTGCTGTTTTTTTGTTCGTGAAATTTCATCAGGATTTTAGTGCCAATTTCTCCAAATATATACATTTTTGCATGCAATATTCCCTGAAGTTTTTGCACTTTTAAAAAAACTAATACATGCATTTCAACGCACACTTTACCCCAACATATGCATTTTTGTACACGTTACTTAGCTAGAAAACTGCACTTCAGAGTTTCAAAGGATGTCTGTGTTTAGGTTTGTGTGTTGTGTCAGAAAGCACAAACAAGGTAGGTTTGCCTTTAAATATGAACAGAATCAAATTTCCCCCCTATCCCTACTTCCAGCTCACCACTTTGCTCTGGCCTGGAAGACTTAGTGGCTTCCTAACCATGACAGCTGTGTTCTGCCTTCACTGCTGGAGGCAGTGTGCCTCAGAATACCAGTTGCTGAAAATCACAAGTGGGGAGACGAGAGTTGCTGTTGTGCTCATGTCCTTCTCGTGGGCTTCCCACGGTCATCTGGCTGGCCACTGTCCCAAACAGTTCATGTTCCATCCCAGGTTTCTATTTCAATGGGGCAACGATGGGTGGATCTGTACACAGGAACAAAAGAAAAAAAACCACTATGTAAAAATTGCATCATTTTCCCCTCTCTCCAGCGCCATCTGGTGTTGCATGTTTATAATGCATTCAAAACATTTTATTTTATTTTTTACTAATGTACTGTAGCTGAGTCCCACATGGATAAAATCCAAGTGGCTGCCCCATTGCATCAGTTGGCCTTTGGGAATTCTGACTAAGATGCTACAGTACCTGTTGAGAGTTTTCTGATTGAGTGCTCTATAAAGCTTTACAAATAAACTAAAATATATAACTCGCCTCCCACCACCATTTTCTCACAGCCTCGTGCAGAACACACATGGCATCGGTTTGCTGTGCTTTGCCCTACCTCCACCTCACATCTTTGGCTCTTAGTCACATGATAAGGCAAATGCATACCATAATGACGTGGATGTTTCAAGAAGTGGTGGTTCATCTGTTCTGGGGAAGACAGCAAGGTCTGCAGTACCCAAACCCATGTATCTAAGTGGAGAGAGGAATAATTGTATACCCCCATTTATGAGTGTACATAATCTGATACAATATTGGAGGGAGGTGGTTTGTAGTTTAGGGGCTAGAGTGTTGGTCTGGGTCTTGGGTTCAAATCCCCACTCAGTCATGAAGCCCACTGGGTGACCTTGAGCCAGTTGCTGTCTCACAACCTCAGAGCTGTTGTGAGGATGTAGAGAAGTATGCACCATCTTGAGTGCCATGGAGGAAGGGTGGGGTAGAAATGCAATAAGTACATAAGAAATAAAAGTCCTATATCTGATTTAAATGTCACACAAAGTTGCGGCTTTTAAAACTCCCTTTTTAAAAAAAATTAAAAAAAAATTAAATTAAATCTTTACTTTTTCATTGAATGATCCATAAAACACTGGCTTCTCTGGAGGGATGAAAGGGAGATTTCTCCTCATGCTAATTATAAAAATGCCAGGCTTGGAAGGGTGGGGGAAGAGAGGCAGGTTATGATTTCTTGCATTAAACAAATTTTATGGCTGCAAAGAGTTTTAGTGGCTCTATTTGCAGATTTGGACGAGTGCCAGCTTGCTGTCATTAAATCTGTCGATCTTAAGTCTCAGCTGCACTTATTCAAAGTGGATATAAATAAAACTTTGAAGCCTATTAAAGGAGCCAGTCATGTTTTAGGGTGGCCTTCAAGACCACTTGTTGGGGGCTTTTCTTTCTAAGCCTGGCTCAGCGTGGATTCAGACAACCCTCCTTCTCTTTACAAATGTTTCATTCAGTGGAAAGTGCAATCTGTTCATCCAAAGAGGGGCAGCGATGGATTGTTCAAACACCACTGATAGGTACCATTGGGTGTCAGGAGGGGCGTTCCAATTTTCCTGCCACTCAGAGTTCGCTAGTGACACATAGTGGGACGCAGGTGGCACTGTGGTCTAAACCATTGAGCCTCTTGGGCTTGCCGATCGGAAGGTGAGCAGTTTGAAACCCCACGACAGGGTGAGCTCCCGTTGCTCTGTCCCAGATCCTGCCAACCTAGCAGTTTGAAAGCATGCTAGTGCAAGTAGATAAACAGGTACCACTGTAGTGGGGAAGGTAAACAGCATTTCCATGCACTCTGGTTTCTGTCACGGTGTTCCGTTGCACCAGAAGCATAGTCATGCTAGCCACATGACCCGGAAAGCTGTCTGTAGACAAACACTGGCTCCCTCGGCCTGAAGCTGAGATGAGCGCCGCAACCCCATAGTCGCCTTTGACTGGACTTAACCCTCCAGGGGTCCTTTACTTTTAACGACACATGACTGAGAGAAGGAGACAATATGGGGAATTAAATTTAGAATCATGCATTTTTTAAAGCATCAAATCTAAAGTTTGGTTGTTGCGGTATTGGAAAGCACTGATTAATTTCCAATTTGCTCATGATATCGCAACCAGGTTACAATTAGGGATGCTTTGATTGTTCACTTGTTTTGCTTTTCAGGGTATAAAAAAATCTGCTCTGTAGTTCTATTTCCTGAGAATAACTTCTTATTGCTGAAAACGTTCAGGCTTCTATTGCCATTTTCTTTCTCCCCCCCCCCCCAAAAAAAACCCACACCCTAATCTGTTGTTTCTTTGGTGGCACTTTCAGCCCCCTGATTAGGACTTCATTCTCCTTCATAGGATGATCAAACCTCACTGGAGATGCCAAAACCCAATGACAGAATTGTAGAATTGGAAGGGACTCTGAGGTTCATTTAGTCCAATATGGAATATGTAGCTGTCGAACCTGCAACTTTGGCATCATCAGCACCACACTCTAACCAACTGAGCTATCATGCACAGCTGTCCGTGGACAAACACTTTGGCTACCGCCTGTGTTCGCAGAAGGTTAAATTAAGCTAGCTTAGAGTGAGGGCACAGATCACTGGAGGCAAAATTTAGCTGATTTAGAGTGAGGGCAATATTTCCTGAACAGGTCACACAAGTGAGACTAGCCAATGAGGAACATGAGAGGAAGCACAGCTTTGTGAATAGGCCACCACTTTAATCCTTTTTGCAGCAAAGCAATTCCAGAAAAATCACTGAAAGTGATGTGCTTTTCAATTCTGAGACCAGCCTTTGTGACAACCCCCTCCCCTTTGATTCAGCCAAAGTTACAATAGTTAAAGTGTTTTTCTGTCATGGTGCCAGTTATGACAGACAAGAGCTACTTCGGTGCTTGCAGAAAAATTGATGACACAGTTGCCGAAAGCTCTCTCAGGTGAGGCCAAATATATTTTAAATGCCAAGTAATGAAATAAAAAAAATGTTTTTGTTCTTAAAGGGATGGGGAGAGAGGGAGAAAGCTTTAAATTAAAAATGAGATTTGAGGATAAAGTGAGGGCAAACATCAGCATTTAGTAACTACAAACATTAAGGCCAGCCCAAGATACAAGCCGCCTTATCTAAGGTAAGACCAATGGTTTGGGATGAATGGATTTGTCAATGTTGGTTTCTCCTTTTTCCATCTTAGATTTGTGAACATTTGTTCATGACTGTTTTTTTTTTTAATGTCCTCATTAAAGTTCACTAATGTATGGATTTTTATGCAGACTTTCCCCTAATGTACACATTATTTGCTTTGAGAACTGACTGCAAAATTTAAAGAAGTACAGTGGTACCTTGGTTCTTGAACATAACCTGTTCTGGAAGTCCATTTGACTTCCGAAACATTTGAAAACCAAGGCACGGTTTCCGATTGGGGCCATAGCTGTCAGCTTTCAGATTTGAAAATAAGGGATCAGCAGCCTCGAAAATAAGGGACCAGCAGCCTCACCTGTCCCTGGGACAGTCTATGGGATATCTAGCAATCCAGGATAGCCGCGGGAAGCAGCGGGAAACAGAGTTGGAATAAGGGAATTTCCCACAAAAAAGGGGAAGGTTGACAGCTATGATTGGGGCAGGAGTCCCGGAAACAGTAGCCGACATCCGCATCGGAAGTTCAGCTTTCGAAAAAACGTTCAAAAACCGGAACACTTACTTCTGGGTTTTCGGTGTTCGGGAGCCAAAATGTTTGAGTACCAAGGTGTGCAAGAACCAAGGTTCCACTGTACAGATTTTAGAAGGATACCTGTGTTTCCATTTGCATATTGCTTCAGAAACTGCAAATTATGTAGTTTCGCATTAAAATCCACACTGAAATGAATTTCTCCATTACCAATGCTCCATACAGCTTAGTATTGTCTACAGTGATTCCCAGCAACTTTCCTGGATTCCAGACAGAGTGTCCCTAGCCAAAGGCACCAGGAATTGAATTAAGGATCTTTTTGCAAGCAGGATAGATGCTCTACCATTGAGCTATGGTCTTTCCGCTTGATATTTTTCATGTACATGAGGGAAAGGGAGTCAAAGAGACAGCACAAAATGAGAGGCAGTCAGTTCTGAGGGATCCAGTGAGGGGGTCATCGAAACCTGGTGCCAGAAGGCTGGATTCACTAAGGCACAAATCCATTTCATTCAAAAACCAAGCACTTGTTTCTTCTCAAACTCTCCCCCCAAGACTGGTATGATCTGCAACAGGTTCTGGAGGAAGGTTCCAGACACAGACTTTGTTGTCCCTCTAATCAGGAATGAAGGAGCAAGATGTGCCGAAACAGAATTGAACAACCTCTTTCAGCCCAAGGGTTGCATTCCCTAATGTTCAACCTTTTGAGGGTCACAGGACATTGGTGCTGGGGGAACCAGAGTAGTGGATGCAAATCTGCATACAGTGGCTCACTCCACACATGAACAGCTCTCTTCATCATCCATCCAAGCATTATACATGATACATTCCAGCCAGACCAATACACTCAAGGGAAGCACCAGACCCTCCAAGTGTCCCCATTTTCCAGGGACAGTCCCGGATTTACAGAAGCCATCTTGGTTTCTGATTTGATCCCAGAATGTCCAATTTTTCCTTAGGATATCCCTATTTTGATCAGAGAAATGTTGGAGGGTATGGAGTTATCCAACTCTCCAACTCTCAAGCCATTATTTGTAAAATAATAATAATAATAATAATAATAATAATATGTTGGAAGCTGTCCAGAGTGGCTGGGACACCCCAGTCAAATGGCTGGGGTATAAATAGTAAAAATTATTATTATTATTATTATTATTATTATTATTATTATTATTATTATTGACATCCATATTTTCATCAGAAATGTTGGAGAGAATGTTGGAGAGTATGAGACACTGAGCAGGCCAGGAGAGCATTGTTGTCTTGGAAGTGGGGACATGTCCTGGAGAGAGTTTCAAGGGCCAGATAGAAAGGTCTGGAGGGCCACATTCAGTCCCCGTGCTAGAGGTTCCTTATGCCTCCGTTTCATGCATTGCACCAAAACCATGTCTTTATTAAATCACATCACCTGCAACACATGCAACCAGCTGAAAGCCAGACGCCACCTGCCCCCCCATCAGAGCTTGTCCTCCTATTGAGGTCATGGAATCCCCCCAAGCCACTGAGCTCCATTCTATGGCTTTTATCTTTCGACGTAACGGCCCCATCTTCCCATGAAGAGTTTTGACTTCACAAGACCTCTTTGCTGGCAAGGCAACAAGATTGGAGAAGGGAGCTGAAGGCACAGTTTCTGCAACTTAGAATGCGAACTGTTGGTGGGGGGCAGGAAAGAAAGTAAGACATTATCACGTGACCAGTTCCTTCCAGGCCTTGGTATACGCTCTACAGATCATGGGTAGCCTTAAGGCCCCAGCTGGAGAGCAATCCAGTTTACAAACAAGGAAACTGTACATGCCCCCAAAGTCTTTGTGCATTATTGAAAAGGGCATCGGGCACCACGCTGTGCCAAAGGTAAGGAGACTATATGTTTTCAAAGCTCCATACCCCTCAAATGGGTTGCTAATTCATGAAGAAAGCTACCTAATGCTTTGATCTCAGCAGACAAAAACATAACTGACTGAACAGTGCTACGTTATCACTTCTCTTGTGTGTCAGTCATAGAATCATAGGCCTCTGGTAGAGCATCGCTTGCCCTCATTACCTTACAATGGCCCTGCTACTTCAAGAGATATCTCAGGAGGCCTTCTTTCTTAGGTACCCCAACTTAGTGCCCTCCAGATGTTTTGGACCAGAGCTCTCATCACCCTCAGCCATGTGCAGATGAGGGGAGTTGCAGTCCAAAATATCTGGAAGTCACCATGTTGGTGAAGGCTGCCATAGGGTTATGTGTGTCAACTGGTTCACTGGTCATCCACAGCCTCAGGCTGCCTTGAAGGTGCATTCTGCCTCGAGTGACACAGCAGTATCAACCAAACAGCAACTGTGTGTGTGTGTGTGTTCCATCTCTGAGCAGCTCTGCAACAGAGGCCACAGGAGCCCTTAAATAGGGCAAGGTGAGGGGGCACATCAGATGGTGCCAAGTTTAATATTCCACACCACCAGTGGAAAGAATTTCAGATAGTAGGGGCCCCAATATGTGCCTTGTATCTGTGCATTTTTTTAAAAATCAGTCTGTTTTTGTGCTGCTCTTTGCTCATTCTCCCCCCCCCCCTTTAATCACTTTCAGGTTCTGAGCCGCTCTATTTAAATGTAGTTCTGTGCTACATATTCACTATAATGGGGAATTGCAAAACTGTTAAAACTTTTTCACCTTTTGGCCAAAGTGGATGAAATTTACAGGCCCGGAGTTCCTCCAGAGTGGATGAAGCCAATCAATACTGGATCCGGTTTCATTATTGGTTCAAATTATTTTAACATTGTTGAGGGAAATGATGGGTTTTTCTCCTATGCCTTCCATTTCTTCCTTCTTAGCCCGTGACTGCCTTTATCCCCCATTATAAACTAACATTAGAGTTTCATTCAACATTAAGAGAGATCCTGAGGGGGGCGGGGGGGTATTTTTCCTCCCTCTCCCTGGTCAAGAATATTAGGTGAAATGCCGCCACCCAATTTCACTACCCAAAATAGCATGGAGAATTTTAAGGGGCTACTTTTCACTGTCTTTCAGGGAAAGTTATCCAGTCTTCTCAGCAAATCCAACACCCAAAAACCCTATCAAAAGGAGAAATCAGGCAATGTTGATGGATGGAGGAGATAAAGGCCAGCTGGCTCCCCTTACTCCAACGGTGCAAGGCCTCCATCCTAAAATCCCACATCAGGCCCCAGATTGAGGAAGCTGTGCTCAGCCCTACAAATTAATATATATGTATCATATATGGGACGTGGGTGGCGCTGTGGGTAAAAGCCTCAGCGCCTAGGACTTGCCGATCGAAAGGTCGGCGGTTCGAATCCCAGGGTGCAGGGTGCACTCCCGTCGCTCGGTCCCAGCGCCTGCCAACCTAGCAGTTCGAAAGCACTCCCAGGTGCAAGTAGATAAATAGGGACCGCTTACTAGCGGGAAGGTAAACGGCGTTCCGTGTGCTGTGCTGGCTCGCCAGATGCAGCTTGTCACGCTGGCCATGTGACCTGGAAGTGTCTGCAGACAGCGCTGGCTCCCGGCCTCTAGAGTGAGATGAGCGCACAACCCTAGAGTCTGTCAAGACTGGCCCGTACGGGCAGGGGTACCTTTACCTTTACCTATCATTCTCTGACACATTATTGAGGGCCTCTGATGTCACAAGAAGCTGGTGACATCAGAGGCCCTCAAGAATGTCTCAGATGAAACAGCTGAGATGGTTCACCCCCACCTTTGGGTGCACACATTCTTGTCTTCGATCCACAACTTGTCCATCTCTTGGGGTTACCTAAAGCAAACAAAACAACTGGATCATCACTCATGTATTCTGAGTTCCTCTTTGTTCCAACATGATTCATTGAGGCAGGGTTATTACATTAATCCTATCAGCAATCACTGGTACTATAGAGGTAGGTATTTGGAGTAGAGCTCCAGGACCACCCTAAATAGAATGACCAGGAGGATCCCCAAATGAAGAAAAGACAGCTGCCTTGCCATATTCTGAATATGCATTACCACCAAATAGCTCTCCCCATCTCCACAGTAGGACCATTAAATTCAGGGTCCAGAATTACCTAACTGCACCATGGTCAGCAAGATTGGTTCATGGTTCTTACATCACAGTGAATTCAATGGGATAAATAAGCATTTACCTAACTCTTTAGCGGCCGAGACACAAGTGGCACTGTGGGTTAAACCACAGAGCCTTGGAATTGCCGATCAGAAGGTCGGCGGTTCGAATCCCTGCAACGGGGTGAGCTCCCATTGCTCGGTCCCTGCTCCTGCCCACCTAGCAGTTTGAAAGCACGTCAAAGTGCAACTAGATAAATAGGTACCGCTCCAGCGGGAAGGTAAACAGCATTTCCATGCGCTGCTCTGGTTCGCCAAAAGCAGCTTAGTCATGCTGGCCACATGACCCGGAAGCTGTACGCTGGCTCCCTTGGCCAATAAAGCGAGATGAGCGCTGCAACCCCAGAGTTGGTCACAACTGGACCTAATGGTCAGGGGTCCCTTTACCTTTAACTCTTTAGCACTGAAATCAATGAGGTTTAAAAATGTACTTAACATATGCAGCATCAAGCCTATTTTCATTACAGACCAGTTTTCCCCCAACCTGGGGCTCTTGAATTTTTTTTTTTGTACTACAACTCCCAGGAGCCCTAGCCAGCACTGCCATGCTATCTGGGGATGATGGGACTTGTAGTCTAAGGCATCTAGAAGACACCAGGCTGGGGAAGGCTGATGCAGCCCTTCATAACAACAGACTTTATGGAAACACTTTGCTGTTTAATTAAGGAAGCCTTTTATTTGTTTTGCACATTGCTGTTTTTAATGGAAAGCTTGCACGCAAACACTCATTCACATCCTGCGTCTCCCAGAGCATTAAATCACTGCCGTGACGGCCAAGTCCATTTATTTAAACAAGAGAGCAGAAGTGGGCTTCAAGGAGTGCACCTTGTTTACAAGATACAAAACCCTATTAATTCCAGTAGAAGGTGCTCTGTGCAGTTAGTGGTTTCAGACTTTCACGATGTACTCTCATATGGCATAACAATAATTCCAGCGATAATTGCAGGAATGGGGTGAATTGTTCATTTGAGATATCAGGGCTAGGTTCTTCTGCAAAACTGCATGAAGTCATGCACAACACATCTGTACTTGCAAATCCAGAAGTTATTTTTTTTAAATTTTGCTTTTTAAATTTTAAATTCTATTTATAGACTAAAAGATCTTGAAGCAGCTCACATGATAGAGGGTTTTTTTCCCCACTGGTGGCAAACGACAGAAGCTATGACACATACATAATAAGTACCCAAAAAACCAAAAACAAACGAAACCCCACATCAAATTATTCACATAACAAAACACATAGCCAATATCCAAATCCAAAAATTGATTTATTGGTTGAATTTATATACCGCCCTATTCCTGCAGGTTCCAGAGTGGTTCCCAGGGCGGCTCATACACAATATAAAATGAATATAATCAGCAGTGTGATATAAAATTTCAAGCACCACAACATACCGTCATCCAACCAGTCTCAATCATTTCACACAGCCACTACTATAATTCACTACCTCAAACATTACCTCTGTCAACCACACATACTCAACAATACTACAACTCACATACAAAGTGTCACTGTCAAGCATACACAAGAAGATACACTTCTAACATCTGAAGCAGTCATGGTCGCCTACCCCTCTCCTATGTTTTCCAGCTCCTACCTTTTCCATGCAGAAAGCTTGTATCTCTTGTGTTACTTAGCTTTAGAGTTCAGTTTAGGTTCCACCCATTCTGAGGTGTTATCAAATATGATTATCAAATAGACCGGTCTCCTAAGATGCGTTATCCCACAGTTTCCAGCTCATTTAACCATCACTTTCCTTCAGGGAAAATAGGTTTGTTACAGAGGACCTCCCAACCAACTAAGATTGTGCCATAATTTACCAGTATGTAAATGACTCCCACCCCAAAATAGCAAGAGTCTGGAATAATAATAATAATAATAGTTTATTTATATCCCGCCCTCCCCAGCTGAAGCCGGGCTCAGAGCACCCTTGATCAGTTCTGTCTGAAGAGCATGAGAAGATTTGACCTTCTCGTATGCTGTCTGTGACCATACGTCTCTTTGAATGACTCCGAGAGAAGAAAAGTGTTGCACTGTACAAATATTTGTTTTAAAGGCCATCTGGGATCTGGATTTGATGCTTCCATTTGAAAATGGAGGTGCTGAAAGCAGGACATGAGCAAACCAATACCTGTTCTCAAGAGACTGTGCCAGGCATTGTTAAAAAAAAACATTAGCATGCTTCGTAGATTTTGGCCAAAGCAAGGAGAGATGAAAGAGAGTGACGTAGCTGGACCAAGAAGCAAGAGGGTTGGTTAATGATGTGCTGGACTATGCAGGGGAAATATGGAAAAGGAGCAAATCAGTGCCTTGGAATGAAACTGTTTTTTGATTGATGCAAATCTAGACTTCCTTTTTTTGGGGGGGTGATTGCTTTGACTTTCTCCAGCAAATGTGACCCCTCCAGAGATACTGTTGTTGTTTAGTCATTTAGTCTTGTCCGACTCTTTGTGACCCCATGGACCAGAGCACGCCAGGCACTCCTGTCTTCCACTGCCTCCCGCAGTTTGGTCAAACTCATGCTGGTAGCTTCGAGAACACTGTCCAACCATCTCGTCCTCTGTCATCCCCTTCTCCTTGTGCCCCCAATCTTTCCCAACATCAGGGTCCTTTCCAGGAAGTCTTCTCTTCTCATGAAGTGGCCAAAGTACTGGAGCCTCAGCTTCATGATCTGTCCTTCCAGTGAGCACTCAGGGCTGATTTCCTTAAGAATGGATAGGTTTGATCTTCTTGCAGTCCATGGGATACTAACAGTATATAAACAATACTGGTGAACAGTATGTTGTAAAAATAGCAGCAATATGAGGAGATGTGAACCCCTGTCTCTCTTATATTAATAAGCATCATTAAGAGAGAGAGAAAACCTTCATATTGAGCTATATAAAGTGTTGGTTTGTAGCTGGATAAGGTCTGTCCATGGAGATAGCTGGCACCATAAGTCCTCCTTTTGGGAAGCTAATATTTAAAGCCAACAGAGGGCAAGGGCTCTATGTGTTGGAACACATTGCTTTGCATGCAGAAGGTCCCAGATTTAATCCCTGGTGTCTCCGTGTGTCTGGGTAGAGCAGGGAAAGACTCCTGTCAGAAACTCTGGAGAGCCGCTGTCTGTCAGTGTTGACATTGCTGGGCAAAATGGACCAGGGATCTGACTGGGTATAAGGCAGTTTCCTAAATTTCCATTTTCTAATCCAAGCTTCACCATTTCAGGACCAAGGACAGGGACCATAATGTGTTGCACCTAGTGAGGTCAATCCAGTAATGTCCTATATTCCATCACAGTTAAGTTCTAAATTCTATCACAAGACTATTACCAATTACAGGCAAAAGCATGCCATGCATTCTCTCCCCACCCCATTCTAAATGTTGCATAACATCCAGCTTGTTGAGAAGTTCTGGAGAACTTGAAAACTTGTGCATAGCTTTGTGTCTTTTTCAGCCTATTAAAAGTATTAACAAAATGTCTTTGGGATTCCCCATCACCCACCCAACAGACCAACATTCAGTGTGTGTGGAACTCCTGGATGCTTTGTGTAACTTATTAATCCATCCTTTTTCTTCCCCATCCTTTTTCTTCCCCTTTCTCCAGTCCACCACGGGGAGCCAGTGTGGTGTTGTGGTTAGAGTGTCAGACTGGGACCAGGGCTGAATCCCCACTCAGCCATGAAGCTCACTGGGTGATCTTGGACCGGTCACTGCTTTCCAGTCTAACCTACCTTTCAGAACTGTTGTGGGGATTAAATGAGAAGGGCGAGAACCATGTTTGCCATCTTGAGCTCCTTGGAGGAAAATGTGGGATATAAATGCAAGAAATAAATCTAGACATGAATTTCAACTTGGGCTATGTTCTATGTAATGTCTGAGAATACATCTATTGGCAGGGCTGCCAGGTCTTCTCACATACGTATGTGGTTCAAAGCTTTATATCTTGCTTCGTTCAGTGCAATGTGAATGGAACATGCTGGCTGCAATGCTTATTTGCATTATAGATTTGCACTTTTCTGCATGAACAACCACTGTTCACATACCATCATCTGAAACGTCAGAGGCAATTTAAAGATGGAGACTGACCATTTTTTCTTCAGAGTTGCAGGAATTTGAAAGAAGAATCATTGCTGGTGTCGTATACAGTCCACCAAGTTTTCTCTCTAGAAAACAGGTGTTTCGGGTTTCTATATTGTTTCCAAAGCCTAAAAAACCTGTTTAACTGGAAGCATCATGACAAATAAACAGGTATGTATATTGTATATCGAGACACGCGGATGGCGCTGTGGGTTAAACCACAGAGCCTAGGACTTGCCGATCAGAACGTCGCGGTTCGAATCCCCGCGACGGGGTGAGCTCCTGTTGCTCGGTCCCTGCTCCTGCCAACCTAGCAGTTTGAAAGCATGTCAAAGTGCAAGTAGATAAATAGGTACCGTTCCGGCGCGAAGGTTAACAGTGTTTCTGTGAGCTGCTCTGGTTTGCCAGAAGCGGCTTAGTCATGCTGGCCACATGACCCGGAAGCTGTACGCCGGCTCCCTCGGCCAATAAAGCGAGATGAGCGCCGCAACCCCAGAGTCAGCCACAACTGGACCTAATGGTCAGGGGTCCCTTTACCTTTTATATTGTATATCGTAGGAAAGAGAGACTCTCTCAAGTCAACCCTTTTCAACTCTACAAGCTGTCTCCAGTCTAAGGATGCAATTCCATGCACTCTGATCAGAAAGTAAGCTCCATTGAACTCATTGATATATACATGCTTGGATTGCTCCATGAGTCTCATGTGCAAAAATGCTCTTACGGTCTGAAGTGATGCCTGTTTACATAGAAATATGTTCAACTGAGTTTAAATGGAGTACATCCTATTAGATTCAGTTAAACTTCTTTCTATGTAAACATGTATTGATAGATACTCTCAAGTAAATGTGGGTAGGATTTCAGCCTTTGCCAGTCTCATCCACCCCAGCTGAAGGTAAATGTTTGAAAGACACCTGTATCTCTTTCTCCTCAAGCTGTCTGCCTATAAGCCTTAAAAAATGCAAAGGATTGACCTATAGGACTTTGGAGGCAATCTTTAGAGCATTTATTTTAGAACAGCCCCATCGACTGCTCTGAAATAAGTCACCTGAGATCTGCAGCGTTTGGCAGAGAATGAAAACAGGGCGATCTCTCATTCCTTTAAAGTTTTGACTGGAGTTTGCTGCAGAGCTGCTCCTGCACACTCCCCTGCAATAATAGCATAAGCACTAAAGCAGGTAAAAGAAATCCACACATGAAACTTCTTCCCATGCTAAAGGTAAAGGTAAAGGACCCATGACAGTTAAGTCCAGTCATGAACGACTTTGGGGTTGCAGCACTCATCTCGCTTTACTGGCCGAGGAAGCTGATGTTTGTCCGCAGACAGTTTTTCCGGGTCATGTGGCCAGCATGACTAAGCCGCTTCTGGTGAAACCAGAGCAGTGCACAGAAACGCTGTTTACCTTCCCGCTTGAGTGGTACCTATTTATCTGCTTGCACTTTGACGTGCTTTCGAACTGCTAGGTTGGCAGGAGCTGGGACCAAGCGACAGGAGCTCACCCTGTTGCAGGGATTCAAACTGCCAACCTTCCGATCGGAAAGCCCTAGGCTCAGTGGTTTAGACCACAGCACCACCTGCGGTGGAGCATTTTGGAAAGTTTGGGAGCCAAGGAATTATTGCCACTGGCCATGTTCCCTAGAGGCTGGCTGGCTGGCTGGCAACTCACAGATCCCCTGGTTTAAATTAAGATAGGAAATGTTGCCCTCACTCTCAATTGGCTTTGCGATAAAGCTATAGATGGTGTTGCCACATGATAATGTAGCATCATCACAAAGTCAATCAGAATGAGGGCAATGCCTCCTGCCCTCACTGTAGGGCAGCATTCTCCAACCTTGGATTCCTATAAGCTGTTGGGCCCATGACTGAGTACCAATAATACTGAAATAGGACATTAGCTGCTCAGCCCACCCCCTACCCATCATCCTAAGCCAGCAGAACTAATGAGACATATGGTCCAAGAGACCCAAAATTCAGGAAAGCTTCTCTGGAGAGAGCTATTTTCCACTGCCACTGTTGGAGGCAATGCCTCTGAATGCCAGTTGTTGGGAATCTTAAGTTGTGTTCAGGTTCTGCTGTCTGGCTTCCCATAGGCATCAGGTTGACCACAGAGATAACAGAGTGCTGAGCTGCTAGAAGGGCTTTTGGCCTCACCCAGTATAGCCCTTCTAGTGTTCTTAACTTAGGGAACTCTGGAGAAGGAAATAGTAGTGCCAGAGACCAAGATCATTGGAAGCAACATAGCTGCCTCTGGTAAGACATTGAAACATGTAGTAGCAGTGAAATTGCTAAGCCAAGAGGTGTTTTAGGAAAACTTCCCATCCCAGTTCTCTGCCACCACCTTCGATTTCCCCCCAAAAGATCCAGCAGAAATTTTTGACCCAGCTTTACCATTGCCCCATTTTCAGGAGGACAGATGTGGAAAGGACAATGCTATTGCCCCATCAGCACAGAAGTAATCCAGGCTACACCAGTTCTAGTAACTAGAACACTGGCACTCAGTCATCTACCGTATTTTTTGTGCTAGATAATATTTAAGGTTGAATCTCTGCTATTTTATTAGCAACCTAGCTGTGGTTGGAAACACAGACCTTGAGTTCATTCATCCCATTGGTTTTATGGAGAAAATAAGGAGTTAGGATGATATGAGGTTCACCACTAAAATTTGCCTTCATCTACTTTACCTTCCTTTCCTTTATTTGCTTCTCCTCATACCTCTATCACCACCAAGAAGAATTTTCCTGGGCAGACATCAGAGAGATTAAATATATATATAAAAAAGAATGCTTGCAAGTTTTTATGCCGGCGCTTAGCTGTGTTGAGAATACATTGGCCAACGTTGGATTTGTAATAAGGCAAAAGATTACAGGGAAACATTTGTATATAAAAAACCCCAGAAGCTTTTCTTTGGGGAATTGTGAGATCAAAGTTACCTAAACAATATAAAAACTTATTTATGTGTGCAACCACAACTGCAAAAATGGTATTTGCCCAAAGATGGAAGGAAGAAGAATAGAGAAGATTAACTACAGAAATTAATGGACTATGCAGAAATGGTGAAACTTACCAGAAGAATAAGAAATCAAGACAACGAAGTCTTTATTAGGGAATGGAAATTATTTATTGAATATTTACAAACTTATTATAAACAAATCAAGACATTAGCAGGATTAATGTAAAAACATGTAGTTTTTTTTAAAAAAATTATGAAACAGATAGGCAAAAATATGGAAATGCAGGGGGGAAAGAGTAAATATAAGGAACCACAGAAAGAGGGGCAGGGAAGTCGCATTATGATATGTAATGACCATTTTGTTTTTGTTTGAATTGTTTATTTGTCACAAATGAAAACTCTCTCTCTCTCTCTCTCTCTCTCTCTCTCTGTGTGTGTGTGTGTGTGTTATATTGAAACCTCAGCTTCCTGTCTGGAGTCAAACAGGATCCTTTTCTTTTTTCTTTGGCTAATCTGCATGAAACACTTTGAATGTCAGAAATGCACCCTGTAAATGCTAAGTATTATTCATGTAGGTGACTGAGAGCCAGACTAGATGCCACACAGGAGGGACGGCACAAAAAGGGAAGGGGCTACTACTCGATGAAGATGATAGCTACCACTGTAGATGGCTTTGAAAGGGGATTAGGCAGCGAGGGAAAGATAGGTTGTATATACCTGTAGATTATTTTATCTCAGGTTTTACTGCCTCCATCCTCCTCCTCCAGTTGGTTGGTGTTCGATCTTTCGTTAACCTCCTGACTCCATGATGACCACATATAAGGTAATAATCGGAATGGATTTGTTTCCCTGGAGTAGTAAACTCTAAATTTCTTTGGTTTTTTTCAGCCATCAGTCTTACCAGACTACTTGTTTTCTGCACTCCACTGCAATATATACCAAGTTCCAAGACCAGGAACACAAGAGGCTGCCTTATACTGAGGTCAGTATTGTCTGTGGTGACTGGCAGAAGTTCTGCAGGGTTTCAGGGATGAGTTCCTCCCAAACCTACCTGGAGATACCAGGGATTGGACCTTGGACCTTCTGGATTAGCTGTAGTTCCTGAGTCTCCTTCAAAGGTAGCCCTTATACATATGGAAGCACCACTTTCCACATTAAGAACATAAGAAGAGCATGATGGATCAGGTCAGTGGTCCACCTAGTCCAGCATTTTGTTCTCTTAGCAACCAATCAGATGTCTGTGGGACCCAAACATGACAACACTCTACCCTCCTATGGCTTCTAGCAACTGGTTTTCAGAAGAATGAATGAATGAATCTTTATTTGCGTCAGCCATTGGCCATAGCAACAAAACAGCAATGCAGTATACAAAGAATAGAAATAAAAAGTCGATTATATAAAACACACTTTAGGGTCCTGAATCAGCAGTCAAATAGTGGACCTTATTCTGATTGCCCCAGCTAAAAACCTTGCAACCTTTGCTGTCATCTGCTTCTCTTGATCTGCCAGAAGAAAGGACACTGTGGCAGTGGTTGGGCAACCCAGAATGGACAATAAGAGAAGGGTGATAATCTCATTCCTCAAGTCTTTATACAGAGTGCAAGCCAGAAGGGTATGCGCCACTGATTCGGTACTGCTATCTCCACAGGGACATAAGCGTTTTTCATGTGGAATCTGTAGGAATCGTCTCTCAAGTACAGCCGAGGGCAATACATTCAATCTTGCAAGAGGTTTTCAGAAGTTTTGATGCCTCCAACTGCAGAGGCAGAGTATACCTACTGTGGCTAGTAGCCACTGATTGCCTTTCCGTCCATGAATTTGTCCAATTCTCTTTTAAAGCCATCCGTGTTGGTGGTCATTACTGCCTCCTGCAGAAGCCACCGTTTAACGACTCATCGCTTCATTAGCATTACGCCATTGCTTTCTCCCATCAATGCATGAAGTCCTGGAGGCTGCATTCAAATGCAGCCACTTGTTCCTGCAAGGCAGCTGCATAGACCCAAGGGCAAATGTACGTGCATTTCACTCAACATGATGTAATGGCTGGAGAGATGCAGCGCCATATATCAAATCACAGAAAGTGTAATGTCAGCTGAAAATTCTGAAAACATTGTCTTGTTTTAAAAGGACACACTGTCTTTTAAAGAGCTTGCTCCCTCTCCCTCTTGCTTATTCTCTCCCTCCCGCTGGTACTTAGGAGGTGATTCATAGACCACTGATCTTGGCATTGTCTGGAGATGTCACAAAATCATCCTCTCATTTCTGTTAACTGCAAGGCTGCCTTGCTGCCCGGGCTCTAGGGAGTCCCTGGAATGGAGGTTCTTGTGAACTGTTGCTTCAACTTCTGAACTCCAGGACAGTTTTCTGTTTTGACAGAAACGTTTGCCCTCGGTAAAAGGCAAGTTTGTCCTATTCGCCTTCTGAAGCTGAGCCTAGGCCCATTTCCACATATCCTTTATCTGTTCCTCATGTGTCTGCCTGTCTTCTCCTTGTGCTTTCCTCCTCAAATGACATTTAGATTGTAAGCTCCTTGCGGAAAGGAATCTGTGTACGTCTCTCAGTGTGTATGTGTGTCTCCTTATTTTATTCTGAAGCAAGAAGTGGGGAACCTCAGGTCCAGGGACAAAATGTTGTTGTTGTTGTTTAGTTGTTTAGTCGTGTCTGACTCTTTGTGACCCCATGGACTAGTTCACACCAGGCACTCCTGTCTTCCACTGTCTCCCAGAGTTTGGTCAAACTCATGTTGGTAGCTTCGAGAACACCGTCCAACCATCTTGTCCTCTGTCATCCCCTTCTCCTTGTGCCCTCAATCTTTCCTAACATCAGGGTCTTTTCCAGGGAGTCTTCTCTTCTCATGAGGTGGCCAAACTATTGGAGCCTCAGCTTCACGATCTGTCCTTCCAGTGAGCACTCAGGGCTGAGTTCCTTCAGAATGGATAGGTTTGATCTTCTTGTAGTCCATGGGACTCTCAAGAGTCTCCTCCAACACCATAATTCGAAAGCATCAATTCATCGGCGATCAGCCTTCTTTATGGTCCAGCTCTCAGGGACAGAATACAGCCCCCCAAACCTCTCTCTCTGGTCCTTGGGACACTCTCCTAGCTGCACCCTCCCCCAGGACATCTGACCCTCTCTTAACACCACCTCCATCACTGATTCTTCTCAACACGCATCTCTAATGCATTTTCTTGGGTGGAAGGTGTCCTTGAGCTGTGGTAATGTTGCTTATTTGCCTGGCTGGAGAAAGTTGGGTGTGTGTGTGGTGAGGCTCTTAGACACACCTGGCTTTTGCATGGTCGGGACCCCATCTGCACTGTCCCTGAAGCAGTATCACACCACCTTCAAAAAGCCATGGCTTCTCACAAGGAGACCTGGGAACTGAAGTTTCTTAAGGGTGCTGAGAGCTGTTAGGAGACCTTCCCCTGTTCCCCTTGCAGAACTACAATTCCCAGAGTTCCCTTGGGAAAGGAATTGATTGCCCTTAAAGCTCCATGAGTGCAGGAGGATCTCTGAATCGTCCCTTTACTCTTGCAAATAGTTATATAAGGATGAGAAGCTGTTCTTTTTTCAGAGGTACAAGAAATGGGGGGGGGGGACCAATGACTGCGGCAGGCTGCCAATAAAATGTATGAAGGCAATTTCTGCGTTTAAGGCATTTCCTCGTGGAGGCCACTTCAGTGCATTGGTTTCTTGTCACAGTCCATAGTGAGGATGACAAATCTGACTAATTCATGTTCCCCCAGTCAAACGACTTGTCAGTGTTCTCATAATAATATATAAGCCTCTGAACCAACATCAATCAGCATCTGCAGGCTTCTTTCCCAATCTCTCCACACGGAAGGGAGGAAATGCAGCAGAAAGCATGGAGCTGGGATCGGAGAGCCATCAAACCAGCTGATCTTACATGCAAGGCCAGGAAAGGGAAAGAAATGCATTTGTGAATGTGGAGGAGAAGATGGCATTGCGACGGCAAGGCGGTAGTCTAAGAGGGGTGTATTTTCCACATTTCCAGATTTAATATACTGTGTGTATATATAGGAATAAGCCCCAGCCACTCTCTCTCATGGAATCATTAAATCAGAAGGGTAGATCAGAGACTGGGGGTCACTATATTCTCCAGTCCAGTAGGAAGAAGTATGTGTATTTGGCCATAAAACTCAGTTCCTCGCGGCTGTGAACTGCTTGGCATTGAGGGATTCATAGTCACAAATCGTGATGGGGGAAGAAAAGCATTTAGTTCACATTTTATTTATAAAAAATTTTTTACATACGATATAAATATATCATTATTTTATATCATAAAAATATTGGCATGTTTACAACAATTATACGTAAAACCATACAAGAGAAACCATGTAAGAATGTGAAAAATCAACTGACGATTATGGAAAGGTGCATTCTTAATTGTTGCAAAAGCCTGAAGGAATAGGAAAGTTTTCAGCAGGAATTAAAAAGTTGAAAGAGAAGGCAACCGTTATATTTAAAGGAAAGCCTAGCTAATGCACACTGTCCTAAAGACTCCATGGACCAAAGCACAGCCATCTCTCAAAATTCACATGTTTTGGAATGTGGCAGTATGGTCCTCCAGCCAAGCAGTGTTTACAAAACTGTATATATTAGGGCCTGATTTGGCAGGCTGGAGGGGCAGAATACAATGTCCCCTATGCTATTTCCAACCATTTCCAACCATGCAGGCACCTACACACACACACACACACACAGAGAGACCTTTTTCGTCTTTGGTGATCACTCGTAGCTGGGTAAGATTGTCTTCCATAAACACAGTTTTTACAATGAGTCCGCAAGTGACTGTGGAGGCCAATTCTGGATCCACACGTCCTTCCACAGTGGGGATATTGGTTTCCAGGTGGGAGTTGACCCTTCATTGGGCTGCTCATATTGTGCGGGTGCCTGATTATCGTCTTCCAAAGCAACTACTCTATTCTGAACTTAAAAATGGAAAGCATAATTCTGGTGGTCAACAAAAGAGGTTTAAACACACACACACACACTGGAATTGGCACTGAAGAGCAAGCTTACCTTTAATGATTCAAGAAGACTCCATATTATTTTTTTGAAATGCTGACTTGTACATTTCCAGCATTGTCCAACTGTTAATACCTTTGGCACCAATTATCACTTCATTGCCAGAATGATAACTTTACATCCGTGCATGTACATTGTCCCAAGAATAGGATCAATGTCAGAACGTTGCATAATGCATCTTGCAGCAGAGTTGTCCTAGCGCGAGTCAGTAAAACTTTCTACTAATGCGTTTTACAACGTATCCGATATTAGAGAGATGAAAAATGTGTCTGCATCCAGTAATAATTCCATTAATTATGAATAAAGCATTTACAAATGACATCCTTATTTAAAAACGGTGATGAACTCATTTGGTTTTAATGCAAAAGGCAATATGTAATTTGCAATCCCCGTCGAAAGCATTGCTTGGCGGATGGGGGCAAGGCGGTTTATGAGCATTGCACCATTAAGGGAGGAATATATCACTGGATGGCGACGTGAAGGGGGAAAGGAAATGGCAGCAAAACAAGACCAGTGATGTTTCAGGTGCAGGACAGAGATAGGCTATTTAAAGATGCTGAGGGGAGTTTGAAGGCTTCAGCTTGTCCCAGTCGCTGACCTTAAAACTGGGACCAAGGCCAACAAAGCACTATCTTAAGCCCATTTTCTGAAAAACAAACTGCTTTGTTTTTATCTGCAAGTGTATTATCAGGTGGGTTACTCAGCAAAGGAATATTCCATTAACCACTGCACATATTTCATTCATTTCAACGGGGCTTGTGCTGGATCCCCATGGAAACTCAAATGATTTGAATGGAAACCATGAAGACGCCATCTTGGATGGAAAGTGTCCCAGTTTTCTTGTTGGTTTTGCTTTCGTAATAGAGGAGATCGGTCTGTAAACTGCTGTGATCAGCTGAAATGGAAATAACCCACTGCCTTTGTCCAGTTATTTTTTTCCTAATAAAGGGACCTTAGAGGTGGTGGGATATTTGTGTGTTGTTTTTAAATGCTGTATTACTACTGGATGTGAAGTGTTGTAGGGCAGAGCGATTTACTCATGCAGCACTAACACTGAATAATCCAGTTCCTATCCCAGTTCTAAATAACTAGAGATGGTCTTTTTCAACCATTCAGGGTTTTTTTTTGGGGGGGTGGAGTAGTGGAGAATGAAACCCTCCTGGAAAATCATGCAGATGGAAAAGAAATTTTTGGAAAATTTCAGTAGAGGGTTATTGCTTACTGTGCTGGGCCCAGGCGTAACCCATGAAATGCAGTCCAGGACTGGTCCAGAATCTGAAGGTTCTGCTAGGAGTCAGTCCGACAGGGCCAAGGCAGGACACGAGGCAGGAAACCAGGCAAGGACAGATACAGGACCTCAGGCAGGATCTAGCAACAGCAATGTTGCTCCTGCAACCCGGGGCAGAGTCCGACAGCCTATTATCTTTGTCGGGGTAGTGGCCTGTCCTGATCCCCGTTGACTCACCTCCCTGTTTTGCCCAAAGGCGAGCATTCCTCCTGCGAGTACTCAGCTCTCTCCTTCTCTCAGACCTTAGTCTCTGCAGCTTGGGAGACGTCAGTGGGCTACTAGACCCAGGGGCCGCCTCAGCCTCCCTGACCGAACAGGTAGTGGAGCAGCTGTAAGTGATGGCCCAGCTGAAGGCGATGAGGTAATCCCCGCATCAGGAGCCAGGGCAGGCTCCAGCCCCTGACTCAGCCCAGCTGGTGTTTGTTGCAGGAGAACCTGTGCAGACTGGGACTCTTCAGGATCAGGCCCCAGACTTGGTTCAAGTGATGCCTGAGGCAAAGGATCTGGTGCAGACTGAGTCTCCTCTGGTTCCGATTCTGATCCCGAGTCCCAGGCCATCACACTTACCTTCCTTGACCACACAAAGTGGCCAAGTTTTTTTTTTCCTGATTCCCTCCCCCCTTGCTTTGAAAACTTTTTAAAAATTCCACTCACAGTAGTAGATGGCTGGCTCCACAGCTTCCCAACAACCAGTGGTCACTTTTACCCATTGGGACTAGCAGGCAGGGGCGTAGGAAGGGGTGGGGGGTGCAGCCCACCCTGGGTGTCATCCCTGAGGGGGTGACAAAATGGTACACTGCAGGGGGCGGCACTTACTGTGGGGCCTGTCCTGCAGCGCGCCCAAGGGCAGCCCTGAGACTAAGGAGGAGGAAGATGCTGACAACCCCTGGGTTGGCTGAATATAAGAAGGCAGGCTGATAGGGCTTGTTCAGCTGCAGGTCAGCACAGATACTCAGAGACAAGTTAATTATTTATTCAAAGAAACAGAATACAAACAGCAAAACCTACCAGCAAGACTGGCTCCCAGTAAAGCAGTTGCCAGAACTGATGATCTGTGCCTCCCACGTCCCTCTACATCTCCTCCTCATCCAGGTGTTTTCCAAGCAGCTTTAAATTCCATCGAGGAGGGGGCCCCTGTGCTCTTTGTTCTGCTACATGCAAGGTCCTCCATCCCTTTGGAGACAAGGGAGGAGAATAGTTTGATGCAGTAGGACCGGATGGCTCCTGTGACTCTGCTGCAATCTCTGTCCCCTTCTGCTCCTTAGCTGCCTGTTCTGTATCTGCAGTGCTTTCTGCCTCTTCTTCCTCTCTCTCACTTAAGCCTGTTGCTTGTCCAGCATCCAACCATTCTGCCCCATCTTCATCCTCTGACCTGTCTTCAGTGTCCCACCACCAATCCCCTGGCTCTGGTCCTTCCTCCTCTGAGGCTTCCCTTCCCACCACTCCTTATCATCTAGCCAGTTCTTCACACAGGCAGACTTGGGTTGGTTGAGGGTAGACTGAGGTGGAATGCCTTGGGAGTGGTGCCATATGACACTGAATTGCATCTTTCCCAGTACATTCCAGTATGTGTTGATGGTACAAGACTCCAATACTGGTTGCACTCCCCAGTGAAAACTACCAACTCCCTTTTGAAAATCCTGAGAAATTTATTTTTCCGTCCTGAAGAAAGTAGCAGAAAGTCAATCTGATGTTTTGCAGGAAGGGGAGAATATTTTGAGGAAACTAGGGCAGGAATTTTTGACCAGCTTTATAAATAACAGTGTGAATAAATAAAGAAGTCATTTGTGATAAACAAAAGAAGCTCACAGCTTCCACCTGAATGGAAATTGCCCATCAGAGGCTTATTAGCCTGATGTTCTGTTAAGATGGTTCACCTTGTAATTTCTGTTAATCGTTACTAATTTGCAGATCATTCCCCAATTAATTGGCTGCAAGCAGTACAACATTGTCAGGGTACTCAGTATGCCATAAAATTAATTATGGGCAAAATGGCAGAATTGTGGAGATAGATACCTAAGAGTGGCAAACAGGGAATGTGTGTTGATTGGATAGTTGCTCACTATCAAGTGCTACAAAACTTCCGCTCTGAAGCTTGTCTCAGCAATAAGCACTCAGTTATGTGTTCCATGATCATCCCACCCTTTTAAAAACAAAACAAACAAACAAAACAAAAACATGTTCTGAAATCTTCCAAAGATCTTCCAGAAATTTCTCCCAAAGAAATGAGATCATAGCAATTTAGTACATTGGCCTTCAACTGATGGATTATTGTTATACAACCAAGTTATTTATCAGTGGCAATCTAAGCCAAGATATCTGCAGAGGCAGATTTAGGGCAGTGCGACCAGTTCCGTCACACTGGGCATTGAGCCTAAGGGGAGCTGCAGGGTGCTGCAGCTATGACATAGTGAATTGAGCAGAATGGAAGGTGAGAGGTGGGACGGGTGCCAAATTTTGGCTTCCCAGAGAGCACTGCTGAAATCTGAAAGACCCAAGTCCACCCCTGATATCTGATTGAAGATATATTCAGGGAGTCAAGTGGACTAGAAGATGCAAAAGGAAAGTGAACCTCATAAACTAGACCTAAATTAAGAGACCAGTGGGGATCTCCAATGCTTTGTGGAAACAGCCCCCCTCCTCTCTCTCTCTCAAAAGCCCTAAAATGATGCTGCAACCAGGGCATTCCAATATGAAGAAAATGGGGACACTTTGGTTGGAGGGGGAAATTGGTTCGGTTTCCATTTGAAAAACCTAATCTGCTCACTTCACTGCTACATGTGAGCAGACCCCCATCTTTCTCCACCCCTTGCGAAGTTCAGAGAAATGGTCTTCCCAGCTTCACCACCAACTTCATTGCCCATTGACCAACTTCATTGGTTTCACATCTCATCTGTGATGTTAGATCTGTGGTGGCCTATTGAAGCAGCTAATGACAGCTGGAGTCATCAAGTGAGAGGCATCCATGTGGGAATCTGGCCCAAGTATTGAGTTAACAGATTATGAGAAGTCAAGTGATGATCATGAATGTGTGAACTAGAAAACCCAATTTATCTTGGCTAGCAATCCATATCCAGAACCAGAATTTTCCTCCTGCACCACCACTACCCCATTATTATTTGCAGATATTCTGTGCCTCAGTGTATCCTCTAAAAAGTTATTTCCCCCCAATGTTTCCATATATTAGGCTCAAATTACTTTCATGCTTCTCACTCTTGTTTGAAAATTTAAGTCCGCGGATTCTCTTGATGCTCACACTAACCACTGAAAATCAATGTCCACTGATTTGTTTTTAAAACAACAGCAAATGCAGCAAAAAAATAAAAATTGTAGGGATTATTTGTTTGCATAAACTCTTGTGTCTACTTCAAAGCTGAAAGCAGGTGCTTCTGCAATTCTGAAGTCCTCTTTCAGATGAAATGTCTTTGAAATGCCAGATATCCCCATAAATGGGGAGCAACCTTGCTCCATGGCCCTTGCTGACACAGGATTTATTCATCAAGGTTCTTAGCAACTTACTGAAGCACCTGTGTGGCAGCCGTTTCAAGGGGGTTGTAAAAATTCTATTTCCTCCCACTATCCAAAGTGAAGCATAAACCATCCATTTGAAAAGTGGAGTATAACCATTTACATTTTAATCTCGCAGAAAACGATCTAGTTTCTGACAAACTGAGTTTTCTTGGGTGTATGTTATGGAAGGAAAGGATAGGGGGGGAAGGGAAGGGGGGCAGACTGGATTGTGGAAGAAGAAGAAGAAATTTATGGGAATAGATTGGAAAGCAGGTTGTTCCATGAAAAGAAAATGAGAAGTGAGACTTTGAATATGACATCATATATTTGGTGTTTAGTAATACAGGAGAAAGTTTGCATTTGTCAATAAGAGAATAGCTGAGGGATGGATTAGCCTGTTTCAATTATTGGTCAGTTCTCTATCATGAGTCCATTCCATCTCATATTTTGCAGATTTTTTAAAAAAGGGTGGAAATGCATCAGAAAATTACCACATTTTTACGTGTATAAGATGCCCCCGTGTATAAGACGACCCCCCCTTTTAACCCCAAATTAAGAAATTAAGTTGTTTAGCTTTGGGGGGGGAGATCACTTCCACCAATCGCTCACCTACCTGCCCGCCACTGCCAATCACTTGCCACAGCCACTGCCAATCGCACACCTTGCTGCAGCCGCCAATTGTCTGTCCGCTCGCCGCCACCAACAGCCCACCCGCCCACTTGCCGCAGCCAACAATCGCCTGCCCAATTGCTATCTGGCCTTGCCGCAGCCACCAATCACCCGCCCAATCACTGCTGTCAATCTCCTGCTTGCTTCTGCCATTAATTGCACGTCCACCCCCCACATTCACTATCTGTGTATAAGACAACACCCAATTTTGCCTAATTTTTTTTTAGCAAAAAGCATCGTCTTCTACACGGAAAAATACGGCAATGTACAAATACATTGGGATTGTTCGTTTGCATGGGGTATTATTTTCAGACTTGGCATATGAGAAGGATCGGTTTGTGTGTTCACATTGTAGCTCTTTCGTTTCCAGTTGAAAGGTCTGTACCAGCTCCTTGGAACAGCCTGCTGCAAGCTATGAATTATGCATGGAAACGAGAGAGAAAAAAGGGGAAGAAAAAGGAAGGAAGGAAGAATCCCAGCCCTATACACAGAGGGAATATGCAAAGTGCAAAGCAATCACGTCTTTGGTGTACTACGATATTTGCTTTGTGATCTTATGCAACACTACACAATAGCCAAACAACCCAGTGCTCAGTCACAGGCAGTTAAACCTCTTTAATCCCACACAGTGCTATAAAAAACCTTGCAAAATATATGACCCACCAACAAAAGGAAAACACTGGAAATTTTCATATCCAACCCCCTTGAAAGAGAGTGTGTATATGTATATAATTTCCTTTACTTTGTAGATAGCTGTGTAAAGACTCTTAAGGGCCGTATTATCAAACACCCTAAAGGCTGCTCTCTCTCTCTCTCTCTCTCTCTCTCTCTCTCTCTCTCTCTCTCATCTTCCCTATTCTTTTTCTCTCTCATACTCCAGTCATCTATTCATATTGAGCATGCTCAAGACCTGCTGGTGTTAATAGGCAGTACAATAGGTTGCCTGGGGTGGCAGATTCCCAGGGCACCAGGGTGTCCAATATGCAGGCTGCATTGAATGTGTGGGGCATCCGAGGTTTGCAGAGGCTGGGAAGATTCTTACTGGGAATGCAGTGCAGGGAGGGAAAGTTAACCTTTTCACTCCTGAGTATATAACACCGGTCTTGAAAGACCTACACTGGCTCCCAGTATGTTTCCGAGCACAATTCAAAGTGTTGGTGCTGACCTTTAAAGCCCTAAACGGCCTCAGTCCAGTATACCTGAAGGAGCGTCTCCACCTCCAACGTTCTGCCTGGACACTGAGGTCCAGCTCCAAGGGCCTTCTGGCGGTTCCCTCGCTGTGAGAAGCCAAGTTACAGGGAACCAGGCAGAGGGCCTTCTCAGTAGTGGCACCCGCCTTGTGGAACGCCCTCCCATCAGATGTCAAAGAGAAAAATAACTACCAAACTTTTAGAAGATATCTGAAGGCAGCCCCGTTTAGGGAGGCTTTTAATGTTTAATGGGTTATTGTATTTTAGTATATTGTTGGAAGCCGCCCAGAGTGGCTGGGGAAACCCAACCAGATGGGCGGGGTAAAAAAAATATTATTATTATTATTATTATTATTATTATTATTATTATTATTATTACTGAGTCATGGTACCAGAAAGCCTACCTTACCACCATGTGCCACATTGAAGATAGTTGCCCACTGGCAACAAACTGAACTCCCCTGCCCCAAGAAATCTAGCCACATTGGAGGGTGAGGATCTGTCCATTTCAGTCTCTCGTTTTTTCCAATCTTACACTTCTCCACATTGCTACACCAGTTAGCGATATATTTTGTAAGAGTCCTTGTGAAATTTCATCAGCATTGTGGTGTGAAACAATTCTAATGCATGCATATCCATGTGCATTTTTGTCCAATATGTCCATTTTTGCAAAACAATCTCACCCAATATAATGGAAGGTATGGGAAGTGTTCTGTATGGTTCAACAGATGTTGCACAGTGCAGTGGTTAAACAACTCTAGCACTGAGCAAAGAGTTGCTATGGCAAGACTTCATCTGGGAACACTGTTGAGCTCTCTACCCTTCATGCAGTTGCCCTTCATGCAGTTCCAAGGTCCAGTCCCCAAGACCTCTAGCTTAAAGGTTCTCTGGTGGGAGAAATGGAGCCCTGTTGCAGGCTCCTCACAGGCATCTGGTTGGTCACTGTGAGAACAGGAAGCTGGACTAAGATGGACCCCTGGCCTGATTCAGCAGGTGCTTCTTATGTTCTCATATCCCGCCTGATCCCTAAGGTATTTTGGGGAAGCCACTGTTGATTAAGGAGATGGAGCCATGCTATTCTAGGCTGCATCAACAGAAGTCTAGTGTCCAGATCAAGGGAAGTAATAGTCCCACTCTATTCTGCCTTGGTTGGACCACACATGGAGTACTGTGTTCAATTCTGGATGCTGGAACATGTGCAGAGGAGGGCAAACAAGATGATCAAGGGTCTGGAAACCAAGCCTTATGAGCAATGGTTGAAGGAGCTGGGTATGTTTAACCTGGAAAAGAGGAGACTGGGAGGATATATGATGGACATCTTCAAATATCTCAAGGGCTGTCACATTGAAGAGGGAGCAAGCTTGTTTCCTTCTGCTCTGTTCAGGAGTTACAAGAAGAGAGATTCCAACCAAACATCAGGGAGACACTAAGAGCTGTTTGACAGAGGAACAGTCTCCCTCGAGAGGTTGTGGACTCTGATTCCTTGGAGATTTTTAAGCAGAGGTTGGATGGCCATCTGTCACGAATGCTTTAAGTTGAGATTCCTGCATTGCAGGGGGTTGGTCAAGATGACCCATGGGGTCAATTCCAACTCTACAATTCTATGATTCTGTGATTCTCCATCTTATAAAATTAGAATTCATGGGCAGCCAATGAAATTGCCTGTTGGAAGATGAAAGACAAATGAAAGAAAGTACTTCTTCATGCAGAACATAAACTATGGAATTCATTCCCACCGGAAGCAGTGGTGGCCAACAGCTAAGGTAGCTTTAAAAGAGGATTGGACCAATTCGTGGAGAAGAAGGCTAACCATGGCTACTAGTCATGATAGCTATGCTCTATCTGGAAGCAGTACTACTTCTGAATATCAGTTGCGGGAAGCTAATTTGGGGGATTGCTCTTGTACTCAGGTCCTCCTTCCAGGTTTCCAACAGGCATAAGATCAACCACTGTGAGAACAGGATGCTGGACCACATGGGCAATTGGCCTGATCCAGCAGGCTTGTCTTATGTTCTCATGTTGGTGGTCTCCCATAGCTTGGATGCATAGCTCATATCCCCTGGGAAACTTGCATTTAGTATTGTGGGACCTGTTTTACAGAACCTCCTTCCAGTTAAGGTCAGACAAGCCCCCTCCTTGCTGAACATGTTTGTGCAATAGAGTAGCAGTTCTGAAAATCCTACACATATTCCACATAGACAACTGCAAGAGAACGATCTGACTTCTAGGGAAAGAATTGGCATGGTGGAACCTAGGGAAGATGAAAAAAAGCAGATTCTCCTGTCAAAGCTTGCTATTAAAGCTGGCTTCCCCATTCATTCCCTTTCCACAATATGCATTCAGCTCTTTGTCTGAACGGGGAGGGGAAATCCAACATGTTTTTCCAAAAGAGATATGTTGTGTGCAGAACATTCTCGTTTAGGCTAAAGGTCATATTCACCGCCCAGAATTGGCTTTGAATAGCGAGATGTTAGGGAAATAATCAGGCACAGGTGAGCCTCCCATTTGATCTCAAAAGTCTACTTATTATCTTGGGCATGTCATTTAAATGCTATTTGCTGGAACAGCTTGATTCCCTCTAGGAGCTGGCTGCAATGTGCTCCCTGGTTTTTGTTTTCTTTGAAGTTGGGAAGTAGTGCAATACAATAATACAAGTTCCATATATATATATATGCCTGCGTTGGCCAAAATGTTTTACTTTCATAGAAAATGTAGAACTTCTGGGATTTGCTTATATCCTCAAGTTTTTCTGAGCCACAGGCGAAGCAAAATAAGAAAGACATTTTCATGTATCACAATGTGGCATGCACTGGAAATATATTTATGTCTTGAGACACTCAAAGTATATTCACAGAGGCTAACTAAAAAATAAAAATCCATATTGATCATCATTCCCTAAACTCCAAAGACCTGGCTGTGGAGTTAATAAATCGGGTTGGTGTTAGTGATCTTGATTTATTGGTTACAACCACATACAGGTAGCGCCAGAGAGGGGCCATTTATGCCCATTCATGATTTCATCCAAGACATTGTGGTGCTTTGACATGAATAATTAGAAAAACCTGTTGTAAGCAAAGTCTCACTGAAATACAAGGAGGAAACTGATCTGAGCAATGACTTCCAAACAGGGGTGGTCACTATAGGATTGAGGTAGATTGCTGCGTTCATCGTTCATGGTGCTCTGTGTAGATGCAAAATAACCTTGCATGAGATCCACAGCGAATGTATCTCTATACAGCAGGTGGCACTGTGGTCTAAACCACTGAGGCTCTTGGGCTTGCCAATCGAAAGGTCGGCATTTCGAATCCTGACCTTCCCATTGCTCTGTCCCAGCTCCTGTCAACCTAGCAGTTCAAAAGCACACCAGTGCAAGTAGATAAATAGGTACTGCTGCAGCGGGAAGGTAAATGGTGTTTCCATGCGCTCTGGTTTCCATCACAGTGTTCCATTGTGCCAGAACTAAGGCCCGGGGGCCAGATCCGGCCCAATTGACTTCTAAATCCAGCCTGCGGATGGTCCGGGCATCTGCGTGTTTTAACATGAGTAGAATGTGTCCTTTTATTTAAAATGCATCTCTGGGTTATTTGTTGGGCATAGGAATTCATTCATTCCCCCCCAAAAAATATAGTCAAGGTATGAGGGACAGTGGACCAGTCCCCTGCTGAAAAAGTTTGCTGCTCTCTGGTCTAGTCCAACCCTCTGCAATGCAGGAAGATGCAGCTGTCCCATGCGGGGATCAAACCCACAACCTTGGTGTTATCAGCCCCACGCTCAAACCAACTGAGCTATCCAGGCTGCAGACATTATGCATGCTTGTAAATCCCCCTAGATTTTGATCCCATATTCCATCCACACACAGCACTTGAATCCCCCCCCCCCCAAAAAATTCTACTTTATGTGGAATTTGGCAGCAAATGTAATTAGGATAAAGTGGGGAGAGGTGGTGTGGGTTCACAAATATTCATACTCCTGGATAATAGCAGTCAAAAATGCAAAAGCTACGAGTTCTTCAGAAGGCAACGGAAGCATGTGGCAACGAGAGAAGGGAAAAGGATGGTGGAAACTTATAAATCACAGCTATTTTAGTTCTGAGGGTTGGGGATTGATTAAGCTCTGGACCAGGAGAGATATTATAGATTTGTAGGCTGGAAACTCACTCACTTTCTATTTTCTTTTTTCCCCTCCCCCCCCTGCCCCCGGCTGACTAAACCAGTCCTGCATGTCAGCATTTTCACTGAAAAGTAATCTTCTTCTGTTTAGCATCATTGCAGCCTATTAAACAAATGGTACTTATGCTGCTGCTCAGCCTTGCATCTAGGTGGCTGTTGGACTGGTCTGCATGGCGGTTTCAGATGAACATGAGCATCTGGAGTGAAATGCTTTATGGGCCGGCAGAATGACAGGAGGCAACCTTATAAGAGGGAGGCTGTTTGAGAGCACTGAGGCATCACCCCTGAAGCAAGCTGGCCATGTGTAAATTAGCATAAAGGGCACTATGATCCCATCATCATGTCTGCTACAAAGGATTTTCCTGTAATACTAGAACTCAGGGACATCCAATGACGCTGAATGTTGGAAGATTCACAGCAGACAAAATGAAGTATTTCTTCTCTGCTGGCTTGGTCATGTCTACAGAAGATGCCAGGATGTTCTCTTCAGGCACCAGGCCCTTTGGCACACCAGCTGTGCATTACAAAGATGTTGGGATTGTGGAATTGTTGGCTGGCAACATCAACCCCACTGTGTGGGAATCCCTTGCAGACGACCACAGTGCCTGGAAACAGACAGTCAGGTAATGCATCCATAGCAGTGACCAGAGGTGGAATGACCTCTGGGAGGAGCACAGAAAAAAAGAAATGTCGCACTGCATCTGTATCAGCACAACTGAATGCCTTCATCTGCCCCAGCTGCAACATCACATGTCTCTCCCATATCAGTCCCTACAGCAGGCACTGTAACCTTTGAACAGTTTGACTTCAATTCCAAAGGCACGTTCCTCCATTGTCTCCTGAGACAGATTGATGCCAATCAACGTCCAACTGCGCATAGTCAAACTACCACATTCACAGTAGTGGATGATGCCGACTTGGAAGGCAGAAAATAGGGTGAGACAAACTCATGGAGTGTGCTGGCCCCGGGGGTAACCCGAGGAACATGGTCCAGGTCTGGTCCAGAATCCAAAGGTTCAGCTAAGAGTCAGTCTGACGGGGCCAAGGCAGGGCACGAGGCAGGAAACCAGGAAAGGACAGGTGCAGGATCTGACATACAGCAATGTTGCTCCCGCAACCTGGGGTGGGGTCCGACAGCCTTTTATCTTTGTCAGGATAACGGCTGGTCCTGATCCCCGGTGACTCACCTCCCTGTTTCGCTCGAAGGCGAGCACTCCTCCTCTCTCGAACCTTAGTCTCTGCAGCTCGGGAGATGTCAGTGGGTTACTAGACCCAGGGGCCACCTCAGCCTCCCCTGACCAAACCGGTAGTGGAGCAGCTGTAAGTGATGGCCCAGCTGAAGACAATGAGGTAATCCCCACATTTGGAGCCAGGGCAGACTCAGGACCCTGACTCGGCCCAGCTGGTGTTTGCTGCAGGGGCTCCTGTGCAGACTGGGGCTCTTCAGGATCAGGTCCCAGCCTTGGTTCAGATGATGCCTGAGGCAAAGGATCTGGTGCAGACTGAGACCCCTCTGGTTCCGAGTCTGAGCCCAAATCCCAGGCCATCACATGAAGGATCATGCTATCAATGGCTACCAGCAATGATGGTGATGTTCTCCTTCCACTCTTAGAGGCAGTACACCTGTGGGTACCACTTGCTGGGAACCCCAAGTGAGAAGAGTGCTGATGCCCTCAGGTAATGTTTATTGTTCCTCATGGGCATCCAATTGGCCACTGTGAGAACTGAATGCTGGAATCCATGGGCCATGGCCTGAAGCAACAGGGCATTTCTTGATTCTCTTACGCATGCTAGCCTTTGGTCTGCTGGAATTAAACAAACATGGAAGACCAGAATGTCCCAAAAAAATTCCAGGAGCACAGGTCCAATCAGCTGATTTTATTGTGGACACTTGGTGGATGCTTTATGGAGCAATTTTATTATTTGTGCTTATGCTCCGCCCATCACCAAATGTTGGGTTTGTTACCATAAAGCACCAATGCTGCAGCAAGCAAAGTCTCTAGCAGCTCAGCCAGCTGCTTGTGGCTGGAAAGCCAGACAGGATGTTTGTGACTGTTGCCATGGGAACAAAGGGGCAGTCCATTCTGTACTGAGCACCGGATGTTAGCTCAGTGTGTGTGTCATATGACCCGTACTGGATGTACTTGGGTGGAGTTTCTTCTTGCTGTTGTTGAGTGCAGACATGATTCTCTGTACTGAGATGAGAGGCAGAAATAAAGGATGTAAATAGTTTTCTGTCTGCTTCTTTCCCCTCCCTGGGGGACACCAAAGGGGAGAGAGGAAGAATGGTGTGTTCCTCTCACACATCTGAGAAGAATCGCCGGACCTCGCCTGCTTATCAGCAGAGTGGAGACGCGGGGAGGTCGACAGGAATATCTGCCGGTGCCTACGCTGTAGCACATTCCTCTGACCCAGGCAGAATTCCAACAGGGTTACCAAGATGACAATTAAAAGCAAAGAAGAATGAATGTCAATACCACAAAATTAAAAATCATGGGCTTAATATAGCAACTAAGTTAGCAGAGCAGAGATACAGCAGGTGAGGAAACAGCCAGTCACCCAAAGGCTTGGATAAAGACATATGTCTTGCAGGATACCCTCCAACATTTTGCCCATGAAAATAGGGATGTCCCATTCCATAATGATAATTTTACTATTTATACCCCACACATCTTACTGGGTTGCTTCAGCCACTCTGGGCAGATTCCAACATACATAAAAACATAATAAAACATTAAACATTTTAAAAATCTCCCCTATGCAGGATTGCCTTCAGGGGTCGGATAACTCCATAGCCTCCAACATTTCTCCAATGAAAATAGGGACACCCTAAGGAAAAGTGGGACCTTCTGGAATCAAATCAGAAACTGGGACAGCTTCTCTAAATCAGGGATGTCCCAGGAAAATAGGGACACTTGGAGAGTCTGTTGCAGGCAAAAGCAGCATTTCGTCAAAATGTGTGGACCTCACATGGAGGTTCATTCCACTACCTGAGGGCCACTACAGAGGAAGTCTTCTCATGATCTGCTGCACCTCAAACTTCATAGGGCAGCAGTATGGCTAACAGGGACTCCCCTATGAAACATTGAGGCAGCTCACTATGGGAGGAAGCAGTCTTTCAGATATTGGGGGCCCAAGTCATTCAAGGTTTTGTATGTCAATCTCACCCCCCTCCTAAATTGGGCCCAGAAGCAAACTGGAAACCAGTGCAGATCTTTCAGGATCAGCATAATGTGTTCTAAATGAGTCAAGACCACAATACCTCAGGGACCACCTCTCTCCATGTGAACCTATCTGGACCCTGCAATCATCATCTGAGGCCCTTCTTCATGTGCCTCCTTCATGAGAGGTCCAGAGGTTGGCAACACAAGAACAGGCTTTTCAGCAGTGGCTCCCTGTTTGTGGAGTGCTCTCCCCAGGGAGACCTGCCTGGCACCTTCATTTAGGCACCCATGTTTTTTTGGGGGGGGGGTTATTGGTTGGTTTTGTTATTGTGTATTTTGTGCTTCTATTATGTTTTTCTTTGATCTGAACCTCCCTAGGGTTGAAGGGTGGTATGGAAATTTAAGAAGAAGAAGAAGAAGAAGAAGAAGAAGAAGAAGAAGAAGAAGAAGAAGAAGAAGAAGACACCTACCAGCAGGCTTGCTGCAGTGCTGTATTCTGCATCAGTTGCAGCTTCCATACTATTTTTAAGCTAAGCCCCATATAGAGGGCATTGCAATGGTCCGATATGGAGGTTCCGAGAGCATGGATCACTGTGTCTAGGCTATTGCTGTGCAGGAGGGGTTGTAGCTGGTGAACCAGCAAGAGCTGAAAATATACACTCTTAGACAACATGGCCACCTGTGCCTCAAGCAACATAGACGGGTTAATGAGTATTTTCAGCTACTTATATGCTTCCTTCATGGGACTGCAACCCCATCCATAGCTGGCCATCTCTCTACTTCTGAGCAAACATTCATAGAACTCAGACTTCTTGAGTTGAAAACGGGGACTCAAAAATTCAAGGGCAGATCTTTGCGTTTGCCATTTCCCAGTCAACTTTGAATGGTTGAAATTGAAAATGTGAGCACTTTGCTGAATATTTATGAAATTTGTCTCAGATCTGCTCTGAGAGCAAAATATTTGCAAACCCCAGGAGAAGGTTGCAGGAGGTCAGAAGAGGAACCCTGCTGGATGGGATCAAAAGCCCCTCCAGCCCCTCACCCCCTCAAGGGGACAACATCCCCTAATTGGAGTCTCCAGGCTTACCTTGTTACAACTTCTAAATTAGTGGCGGCTTCTCCTCGTACGGCAAAACATTTCTAAGTAGATTTGAGAGCCGCTCAGCTGCCCTGCTGACTAATACAATGTCTATCCTTATTGATTCTTACCCACTTCAGATTACTTTTGTATTGAATTATTTCAAATCATAATGCAAAAGAAATCGCAGGCTCTAACTAGGCAGAGCAAATGCCGTGATGAATGAGAATCCCAGGCTACCGTAGAGCCATCAGGATGCCGTTCCTTAATTGGTGCAATCAGAGGGGTGGAAAATAATTAGAAATACATAAAAGAGAGGTGGAGCGTAATAATGTTTTTCCTAAGTGACGTAAAATTGGCGAGAGGAAAAATGATTAAACTACCTAGTTTACCAAGAAGGACTGGAGTAAATGAGCAGCAAACAGGAATGGGAGAGGCTAACTCAAAGATCCGTTTTTCATTGTAATCAGTTACAGAGGAATTAAGTGTGTGTATTAAAAGGGGTAGATGTGTGGTTCTCACTAGCCGGGCTCAGAAATGGACTATGGAGCAGCTCATAAAACAGGTGAGCTTTTAAAGCCCTGAACTGCTTTTTGGCTCAGATGAAGCCAGAGAAATTTTCCTGGCTCCCCATTGCTATCCATTTCTGAAGAATGGGATCCAAATTGTGTCCCATGGGCCAAGCTTCATAACTTGGTGGCATCACCCACCTGTCATTCACCTGACATCACAGTGACATCACTGAAACACCAGGTGACCAGTTTTCACCCAGTGTGATGCATGGTGCTTTGAAGCCCCAACAAGCAGCTGATAGATTGGACTTCAAAGTGCCACTCTCAGCTCTCAGCTAGCACCACCAAATATTTTATTATTGGGACTCGCAAAGAGCTTTGTGGGGTACTATGCACAGGACTTTGCAGGTGCCACTGGTCAGCTGACTGCTGATGCCTGCAAACTCCTTTTGGCTGAGCTGCAGCTGTATCTGCCCCACACGTGACAGCATACATGACATCAGGTTGCGGCAGACATCTGAACTGACCAAAACGGCCTTGTGGGTTAAATGTGGAGGACCTCATGAGAACCAACTGTCTTGCGGAGGCTGCATATAAAGTCTCCCAGTACTTGGCACGGGGTGGATTTTAATTTGTGATGAATACTTTTAATTGACAAATTGTACCAATTAATTGATTCTAGAACTGGGGAGCCAGTCTCTCATACTTGGGCAGCAGTAGCGTTCAAATCTCCGCTCAGCTACAAAACTCACAGAACGAAGTTGGAACAGGCCATGGGCAAGAACAAATTGGCTCTGAAACCAATCAAGTTATTCATTCCTGCCGTCAAAATTCGAGAATTATATTGGCTTGTTTCTGAGCCATTTTAAGTTTGATTGGTGCACCCCTCCACTGACCTAACAAAACTCCACCCCTTCCCTCCCACTTTATTTAGCAGCCACGGCTTTTCGCTTACAGAGCGGTTACTATGCAGTCACAGAAGTGGTTTCTGTGCTATGCAATCATCTGATTGGCTTCTCCCTGATTAACTGGATTGACGTTGTTCATCAGTCTGAATTGTAGGTGCTAGTGTTGTAGTGACCTCTAAAACTTCCTCATGTCCCCAAAGTGCAGTCCAGCTCAGTCTAAAGTTGGCCATGTGAATCAGATCTTAATTAAAATTCTTCCAAGGAAATAAACTATTGGGCCACCTTAAAATAGCTTCTGACTGAGCTTGGTTGCAAATGTCATTAGCCCCTATTACATATTGTTGCATGCCACCCCAATCTCCGAGTAATAATAATAATAATAATAATAATAATAATAATAATTTATTATTTGTACCCCGCCCATCTGGCTGGGTTTCCCCAGCCACTCTGGGCAGCTTCCACAGAAACCAAAAATACACTAAAATCACACATTAAAAACTTCCCTGAACAGGGCTGCCTTAAGATGTCTTCTGCATGTCAGGTAGTTGTTGATCGCTTTGACATCTGATGGGAGGGCGTTCCACAGGGCAGGCGCCACTACCGAGAAGGCCCTCTGCCTGGTTCCCTGTAGCCTTGCTTCTCGCAATGAGGGAACTGCCAGAAGGCCCTCGGCGCTGGACCTCAGTGTACGGGCAGAACGATGGGGGTGGAGAGTCCAGGGGTTGCGAGATTCCAGGGGTTTCAGGTGCTCATGTTTCCTTTTGGAAATGAAGCACAGCACAGGCTGCAGTGTCTTTATGATATATGGTTTATTTACACAGATATACAACCTGAGCCTGCAATTAAGGGGTTAACAGCATCAACACCTCAAAAGAGACTTGTTTCTCCCATAGCCACAGCCTTGGATTCAAGCAGAGATCTGGCGCGGTTCTCTCTTTCTGCTTGTTGTCTTGCTTCTAACTCTTTCAAACTCATTTTTAACTTGGAACTCTGTGTTTTGTCCTTCTAACTATCTCAGAGCTGGAGGAGGGGCCAGTGTGGTGTAGTGGTTAAGAGCGGTAGACTTGTAATCTGGGGAACCGGGTTCACATCTCCGCTCCTCCACATGCAGCTGCTGGGTGACCTTGGGCCAGTCACACTTCTCTGAAGTCTCTCAGCCTCACTCGCCTCACAGAGTGTTTGTTGTGGGGGAGGAAGGGAAAGGAGAATGTTAGCCGCTTTGAGACTCCTGAAGGGGAGTGATAAAGTGGGATATCAAATCCAAACTCCTCCTCCTCCTCTTCTTCTCCCATTTGCCATCTAGCACAGAGCTGCCTTGTTTTCTTAATGTCCCATCATTCTAGGCAATAACCTCATCCAGAAGATAGCCTGGCTTATATTCTAACACCTGCAGGGTTTAAAAGGTCTGTCAGGCACCCACAAACTTATAACAATAGGAATAGGTTATAGTATGCTGGCTTGAATCCAATGAGCCTTTTCACCATTTCTGTGAAGCTGGACCCTTGTGGAGCATCACATACTGCAACTCTGCCCCTCTGTAGAATTTGAGGGTGACCACAAGAGATTGCAGCAGGAAGGGAGTTGGGAAAGCTCCATAATGTGATGGTAACTTGCTTTATGATCCCAAGAACCACAACCTATCTGTAGAATGAACCCTAGATTTCAGCAAACCTTTGGGGAAGGTGCTCTGAGTAGGCCCACCTCCTGGCCACTGTCATCATTGATCATCCGCTTGTCCTTTGCCTTCACTGACGATTCATCTTACTTCTACCTCCAGCTGCTACTCCTTCACATTGCATAGCCACAACTCATGGGCTTGAAGAGGCAGCAAGGCTGAGGAGAAGAGCCCATGGACTCATCAGAGTCAACAGTGAGCACTGTGCTTGGGGTGTAAGCCATGATAGATGCCCAGTGATGCCAGCTCCTGGCTCTGGCTCCATCCAGGTGTGCAGCAGCATCTTACAGAAGCGACTCGTGTTCAGGCACCTTTGGCCCTCCTTCAGCAGATGTTCACCTTCCTCTCCATCTTCTTATCTATTCACCCTTGTAATCGCCTCCCCAGCCTCTTACCTCTACCGCACCTACCATCTTCCTCTTATTGCCATTGCTTGCTCTGATTTTAACAAGCATGGAGACAGGACAAGGAGCTGTGGGAGGAGATGGCCATGGTCCAGATGTTAAGGCCCTGTGGTCCAGATAGGCAGACCCTATGGGCCACATCTGCCCCATGGGCCAGAGTTTGCCCACCCCCAATGGCATAATGGGACTTGGCAGGAAATGGTTCCATTTTAGCTGCCTATTGTCTTTAACATTGCAAAGAAATTGCAGGGCCTAAAGCCAAGCATATAAAAACTAAGGGAGACTGGGTGGACCTTAGCATTTAAATTCTAAGGCCAGCGAGCAATTCTGGAAAGCGAACAGCATAAGTATTACCTACAGAATGACATGGGCTTTTCAAATAATACCCTGTGGATGCAACTAAGCAATTTTGGAGCCTTCAGTGGAAACCGACAGGCAGGCCTTAGCTGCTTATTGGAATGTGATCCTCTTTTTACACTGTTGTTGAATAGATTATTTTTGTCACATAGCCAATGTGTTTAACCCATCATCAAAACCCACGGAATGTTTGTTTTCCAACTTCTAACACTTCAAGCGGTTGCTTCCTGAATTAACAATGAATTACGGAGTTCAGAACTCCCAGACGGCTGATGTTAACAAAGAAAAACGGTCTGTCTTTTGCAGAGACTAGTGCACTGGGGGGGGGGAGGACGGGGGCTGGAAGATGCTGCTGGTAAACTAAAAAGCAGGAAAGATCATCCAAGCAAATCACAGTGGAACTGTTTTTGAGTGAAAGACATATTGCTTACTGGTTGCCAGCAGGGATTTCTTGGAGTCTAAACTGAAGTAGATGATGGGGGGGAGGCCTAATTTCATGGCAAACTTTGTCAGAGCCAAATGAGGGGCCCTTTTCTTTTATTTTAAACCAGCTGGCTAATCCAGTTGAGGGTAGCCGATAGATCTCAAACCCTTGGTGAGTTACAGACTTGCAAAGATAGGCTTTGGTAGATTGAGCGGATAAGACCCATAGCGGGTTCAATGGTCAAGGTGGCACATGAGCTGGTAGAGGAAAATGAGAGGCAGATGGGGCTCATCAACCTGGGAAGGTAGCCTGTCTAGGAGTAGGAAAACTCTGACCCAAAACCTCCACTGCCTTCTCTTCTTGAGTCAACCCTACACAAATCCCAAAAAGAGCCCTGCAGCCAAAGAAAAACTGGCTTTGCTTTCCATTGGACCACATCAGAGAGGCTGAGAGAGGGATCTTGTTCTTTAGGCAGCCCAGGACCTTCATACATTGCCCAGGCTTGCACCCCAGGGAGGTCCCTTCAGTGCTGCAAATGCACCAAAAACAATACAGGGAAGCAGCGGTTACAAGTTATAACTCTTCCGTATTGACCTCTACAACTGTGGGCACAGCAGGTGTTGCAACCTTCCAGCAGTTTGCCTTCACCCACAAAGGCACACTCCTCCACTGTCTCCTGAGGCAGATGGGTTCCAACAACAATATTAAGGAACAGCCGAGGTACTGTTTCACTCTCAAAGTGATCCCTGCTGAGTTGGGATCAACCATATGGCCAGGACAGGAGTAGTCTTCCTGTGCCTTCAGTGACATCAGCACATAGCTGCATTTGATTCGCTACCCTGCATAGTGCTCTGGTGTCATCACATCTAGTATGTGGTCACAAAAGTTACTTAAGGAGGGACAAAGAGTGTGTGTGTGTGTGTGTGTGTGTGTGTGTGTGTGTGTGCGTGCGTAGAGGGGGAAACGGCCACTGAACCTAGCAGAGAAAAACAGAAGGGGAAATGTGGCTGCATACAATTGTAAGCAGCCCTGAAACTGTCAGCAGGAAATCGACACGGAAGCCTTGATTGGAACTAGGGCCCCACTCCACAGTTGTCATTTCTTTAGGATAGAACTGGGAGCCAGTGTGGTGTAGTGGTTAAGAGCGGTAGACTAGTAATCTGGTGAACCGGGTTCGCGTCTCCGCTCCTCCACATGCAGCTGCTGGGTGACCAATCACACTTCTCTGAAGTCTCTTAGCCCCACTCACCTCACAGAGTGTTTGTTATGGGGGAGGAAGGGAAAGGAGAATGTTAGCCGCTTTGAGACTCCTTCGGGTAGTGATAAAGCGGGATATCAAATCCAAACTCTTCTTCTATAGCCCAAAGACCAAGTATTCTTGTGAATAAACTCCCAGTGGTTTGCTGGTGCCAGGGCTAAAAGTGGGTAGAGCCAGAGTCAAACCTGGGTGGGACAATGGATATGAATCTGATAGTAGGCTACATTCTACCTATGCAAAAGTCAGAGATTTCAACACACACACACACTTCTCCTTCCAGGTAAGCAAGAGATATCACCACAGTCTGACGATGTTGGTGTTTGGTACCTATATTTTGAAGAAATAAATAGTCTGGTAAGATTGCTGGCTGGAAGAATAAAGAAGGCTTATTACTTTTGGCAAACAAAGCCATACTAAGTACAAGCTTTCTGCGGGCATCACAGAAAAGGAAGGTTTAATGCTAACTGATGGAGGGGGAAGGAAGGAAGTAAAGCCTGAGAGAGAGAGAGAGAGAGAGAGAGAGAGAGAGAGAGAGAGAGAG
>JAXCMG010000005.1:3919035-3932874 GCA_034642415.1 Podarcis siculus | reverse complement strand
GAAGGAACAGAGGCAGGAAGGGTAACCGTGTCAGATCACTAACTCCTTGATACATTTTTGTCTACCAGATGCAAAAACAAATGATATCACCTCTGTGCTGTGTGGGTACTCGGGACTCAACAGTCAACATACTCAACAGGAAGCCTCTGATTAGGGGCTCAATTTACAAATGGAACACACTCAGCGGGGAGCAGAACATGTTCAGCTTCCAAGGCAAAGTTCACAAACCAAAACACCAACTTCCGGGTTTGCGGTTGTTGTTGTTTAGTCGTTTGGTCATGTCCGACTCTTTGTGACCCCATGGACCAGAGCAAGCCAGGCACTCCTGTCTTCCACTGCCTACCGCAGTTTGGTCAAACCCATGCTGGTAGATTTGAGAACACTGTCCAACCATCTCGTCCTCCGTCGTCCCCTTCTCCTTGTGCCCTCCATCTTTCCCAACATCAGGGTCTTTTCCAGGGAGTCTTCTCTTCTCATGAGGTGGCCAAAGTATTGGAGCCTCAGCTTCAGGATCTGTCCTTCCAGTGAGCACTCAGGGCTGATTTCCTTCAGAATGGAGAGGTTTGATCTTCTTGCAGTCCACGGGACTCTCAGGAGTCTCCTCCAGCACCATAATTCAAAAGCATCAATTCTTTGGCAATCAGCCTTCTTTATGGTCCAGCTCTCACTTCCATACATCACTACTGTATAAATATGAACCATGATTTACTTCTTGACCAGTAGGTGGCAGTCACAACAGAGCTTCTACCTATCTATTCTATCTGCAGAATGTGCATGCACACGAAAGCTTGTACCAGAACAAACAGTTGGTCCAAGGTGCTACTGGACAATTTTTTATTTATTTCAACAGAGCTTTATCCTACTAAAGAGCAGAAAAAAGATGAGAAGCATTTATTTATTGTAAAAGGGCGTTTTGACGGTGCCTGGTGATGATGAAACAAACCTGTCCTGTGCGGAAGGGCAGCTATTTCCCCAGATGCTCAGCATGGATTTAATATATATATATATATATATATATATATATATATATATATTGCAGAAAACTAACATGGAAAGCCTAGATCTATGGTTATCCTATGTTTAATAGCCCAGGAGCAGGTGCCACTGAAATCAATGACACTTCTGAGTAGACGTAAGCTTGCACTGTAACTGCAATTCTCTTTAAAAAAACAAACCACAAATTCTCAAGTTTGATTCTTGTATCTTTCTGAGCATCAGGCAGATGGAGGCTTTGGGGTGGAAATTGACAACATGTTGCATCTCCATTCCTATCACAACAGGTGGGCGGGGTGTCACATTGGCTTTGTGGTTTTTGTGCAATCTGGAGACACTCTCCTTTAGGTTTCTGCCAAGTCTGCTCCCCTGCCAAAGAGCTCTTACCGTCAGAAAGTTTCACAACCTGTTTTTATGCGTGTCAGACCAAAATGTGACACGCCCACTCAGTTCAGAGCTGCCAGTTAGTGTATTTGAACAGAAAAAAAAGGCTAGGAAGCATTTGTAAACAAACACAATTATCAAATTATGTCTCGCTCTTTCTTTGTGTATGTATTATTTTTGTGTGGAGGGGTTTTAAACAGAGGTTGAGTGGCCACCTGTTGTGTATGATCTATCTGAGATTCCTGCATTGGATGGGGTTGGAGTAGATCTCTTCCAACTCTATAATTCTATGACATAGCTGTCAACTTACAGGTTTGAAAATAAGGGACCAGCAGCCTCGAAAATAAGAGATCAGCAGCCAAAATAAGGGATTTTGCTTCGCTTATACAGAAATCCAGCACTGATGGAGCCATGCTGCTTTGGCTGCGACTGACTGTGTTTTGCAGGGGGTTGGACTAGATGATCCTAAGGGTCTACAACTCCAACCATAGAAGAGTGGCAGACAAAACTGATGAACGACGTCGAGATGGCAAAGCTTACAGGCAGAATTAGAAACCAGGAAGAGGACCTCTTTAATAAAGAATGGGGGAAGTTTATAATTTAGTTGAAAAGCTGTTGTAAAGAGTTACATACATTGGTAGGATTGACAGAAAACTTGTAGTAAAATTTGAACTATGGATGGACAAATGATTTATAAAAATAGAGTTATGAAAGGGATGCAGAGGGGGAAATCACTACATTAAGATGCTGCACTGGTTGGAGGGTATGCTAAGCAGCACGTTGGGGCTGCCGTCATCCTGGCGCAAGTTCCATTGGCCCTTCCCCGCCCAAGAGAGGGAGGGGAGGGAGGGAGACTCTCACCCACGCCGCCCACGAGCCCGGCATGAGGTGGTTGCAGCACCGTGGCAGCCGCTGAAGCGCCACCCTTCTGCGTCCCTCCCCATCCCCTCCTCTTCCTCCTCCCTCAGGCCGCCTTCTCAGCCGCCGCTGCCGCTGCCGCCTCCAGCTTCCCCTGGCAGCGCAGCAGAAGTCTCGTAAGAGAGGGGCTGCCTGCCCACCCGCCGCCACCCGTCTCCTCACGACACACCCCTGAGGGGGGAAAGGGAGAGACGGAGACGTGGCAGCTCGTGCGCGCGGTCTCTCATGCAGCGGAGGACCCCGAGCCGCTGCTTCCCTCCCGAGCTGGGCAAGCATGAAACCCAGGAAATTTAAGGGACATCATCAATAAGGGACAGCAGCGGGACATGGTGCGGGAATAAGGGAGTTTCCCACCAAATAAGGGACGGTTGACAGCTATGTTCTATGATTCTGTAATTTGGAAATCCTCAACCTTCAATGCACTTTTCCCTTTTCCCTCCACTTGGTGGAGTAGTGAGATGTACAAACAAAAAAGTCTATTTTTTGGCTTAACTTCAATAACCATTTGGCCAGCGGCATCTTAAGGGGTTCCCTGTGAGGAGCCAATGCAAAGCAGCTTTCTTTCCTTTCCTATTTTTTCTTTTTTTCTTTTTTGTATCCCAGGCTGAAAACCTGGCACACGACCCAAACCTGGCAAGGACTTTCAACAGGTGCTAGTAATGAATGTCGGACTGCTTTATGCCCCCCCCCCCCGGGCAGATTATGCAGGTATTTGGTTAAGCCAGACCAATTTTACGAGCCACCAGCACAGGAAATGGAATGCGCAAGGCAGAACACACAAGCATTATAAAGAAGGGAAACTGCTGACTTCGACATACCCGGACTCGCACGGCAAAACATTTTTTGAGTTTATATGCAAGGCTTAACACACATCATCGTGGCTCAGCTGGGAATGAGCACAGCACCCTAATTTGGGGCTGGGTCACCTTTTGAACATTCTCATAAATAAGTCCATTCCATCCCTTTTATGTATTAATCTCCATCCCTTTATGATGGACATGGGGAACTGGATCCTAACAGCAGAGCAGGTCCTTATCTCCCTCCCTGCCAATAATAATAATATTGTAATAATTTATTATTTGTACCCCGCCCATCTAGCTGGGTTTCCCCAGCCACTCTGGGCAACTTACAACAAAATTAAAAATACATTAAAATGTCACACATTAAAAACTTCCCTGAACAGGGCTGCCTTCAGATGTCTTCTAAATGTCAGGTAGTTGTTTATCTCTTTGACATCTGATGGGAGGGTGTTCCACGGGGAGGGCACCACCACCGAGAAGGCCCTCTGCCTGGTTCCCTGTAGCTTTGCTTCTTGCAGTGAGGGAACCGCCAGAAGGCCCTTGGCGCTGGACCTCAGCGTCCGGGCAGAACGATGGGGGTGGAGACACTCCTTCAGGTATACTGGGCCGAGGCCATTTAGGGACACCTGATGTCACAATGAACACACAGATCATCTCTCCCATGCAGACAATCTTGTGTGAGATTATGCGTTTGTTAGGTTTGGCTGCTATTCTTGCTAATTAGCATGAGAAGGGACTAACGCCACAGAGCTGTACTGCTGATAGGCAGTTACTCAGACCATAGCAATACAATTGGTAGAGAGGGCTCTGTACGATGTAATTTCCCCTCCTTTCCTAGAGAGGAAGGAGCGTATAGTACTTCTTGTTCCTCTGTCCCCCTTACTTTGGCCAGCCATAGGGGCAGGTGTGCCCTGTGTCTGCTCCAACTCAAGCAAATATCTGAAGCTGCTTATAATGTAAATGTAAGTATTTTACCGTGGTACTTCGGGTTACATACGCTTCAGGTTACAGACTCTGCTACCCCAGAAATAGCACCTCGGGTTAAGAACTTTGCTTCTTTAAAAAACACACACACACACACAGGGAATATTGGAATGGAGTGTCTTTGCAAGCTCTTGAACTGGCAGCCTGCCAACCAGCATTCACGCAGCATTATAAAGGAGGAGCTGCTGTAGTCGTGATTAACAAAGGATAAGGAGGAACTATTCTTCTCAAAGTCGCCTTGCGCACATCCCCTTTCATTGCCAGCACAGAAAACATATGGCAAAACCTGCTAATATTGTGTTAATGGAGGCTGCTTTCTTCTCTGCTAGTGATAAATGAAGAGTGATTTCCCCAAGTGCTTTCTCTTTCTTTCTTTCCTTTTTCATTTTAGACAACAAAATAGCAATGGGTCCTTTTTCTGGACCTTGGCATGATAGCACTTGCATCGCCCTCCCCCCATCAGCCTGGAATAGATGAAAGCAGCTGCAGAGTTGCCCTCTGTGGATGCCCTTGGGCGCAGTTCAGTTTTCTTATTGGCTAGGACAGGAAATTATCCATTTTGCACCCCCACCCCCCAATATGTTACAGACACGTGAGCCCATGTATGCATATTGGGCTGGGGAAGGAAAATATGCATTCACGAAGACGTAAAATGTGCATAAAACTGGAGAGGGAATGACTATACTATGGAGGCAAACAATATTGCTAAAGTAGTGGTATACTCCCAAAAGAGATTAAAAAGCCAAATAGTGGTGAGCACGAGTTTGTAAAGGTAAAGGGACCCCTGACCATTAGGTCCAGTCGCGGATGACTCTGGGGTTGCGGCGCTCATCTCACTTTATTGGCCGAGGGAGCCGGTGTACTGCTTCTGGGTCATGTGGCCAGCATGACTAAGCCACTTCTGGCGAACCAGAGCAACGCACAGAAATGCCATTTACCTTCCCACCGGAGCGGTACCTATTTATCTACTTGCACTTTGATGTGCTTTTGAACTGCTAGGTTGGCAGGAGCAGGGACCAAGCAACAGGAGCTCACCCCATCGCTGGGATTCGAACCACTGACCTTCTGATCGGCAAGTCCTAGGCTCTGTGGTTTAACCCACAGCACCACCCGTACCCCATGAGCACAAGTTTAGTCTGCAACAAAATGTCGCAGTGTAGAATGATCTTGTCAGGGTTCCAGTCAACCATGTCCTTTCCAGGATACTCAGTTCCATTATTCCTCTTACCTGGCTATTCATCCCACCCAGTATTCCTTGTCCAGAGCCTGCTTATTCCTCATTGGGCTGTTTGGGGTTGTGTCTCCCGCTCTAGTCCTTAGGGTCTTCCCCCCTAATGATCGTTTTGAAGTTCTGCAAAGTGTTCCTCCTAGCACACAGATAGCTCCCACTTGTGGCGGCGCCCCTCATGCCTGAACACTGGAAAGAAAGAGAATGAGGCAGCCCAGGACACCCTCATAATTGTTAGAATTCCTGCTCCATGATTGCAGTCATGGGATTTTTGTCTATCCCATGACGGTGTATGTTTTGACTCCACTGAGTGGGAAGTGACGGAGACAGGATATTTGTGTTACTGTGTTCCGTGAAGTGGGACTATTGTTCTTTGTTCTTTTTCTCTCTTTGCTGTCTGATGCTAGAGAGAGAGGGAGCCATGTTGTAAATAAAAGTGATGAAATATACTCAGGGTCGCAAAGTGATTTCATGCTCTTTATTCAGCTCATAGTGGTGAGGAGGAATGAATGAAAATCCCCTCAAAGTATCTGCTTTATATACATTATTTACACAATGGGCTGCACGTGATTGGCTAATTCTGGAATTCTACTGTAAGCCAATCAGGTTGTGGATTCACTTATATCTGGAGCATGATTGGGTGGTTCCTGCCAACCAATCATACTGCTGCATTGTTCTAGGACCAATCAGACTGCTGCATTCTGAATCCTATTGTTCTAGGACCAATCAGACTGCTGCAATTTGGATCCTATTGTTCTAGGACCAATCAGACTGCTGCAGTTTTGATCCTATTCAACTCAGTACATAACACCAGATTAGCCAAAATGCTGAGTTGCTGAGGTCTGTCACGGAAGTTGCAAAGACTCTGCGATCCCTAAGTGTGCCAGTGTCGGTTGGCATAGGTCACTGTGATGTTCGTGCTGAAGAAAGCTTTTGAAGCTCCCGAATGATCGACCAGGAGGGAGAGAACATGCCAGTCGGGCATGTGTCTCTGCCAGGTCCTACTCGAGTGTAGGCCAAGCTCCTGACAATAATGACTAAAATAGTCCGAACCTGGAGAAATGCAAATTAAATGTGGGGTGCAAAGTGTACCATATGATTTCAGACCTCAGCTGAGAACAAGCCACACTACACAGGCCTGTGGAATGCCCTCCCATCAGATGTCAAAGCGATCAACAACTACCTGACATGCAGAAGACATCTTAAGGCAGCCCTGTTCAGGGAAGTTTTTAATGTGTGATATTTTAGTGTATTTTTGGTTTCTGTGGAAGCCGCCCAGAGTGGCTGGGGAAACCCAGCCAGATGGGCGGGGTACAAATAATAAATTATTATTATTATTATTATTATTATTATTATTATTATTATTATTATTATTATTATTACAGGCACAAGAGCCAGGAAATTCTGCTTTCCTCCTGCTCATATTTTCAAAATAGATTATAGGTGGGGTTTTTGAAAGGGTGCCATCCAGGAATGTATCAAGGGTGCTGCTCAGTCGTTAGAAGGCTTGAGGCAACAGACCAATGTCATATGTTTGCCTCTGAGCAAAGTAGGTAAGTGAGTGGTTGGGGTCTCCTATGGTGCACTCAGCTATCCTGTAAATAATGATTAAAAAATAAAAGGGGGTAGGGAAGGAGATTTGGAACCCAGCACAAAAGACCTGAGGACCAGGTCCTCTGAGCCAGCTGAAAACAACACCTTACCTTTGTTGTTGCCATCCATCTCTCTTGAGAGGCAATGGAGTGTGCCTCTGGGGTGAAGCCAAACCGTTGCATTAGCAGCCCTGAAATGACCTCTCTGGGGCAGAGGCCTGGTCTGTTTGTATGAAACTCCTGGGCTGCCCAGAATAACAATACTCCCTTCTCGACCTCGCTGATGTGGTCCAAAGGAAAGCAGAGCAACACATTTGTCACCAGCTGGGCTGTCAGAGTTGCCAGAAGGAGGCGTGGAAGGCGCTGTCATGGGGTCAAATCCCCTGTTCCTGGGGTGACTTAAAGCCAATGAAACAGCAGCCAGGGGTGAACAGTTAGAAGAAGTTTACTTTCAGGCTTAAGTGTGAACAGGTGTATTAAAACACCAAACGTCTGCACACCCTACTCATATTTATAGTTTTTCTACAAAGTTTCACGTGAACACGACATGGTTATGAATATAGATTGAGGTAGGTAGCTGTGTTGGTCTGATGCAGTCAAAATAAATTTTTAAATTTTTAAAATGTCCAGTAGCACCTTAGAGACCAACTAAGTTTGTTCTAGGTATAATAATAATAATAATAATAATAATAATAATAATAATAATAATAATAGTAATTTATTATTTGTATCCCGCCCATCTGGCTGGGTTTCCCCAGCCACTCTGGGCAGCTTCCAACCGAATAATAAAATACAATAATCTATTAAACATGAAAAGCTTCCCTAAACAGGGCTGCCTTCAGGTGTCTTCTATAAGGTATAAGCTTTTGTGTGCATGCACACTTCTTCAGATACACTGAAACAGAGGTCACCAGACCGTTATATATAAGGGTTTGTTCTTATATACCTAGAACAAACTTAGTTGGTCCCTAAGGTGCTACTGGACAATTTTTTAATTTTCATGTTATGAATATGCATAAGCTACTTGAAGCATGGTCAACGCATGTGTACATTTCATTGGTTACAGAAACACGCTCCTAGCTTCATTAAACAATGCCACAGCAATGGGGAGCTTTAAGCAAAGTCGCAATGTTAACTTGGCCTGTTGTCCACATCAGCTAGCTGCGACCTTCCATTCTTAATTTACAACTGTCTTTGAGTTCCTTTGAAGTTCCCTTGTATTCTTCTGAAGGCCAGATTATTCTCACTGCAAGGCACCAAATGATAAGAAAGCGAGGGGCCGAAAGATGGGTGTTATGCTAGCAAATCATAGAAAAGTTTCTATACCCAGTTTTTTTTTTGGGGGGGGGGATGTAAAACCACAGTTTGAGCAACTAGGGGAGAAGGCAGCTTATTTACCTTGCTCCTATTCAGATCAGCACCATCCAACTGTTTTCAAAATTTTATTTATGCTTTTCAGATTTATACATTTCATTAATTTTACAATCATTTTAACATTTCAAAACCTGACTTCCTTCCCCCTTTTTCTGCATTTCCTTAAATTAATTTTTAATATCTTCTGCATATCCAAATTAAATTAACTTATCTTCTTTAAATATATACTCTTATGAAACTGCAGGTTATTACAATACAGTGGCACCTCGGGTTAAGTACTTAATTTGTTCCAGAGGTCCATTCTTAACCTGAAACTGTTCTTAACCTGAAGCACCACTTTAGCTAATGGGGCCTCCTGCTGCTGCCGCGCCTCCCGAGCACAATTTCTGCTCTCATCCTGAAGCAAAGTTTAGCCTTCCCCCTCCCCCATGCTCTGCTTTTCTTCTTGTAAAGAGCTTTTTCCAGAGGGGGGGAGCATCATAGCGTTCCCACCTGCTGTCTAAAATTCACATGTTAAATGCACTGGACGCTCCCCCCACCCCGCCGCCTTTCAATATAGCTATCCTTGACCTGTCTCTATGGAGCTGTCTGATAGCTGTAAGTGGAAACTGTCAGGGCTGGTGAAAAACAGGCACCATCCTGGCTCCAGTGCCTGACTACAGCAACTTCAGTGCACGGGCAGAAAAAAAAGCAGAGTACCAGGATGCCTGAAGTGCTACTCTTGTGTTGCTGAGTCCCAAGAAACACACGCAGGCAACAGAATTCATCAGTAAAAGTTTGCAGAGGTTTGAAAAGCGTAAAATGGATACAAAGTCCAGGAATCTTGCAGAGTCCCCAGCAAAGCTGGAAAGTTAGCTGGAAAGACCTCATCCAGTGCCATAAGCAGAAACACAAATAGGCTGTACAGAAGGAAAGGAAAGGGAGTTAAAATACAGAGCAGCTCAGAGCAGGATATTTATCTCCTACACAGAGTGGGATTTTTTGACCTTGAGTCTCACATGACTAAAACAACAGCTGCAGGTCTGTCAATCGAGACAGTTCCAGTGAGTTCCAGGAGGTTTGAGAATGTTCTGCCCCCAAGCACATCCCAAAGACTAGAGTTCCCAGTAAGTCCCAGTATCTCCAGTGGAGGCTGGTACATTGTGGCGAGACTCTGTTCCACTCCACCTTTGCCCAGCCCTCACCTGCCTGCCTTCTTCCTTGCAACCAGCACAGAGGATGACCCTGGCTGTGAGCTTCCTCCTCCTTCATAGTTTCCCCTTGTAGAATTCAGCAGGGAGGCAGATGGGGACAGAAATGGAATTAATTGGCTCTGCCTATCCTTGGCTCCGGCTCCCTCTGAGACTACACAGCCTCCCTGTCTTTTGCCCTGCCAGTCCCAATGGGCACCAATCAACGCTGTCCAGCTCTAGCTGTGCACAACAGTGAGTATATCAGAGCTTCTCGGGGCCACAGCAGATATGAAGTAGAGGATCAGCTATTAGACTACCCTGTGTGTGTGTTTTAACTAATTAGATAAATCACAAAGGGGCTGCTTCAGAGGTGGGGCTCCAGGAGACAGCTGTTCAGCTGCCAGGCTAGACATGAGCTTTAAGCTAGCCTTTGCATCTAGCATGCACGGTTTTTAAAAATTAAAATTATTAATGAAGTGGGGTGTGGTGCTTGCAGGCATGGAGGGTGGAATTTAACCCTTTCCTTCCTCGCTTTGATCCTGTGAAATATCCCTCTCCTGCAGTTGGTGTTTGCAGAGAAAGGGCATCCACAATGGGGAATTTCCTCCTCTTGCAAATATTTTGCTCCAGGTTACAGTTTTTCCCCTCAGGACCACAGCAAGGGACAAAAGGGTTAAACTCCATGCTGCTCTGTGATTCCATTAAATTTCACCCCCACCTCAAGCAAAAGCAATTTGCTTTTTTAAAAAAGAGCCAAACCTTGTGCATTAAATGCAAAGACATATCTAACATCAGTCTAATTGAGCTCTGAGTGTTTCCTGCCTTATGCTTTCCCTGCTGCAAATTGCACTCTGTCTTACACACACACACACACACACACACACACAGAGGACTCAAGCAGCTGTGTGTATTGAGGCAGGGGTGGAGTTACAGATGCTCTCACAGATTTTCCACCTCATCTCCAGTTTTGTCCTAAGAGGACCTCGGCTATGAACTGCAAAGCCCCCAAGTGACACATCCCACTTGCGTCACCAGGTGTCACTAAACTCACCAGGTGTCACTGAACAATGCACTATTCCCTCTGCCTCATTTGCAACAGAAATATAATGCCTTGCAATTTTAAGGGCTACCACCATAAACCGAGATACTGTAAAGTGTGTGAAGTGCCTGAACACTGAATGAATGAATGAATGTTTATTATTACGGCCAAAAAGCCTGCATAGGTCTGAACATTCACTACTAGGTAGAGCTTACTTTTCATTTTTTTAAAAACGCTGAGTTTGCTCAGACTCAGATTCCCTGAAACAGCAGCCGTGCAGATGCTTCTGGTAAGCAAAGCAGAAAGGTGACAGCTTCTATCTCCTTGTCCCCATCCCCCCCCCCCCCCCATTCATACAAAGGTGAACTGGTCCTGAACATGGAAGTTTCATTTAGTTGTCATGGCAAATGCTCGTCCATTTGCTGAATTATTCCCGCAAGCAAAAATGAAAAGAGGAAGGGCTGTGGCTCTGTGGGGTGGAGCAAGATGTCCTGGGTTCAATTCTCAGTTTCTTCACATAGGACTGGAGAGAGACCACTGCCCAAAGCCGTAGAGAATCCATCCCTCTAGCATTCACCATGCTATCTGATGCTGATGGGAGTTGGAATCTAACAGCAGCTGGAGGGTCATAGATTCTCCATCCCAGCTTTCTACGACCTTTCAGTGCAAACCTCTTATTTTTGCTCCAGATTGATGCTGCTCTCCTCTTCCTTTCTTTTTTAAAAATACCATCTTAACTTGCATCCAGTGCCACATTCTATGGTATGAATTATATGTTAAGAACATACGCTAAGCTGGATCAGCCCCACCTAGCCAAGACTCCTGTTTCCAATGACGGACAGTCAGATAGATCTGGGAAACCCATAAGCAGAGCTAGAAAGCAAAAGCTCCCTGCCCCACATTGCTGTCCAGCTGCCCTGGAAAATGGAGGGGTTGGACTAGACGACCCTTGAGGTCCCTTCTAACTCTACAATTCTATTTTTCTACAGCCACTTCTTAGCTGTTCCTGCATTTATTCTGGCTCCCATTCAAAGTCATCTCTAGCAATAGCCTAGTTAGAGATGTGAGTCAACCCCACACTGGCTGTAAGGAACCAAACAGACTCATCAAACACATCTGGGCTGCGTATCAAATGCTAGGTACCTAACAATGGGCCCAGCACACTCAGTGTAATGAATGCAGGATACCAGCACTGGTGACAGCAGTCACGAAATTAAAAGATGCCTGCTTCTTGGGAGAAAAGCAATGACAAACCTAGACAGCATCTTAAAAAGCAGAGACATCACCTTGCCAACAAAGGTCCGTATAGTTAAAGCTATGGTTTTCCCAGTAGTGATGTATGGAAGTGAGAGCTGGACCATAAAGAAGGCTGATTGCCGAAGAATTGATGCTTTTGAATTATGGTGCTGGAGGAGACTCTTGAGAGTCCCATGGACTGCAAGAAGATCAAACCTATCCATTCTGAAGGAAATCAGCCCTGAGTGCTCACTGGAAGGACAGATTGTTAAGCTGAGGCTCCAATACTTTGGCCACCTCATGAGAAGAGAAGACTCCCTGGAAAAAGACCCTGATGCTGGGAAAGATGGAGAGCACAAGGAGAAGGGGACGACAGAGGACGAGATGGTTGGACAGTGTTCTCGAAGCTACCAGCATGATTTTGAGCAAACTGCGGGAGGCAGTGGAAGACAGGAGTGCCAGGCGTGCTCTGGTCCATGGGGTCACGAAGAGTCGGACACGACTAAACGACTAAACAACACCAGCACCAAATCTTGCTGCAGGGTGTTCCACAAGTTAATTTTGTCCCTGCCCTGAATCTATTGTCCATGGATGGCTTAAACTTTATTGCAGGAAGTTTCACCAGTTAATTTTGTGCCTTCTCTGAACCTACTGCCCATACATTGCTCCCCTCCCACCTTAATCTTGTTGCAGGGAGTTCCACAAGTTCATGTTGTGCTCCCCGCGCGTGGCTTGTTTCCCGCCCACCTTCACCTCGTCTTGGCTCTGCGCTGATTCCTTCCCTCCCCGCCTCGCCTCTCTAAGCCCTTCCTCCCCCGACGCGCTTATTATTATCTGCAGCCACACACGTACTCTAGGAGCTGTCACTTTCGGTTCAAAGGTACGTGCCGGCTTCTTCGCCATTGGCTCGGCTAAGATAAGGCCACCACCTCAGAGGCGCCTGGGTTGGCTTGGTGAAGCATCAGTCATGCCAGGTGGGTGGGATTAAAGAGGGATTGAATGGAAGGGAGGGGAGAAAGAGAGAGATGAAGAACTGATTAAGGAAGAGAGAGGAGCAGCATCTCCGGGGTCCCCACCCCGCCAAAAAACACACACACCAAATCCGACCAGGTAGACGGGATGAGGGATGGGGAACGCAACGGGTGGTCTTGAGAAACGCGGGCGGCAATTTCCGATGCTGTATATGTAATATTCTTAGTAGTGGGCTTAGGAAAAAACAAATGCATGTTGGCCAGCCTGTTTTCCTGCTAGACTCCAAGAAGGACCAGAGGTGTGATCCTGATCCCTATAAACACACGCGCACCCTGTGGACTCTGCGTTTAACAAATGTCCAGTCCGAGAGGGGCAAATACGGTCGGATGAGGAGCCCTTATTGTAGGAGGCAGAGGGGAGGCAGGCAAAGGGTGGTTGAGAGAGGAATAGGAAAAAAAGCGTGCATGTTTCCGATGATCGGGACCAAATCCACACGTGAGAAGTGGAATCCCCCCACCCGGGGGAAAAAGAGACCATGAATGAATGTCTATATGGACTGGGGAGAGGATGACTGGGGACCTCGCCAGTCTTTCCTTTGTCACGTCGTATTGTGGGCATCAGCTACTGTCTACTGATGGGGGAATTTGGGTTGTGTCTGGGGTGGGGAGAGGACAGATCCGTGGGGTGGGGATCTGGCGCGCGCGTCCGCCGCACATCTGCCCAGCCCAACCGAGAAGCCCTGGATTTATGATTCAGCATCAGCCGAGGAGCAGCTGTGGGCTGGCGAGGGGGCTGAGATGTCTGGGGAATAGGGGGAATGAACCGGGGAAGCGACGGGGGTTTCCTCGCAAACCCAGCGATCTCCTCGGTCTTTCTTTGTGCGGCGGAACATTTCTGGCGAGGGCGAGGCGGATCAGGTGGCTGAGTTATTTTGGAACCCGGTTTGCCTGAATGGAGCTGCGACGCTTGCATTCTTCAGTGCCTTAAAAAAAAAAATCAAAAATCTACCTTTTGACTCCCTTTTGTATTTCTCGAGGTATGAGGGCTGGTTCTGGCGCCTCAGGGAGTTGCGCTCTGCACATGTTCAGAAACGCTGCCTTGTGTTGCTGCTCTTTACACCTTCTAATACGCGCGCTCGAGGGGGGGG
>JAXCMG010000005.1:3885735-3908674 GCA_034642415.1 Podarcis siculus | reverse complement strand
AGGAAGGAAGGAAGGAAGGAAGGAAGGAAGGAAGGAAGGAAGGAAGGAAGGAAGGTAGACACCCACCTTTGATCTCTCTTCCCAATGCTCCCCTTCCCAGCGGCGTAGCGTGGGTAGTCAGCACCCGGGGCAAGGCAAGTAATTTGCGCCCCCTAACCCGGGGCAAGGCAAGTAATTTGCGCCCCCTAACCCCTAACCATGGTCATTAATACTGACGGCTCTACTCTGGGGCAAACTTCGTAGTGACTACTGCCCTCCGTGGTGTTGTTTTTGCAATTAAAGGACCCCTGCCTCAAATAAAGCATGGGGATTGGGCACTGGGATTTGCCAAGGGAGCTGGGAATTGCAGTTCAGTGGCGGGTCAGGGGGAGAGGGTCCCTTCCGCGTCTGGGTGCCGCGGGCCCCTTTGCGCCAAGACGCGCGTCTTTGGGCGTCGCGGCGCAGCCTTCTCGGTCTCCCTCCCCGGCCCGGCTAGCCCCGACACGGCTTCTTTCTGGCGCGGGGAGGGGGCGCCTCTGGGGCCAGTGGGTTGGCCAGCCTCCGGCGCAGGTGGGCGGGCCCCGTCGGGGCGGGTGGGCGGCGTGGCGCTTGGTGCCGAAGCCTCCGCCCGCAGCACCCCATCGGGAGACCCGGCCGGAAGGAGCCTCGAGCCGGCTGTCGGACACGGCTGAAGCAGCCAGGGCGGCATGGCAGGCGGCGGCGGCTCCCCGGCAACTCCATGCGGCCAGCCCTGCGCGCTGGCCGAGCCCCGCAGGCGAACGCTGCCCGTCGGTGAGGAGGGGCTGCCTGGCGCGCCTTCCGCAGCGAGCGTTGAGAGCCGCTGCCATGGGGCTCTGGGCGACTCCGGAGGCAGCGAGCGCGCCCCCCCCACAAGTTGCGCCCGGTGCGGCCGGCCCCCCTTGCACCCCCCACGCTACGCCACTGCCCCTTCCACATAGACCTCAGGGGGCAGGTCCATGCCATACATCTAAAATGCTCCCAATACCCATTTAAAGCCCATGTGCACTGGATGAACTTTAAATGTAAGGTGTGTAAATGGTTGGTGCATTTGTGCTTGCAGTCAGTTTCATTTCATTTTCATTTATTACATTTCTTCTTCTTCTTCTTCTTCTTCTTCTTCTTCTTCTTCTTCTTCTTCTGTGATGACTTGTAGCCAAGTAAGATTGTTTTCCATAAACACAGTTTTAACAGTGACTGTGGAGGCCAATTATAGATCCACACGTCCTTCCACAGTGGGGGCATGGGTTTCCGGGTGGGAGTTGATCATGGTGAGGGTTTCCTTCCTCTTAGTATGTTTCTTCTTTTCATCCTGAGTTCAAGCATCTTCAAAGCCCATGACACCTTTGGTAAAGGCTGTTCTCCAATTGGAGCACTAGCAGGCCACTATTTCCCAGTTGTCAGTGTTTATACTACATTTTTTAATATTTGCCTTGAGAAAGTCTTTGAACCTCTTTTGCTGACCACCAGCATTACGCTTCCCATTTTTAAGTTTGGAATAGAGTAATTGCTTTGGAAGACGATAATCAGGCACCCGCACAACATGACCAGTCCAACGAAGTTGATGTTGAATAATCATTGCTTCAACACTGGGGACCTTATTATTATCCACTTGTCACCCAAAGGTCTACAAGCAATTTACAGCAAAAAAAGAGAGATACATATTACCATGGGGGGGTGGAATTGGTGTGTGTGTGTTATACAATACACTGTGCTCTGGTCCATGGGGTCACGAAGAGTTGGACACGACTAAATGACTAAACAACAATAACAATATTCTATATAACCAGTGCTTTTTTCCTGGGGGTACTCAAGAGTATTCAGTACCGGCAACTTTTCCCCCTAAAAGAAAAGCACTGGTTAAAAGTGTAGCACTTACTGTAACAACTTTATGGTGAATACTGGCCCCTCTTTTTCTAGAAGAAATGCACTGTGTAGAACTTAACACCCTTAAAAAAAATACTCAAATAATAAACAAAGCAATTCTCCGACCCACTCATTAACAAATCCAAAACCTCACCTTCCCCCCCAGTCCAAAAATCATTCACATCAAAACATCAATTTCCCCGTTTAACCTCACCACCCAGAAGTCTGGGGTCAAATCCATTTATTACAAACCAGTGGTGGGTTGGATAGTTTCTCATCCAACTTTGGTGGTCACTGGTTATGTTCCAGTCGTGCTCCTTGAACTCAGTGGCAGGCAACTATCTTTAACCCAAGGTTGGAGGCTCTTAGAGTAGATTATAATCTAGCTTGCAAAAGCCAAATGTTTCAGTGCACTTCCATGCACACAGATGTTTCTACAGCCAGCCATGCAAGAGGGTATTATCAGTTCAAGGACATGTACCAGCCAGGGAAAAGCACTTTGACAGGAGCAATGCCCCTGAACAAGGCTAGACCCAAGGATCCCTCCAAGGAGCTCAAGGTGGCAACGTGTTTCTTTACCTCCTTGTTTTATTCTCACAACAACCTTGTGAGGTAGGTTAGGCTGAGAGGCAGCGACTGACTCCAGGCGAGCTTCATGTCTCAGTGGGGATTTGAACCCTGGTCTCCCAGGTCCCAGGGACGTGGGTGGCACTGTGGGTTAAACCACAGAGCCTAGGACTTGCCGATCAGAAGGTCGGTGGTTCGAATCCCCGCAACGGGGTGAGCTCCCGTTGCTCGGTCCCTGCTCCTGCCAACCTAGCAGTTCGAAAGCACATCAAAGTGCAAGTAGATAAATAGGTACCGCTCCGGCGGGAAGGTAAACGGCGTTTCCGTGCGCTGCTCTGGTTTGCCAGAAGTGGCTTAGTCATGCTGGCCACATGACCCGGAAGGTGTACGCCGGCTCCCTCGGCCAATAAAGCAAGATGAGCGCCGCAACCCCAGAGTCGGTCACGACTGGACCTAACGGTCAGGGGTCCCTTTACCCTTTACCTTTACTCCCAGGTACACCACACTGGATCTCAATAACAAATAGGAAACAAGAAAGAAGCTGAGGGACTAGAGAGGCCATACACAACCCTTGTATACTTAAAGGCATAGGCAACCCAACTCCTACAACGAAGAGTGAAAGTCTAATTCTCATTTGCCAAGTGAGTCAGCCCTGCAATTGGTCGCGTCAGGTTGATAGACCAAAATGCGTTGAGCACAATCTCTCACAAGCAATTGAAATGGAAAGAGTAAAAAAAAAAAAAAAAAAAAAAAAAAAAAAAAGGCACGAAGGTTCAAAGACATTTTGGCAGAAAAGCTTTGCTTTGGAGGAAAGTGTTTAGCTGGCAGTGGAAAGTGTATTTGGCTTTTGTATGCAAACGTTCTTTGTCAGACACTTTGGTAATATCTGTGACATAAATATTTGGGCCGTCCTGCATTTTACAAGGCTCAGGTGACCTCCTTTTCTCATTTCGTGGCCAGTCTCTTGCCGGTGGAGTTGCACTGATAGTTTTAAACCAGGGGTCAGCAAACTTTTTCAGCCAGGGGACCAGCCCACTGTCCCTCAGACCTTGTGGGGGGCCAGACTATATGGGGCGGGGTGAACGAATTCCTATGCCCCACAAATAACCCAGAGATGCATTTTAAATAAAAGCACACATTCTACTCATGTAAAAATTCCCACACCATCCGTGAGCCGGATTTAGAAGGCGATTGGGCCGGATCCGGCCCCCGGGTCTTAGTATGCCTACCGATGGTTTAGCTGTTGCTTGAAAGGCAGACGTTGTGGTTTTTAAAGGAAGGAGATATCAGAGTATTTGCACGGCCTCCAGCTATGGCTTTTGAGCATTTCCTTTTTGCACTCTACATACTATTTCCTGGTGTGCCCTCCATACTAGACATGAGCTCCAACTATATATTCTGCTGGTGAATTACTGAAATTCTCACTTTGAACAATTCTTAAGATCCTTTATCAAAGGGCTTGTTCATAGGTTGGCATTGGTCAGTGATCACTGCTTTTGTGCTGGTTTCCCAGGTTGCTGGGCTCAAAAAATGCCTGGATTTTCATATGTACGCCAGACCTGCACAGAGACTTCTGAATTCCAGCACTCGGCAGTGACATCATCACCAAGCGCCAGAGCATGGAGGTCCTAGACCCGTAACATATGCAAAATACATCAGGACTCCATGTTCACTGCTCTGCTTCTTGCATGCTAAATACCAGAGGCAGAAGGGAAGGCTAAAAAGTTCCAATTCACAGGGTGGAGAGCATAGTTTTCTGAGATAGCTCCAGTGGTCTTTTGCATGTAGGATAAAGGGAAAGAGGTTTCTGCTGAAATAGGTAGTGACCTTAATATATACCAGAATGTGAAATAATATGGAAACAGGAAGACAAACACACCCAACTTACTCATTCAGCTTACTTTCATCCACCCTCATTGTTCAGTCCAGACACTGAGCTCTACCTCTGAGGGCCTTCTGGCACCTCCCTTACCACGAGAAGTGAGGTTACAGGGAACCAGGCAGAGGGCCTTTTCGGTAGTGGCACCCACCCTTCAGATGCCAAGGAGATAAGTAACTATACAACCTTTAGAAGACCTCTGAAGGCAGCCCCGTATAGGGAATTTTTTTACATGCTTAATGTTTTTATGTATGCTGGAAGCCTCCCAGAGGGCCTGGTGCAACCCAGTCAGATGGGCAGGGTACAAATAATAATTTTTTGTTGTTGTTGCTGCTGCTTCTGCCGTTATCCTAATCTACTCCACAGTACCATTATTTGAACATAACACAAACCATGGTTTCTGCAAACTATGGCACACAAACCATGGAGTTTCCAAATGTACTGAAATATACTCGAGTGTGGATTTCATGCTCTTTATTCAGCTCATAGTAGTGAGGAATGCCAGTTCCCCCAAAATGTCTGCTTTATATACATTATTTACACAATGGCTATTTCCAGGATTCTCCTGTAGGCCAATCAGGTTGCGGATTCACTTCCACCTGGAGCTGGATTGGGTGGCTCCTGCGGACCAATCAAACTGCTGCATTCTGGATCCTATTGTTCTAGGACCAATCAGGCTGCTGCATTTTGGATCCTATTGTTCTAGGACCAATCAGGCTGCTGCATTTTGGAACCTATTCAACTCAGTACACAACATGTACCGACCAACTGTGGTTGAAGGCTGGTTGTCTGTTTCCATTTCCCATTTCCTTGGTGCTCTAGATTCTAGACTCAATACCTTCCAGAGGCAGTGCACCTGCCTTAAATTTCATACAATAAAACTTGGTACAGGCCACTGACAATCCCGATTTCCAGTTCTGGTTAGATTGTTGTTGTTTAGTCGTTTAGTTGTATCTGACTTTTCGTGACCCCATGGACCAGAGCACGCCAGGCACTTCTGTCTTCCACTGCCTCCCGCAGTTTGATCAAACTCATGCTGGTAGCTTCGAGAACACTGTCCAACCATCTCGTCCTCTGTCGTCCCCTTCTCCTTGTGCCCTCCATCTTTCCCAACATCAGGGTCTTTTCCAGGGAGTCTTCTCTTCTCAGGTGGCCAAAGTATTGGAGCCTCAGCTTCAGGATCTGCCTTCCAGTGAGCACTCAGGGCTGATTTCCTTCAGAATGGATAGGGTTGATCTTCTTGCAGTCCATGGGACTCTCAAGAGTCTCCTCCAGCACCATAATTCAAAAGCATCACTTTTTCGGCGATCAGCCTTCTTTATGGTCCAGCTCTCACTTCCATACATCACTACTGGGAAAACCATAGCTTTAACTATACAGACCTTTGTTGGCAAGGTGATGTCTCTGCTTTTAAATGTCAAACCTAGACAGCATCTGGTTAGCTACATCTTTCAATTCACACATTGCCCCAAACCATAGTTAAGTTTTCTTAGCCATGCATGCAACAGAAGTCCCCTTTCTCCTCATGCCCTTTCCCATCCCAAATGTGCTCTGGGTTTAGCGGGTGTGCAATGGGGGAGGAGAGGCGAGGAGCTCCATTGCGGAAGCAGAAGTCCTTGCACTAACAATGGGACGAGTGACTTAGCACTGCTTTGGATACAAGCCCATTGTTTGGAATTGCTACAGTATCTGAGCTGAGCCAGTGTGCAGCCTACTTCATCAGAAGTGTATCTATTTTCTATCTGATAACTGTTGGAAAGCATGCAAATGTTTCCACAAAAGCTGATGCTTTGTTTACACAAAGATGGTGAATCATTATCTCTTTAATTTGCTTTGTCCTGGGAGGAGAGCCAGAAACCACGATCCAGATAAAGGCTTTCCTTTGTTCATGTTTTCAAATACATAAGAAGCTTCCTTTGCAAATGGTGGGGTCCAAACAGCATTGGCTTGCCCATTCATACTGGGCTCGGTTTAAGGTGTTGACTTCTACATAGAATGCCCTGAATGTCTTAGGGAACCAAAACCTTAAAGGACAACCTCTGCTGGTCTGGACCTTGAGATTTGGAACAGAGGTCTTTTTCATGGTTCCACCAATAGGGGTAACCCATGGTTGCAGTGTCATAGGATGGGCAATTTCAGTGGTGGTAGGGTTATGGATCTTGCCCACCCCACTTTGGAGGTCCAGGTCTCTCTAGTTAGTGGTCTTTTGGTGTCAGCTTAAGATGTATATTTTTAACCAGGTGTTTTTCTGTCTATTCTATCTGCATTTTTCTGTCTATTCCTAAATTGCTGGAGCGGCGGTATACATAGGAACCAACTCCCCCCATAAAATATCTGATGGGGGGCTAGCTCCCCAATGTTTTATTCAAGTTGGCACCCCTGGCGGTATATATTTTGAAGTGAATGTTGTTTGTTTTAATCTCTAACCCGATTGTGCTGTTTGGTATGGCTTTCTGTTTGAATTTGTTATTTTGCACACCACTCTGGGATCTCATGGCTGAGCTGGCTTAGCAACAAGCATTGTGTATATTTTAATAAACTGAATAGAGTGAAATATAATATTATGAGTCATGGGAGCATGGAAAGTGTGTATAAACTTCACAGTGCTTAGCTTGTTTTTGTTTTTGGTTCCTATTTTGTTAATATTGTTTTATAGATGATAAATGCTGTAATGATTTGTCAATAACAACTTTTTCTGTAATTGCTGCTTTTTTAATAGTGCTTTACAGATGATTTTACTGAAGGTTTGTTAATTATTTTATATGATTTATGCTGTACTTGCGATGCTCTGTTATGTTGTTGTTATTTATCGTTCATAAGCTGCTTTGGGATTCATTTGAACGAAAAGTAGCCTAGAAATATAACAATTTTTTAAAAAATCAAATCAACCAGCCTGTGGTTCAGAAAAGCATGGAAATGACACAAGACTTTGTGTGGGCCCTGGCCCACTTAAGAGGGGGAGGTATTAAAATCACACTTCAACTCTGGAGTGGGGGAAAAGTTCCCTGAATAATTCTGACTTAGGTCATTATTTATCCCCCACATAAACTGATGCACCCCCAAAAATCCCACTATCCCACAATGTAACACTGAGCTTTCTGCCACTTTTTAAAAGCTGTGGGCCGGTATTTCCTTCAGAAGTTCTAGAGCAGGGGTTGAGACCTTGTGTTGCTCCAGATGTTGCTAAGACTCCTTCATCTCTGACCATTGGCCATGCTGACTGGGGCTGATGGGACTTCTGGAGGGGCACAGATTCTTTGTTCTAGAACAGGCTTCCTCAACCTCAGCCCTCCAGATGTTTTGAGACTACAATTCCCATCATCCCTGACCACTGGTCCTGCTAGCTAGGGATCATGGGAGTTGTAGGCCAAAAACGTCTGGAGGGCCGAGGTTGAGGAAGCCTGTTCTAGAAGGACCAAAATGAAGGATGCCCACTTTTAGTCTGGTTGTTCCTGGCAACAGGAACTAATGCAGCCCACCCATGTAATTTGTTGCAATCTGCTAGGTGTTTAGAATCTCCCATTCCTTCTTTGGCTTGCAGTCCCAAGCAGGAAGTGGAAACATGAGACTGATAGTGTCCCTGGTGAGCTATTACGACACGATCGGTATGGGCTGTGTTCTGCCTTGCAGGCCTCGAGTTATGCAGAACTCTGTGCAACTCTTGTCAATGGACTGGTTGGCTCTGTCAGGCTCCAGAAGCCGGACTAATTTGTTTGGTCAGCTAACATCTCATAGCATGTTAGAATCAATGTTTTATAAACAGTTCCAGTTCGGTGAATGTGACGTGAAATGAGCTCTGCATCCTTTCCCATTGCATGCTGCCAAAATAAATCTATTGATTACGGATTGGAAACAAAATAAAGAGCAGGGCTGGGGGGGGTTAATCATCTGACTCCTCTCGCCCAGTACATTTTTAAAAGTGCATCATTCATGCTTGGAGACAACAAATGGTCTCCGATACTTTTAGTGATGGTTGAGAACATTTGCTGGTCATTGAATTTGCAGTTTTTATCCTTTTTCTTTCTATTTGGGTGGCAATTAACTTAGGATTTGTTTTATTGTTCTGTGTTGCCTTGAAGCCATTTCCAGTGCAAGACATGATATAGATTCCATCATTGCTGGTTTTATGTTTCTCTAGCTTTATTATTATTATTATTATTATTATTATTATTATTATTATTATTTATTGACGTTATATACTGCCCTATAGGGATGCAGGTGGCGCTGTGGGTTAAACCACTGAGCCTAGGACTTGCTGATCAGAAGGTTGGCAGTTCGAATCCCCGTGACGGGGTGAGCTCCCATTGCTCAGTCCCTGCTCCTGCCAACCTAGCAGTTCGAAAGCACATCAAAGTGCAAGAAGATAAATAGGTACCGCTCCGGCGGGAAGGTAAACGGTGTTTCCGTGCGCTGCTTTGGTTCGCCAGAAGCAGCTTAGTCATGCTGGCCACATGACCCGGAAGCTGTACGCCGGCTCCCTCAGCCAATAAAGCAAGATGAGCGCCACAACCCTAGAGTCGGCCATGACTGGACCTAATGGTCAGGGGTCCCTTTACCTTTACTTATACCGCCCTATACCTGGAGGCATAGTTACCAGGTAGGAGGCATCTGGTTCGCCGTTGTGAGAACAGGATGCTGGGCCTGATCCAGTTGGCTGTTGTGTTATTATGATAATAATGCTTAGCCATAGCAGACTTAACATCTGCAGAGTGATTTTTCTTCTTCTGATGTCTTGCTAACCATACACATTTTTTCAATGAGATTATATATACAGCTCCCTAGCAGAGCTATTATTACAATCCTGTAACAGGTTTCCCTCTACTGAAAGGTAGAGAGGTAGAAGGAATCTGGACTCTGAGCTCCACCTCAGAGTGCACTGCTAATTCAGTTTAAATCTTGCCTCCACCACGAACCTAGACAATGGGTTATATAACATCCTTCCCCATCAGAATTCCCTCTAGATGTTATGGATGCAGCTTCCATTATCCCTCGCTGGGGCTGATGGGAGTTATAGCTCAAAACCTCTGGAGGTAAAGGCAAAGGTAAAGGACCCCTGGATGGTTAAGTCCAGTCAAAGGCGACTATGGGGTTGCAGCACTCATCTCGCTTTCAGGGCGAGGGAGCTGGCGTTTGTCCACAGACAGCTTTCCGGGTCATGTGGCCAGCATGACTAAACCGCTTCTGGCACAACAGAACACTGTGACGGAAACCAGAGCACAGGGAAACACCATTTACCTTCCCACTTCAGTGGTCCCTATTTATCTAATTGCACTGGTGTGCTTTTGAACTGCTAGGTTGGCAGGAGCTGGGACAGAGCAACGGGAAGCTCACCCCGTTGCAGGGATTTGAACCGCTGACCTTCTGATTGGCAAGCCCAAGAGGCTCAGTGGTTTAGACCACAGTGCCACCCGCGTCCCACAGCTGGAGGGCGTCTTGGTTGGGGAACGCTGATATGGAAGATGATCACACTATTCAGTTTGTGACCTATGCTACACTACATGGCTGGAGAACAGTTGGATACAACTCCTCCTGCCATCTCTTACCAATAGTCAATGGGAGTTGAAGTCTAACAATATTCAGAAGCCCAGCAGTTCCTCATCTGTCAGGAGTGAGCCAGCAGTAAATCACACCATGCAAGTTGGAGTCAGCTCTTTATTTGCAACAACAGGATCTGCACAGGGTTTGTCAGGCCTACTGAGCACAACAACTCATATCCGGAAGTCTTGTCCCCATGAAGCAGTTGCTGAGGCTCCCCACAAATAACACCAGTCTTGATAGACCTACACTGGCTCCCAGTATGTTTCCAAGCACAATTCAAAGTGTTGGTGCTGACCTTTAAAGCCCTAAATGGCCTCGGCCCAGTATACCTGAAGGAGAGTCTCCACCTCCATCTTTCTGCCCGGACACTGAGGTCCAGCTCCGAGGGCCTTCTGGTGGTTCCCTCGCTGCGAGAAGCCAAGTTACAGGAAACCAGGCAGAGGGCCTTCTCGGTAGTGGCGCCCACCCTGTGAAACGCCCTCCCACCAGGTGTCAAAGAGAAAAATAACTACCAAACTTTTAGAAGACATCTAAAGGCAGCCCTGTTTAGGGAATCTTTTAATGTTTAATAGGTTATTGTATTTTAGTGTTTGGTTGGAAGCCGCCCAGAGTGGCTGTGGGGACCCAGCCAGATGGGCGGGGTATAAATAAATTATTATTATTATTATTATTATTATTATTATTATTATTATTACTATTACTATTACTGCCTATGTCCACTCCCCTCCAGGGTCCCCCCCCCAAGCAATCAGAGGCTGTGCCTGTGCAATGCTGATCTCTTCTCCACACTTTCCATGCCTCTTCTGGTTCTGGGAGACAAGCGGGAAGGGAAGCTTGTCACAGCAGGAGGGGGAGATACTTGCGACTCTTTACCATACTGACTCATTTCTGCTTCTTGGCCTCTCTCCACCCAATTTCCTGCCTCTGATTCTGGACTTCTCTGCCACAGACTCTCCCAGCTCACTTAGCCCTGTTACCTCCTCAGCTTCCAGCATCTCTTCCCCCAACTCCAACCAATCGATGACACAATGTGTGATTTAGCATTATGTGCAGTCCCAGTGCATGAGTCACTTCGGCCAACATTCTCCAGCCTATAGTCCTACTGAAGCCAAGGAGCTGTTCTTTGATTTAAGAAATGCCAGAAATAATTGACAGCACTGAAGCTGGCTCTGAGGTCGTAACACTTTGCTCTTCCATTGTGCCCTGTTGAAGCTTGCCTATATTCTGCCAAGACTGTCAGAATCTTGTCCATCATCTTCAGGAAAGACTTTTTGAAACAAGATCATGCCTTTCTGCACCAACTCTTCCCCTTGGCACTTTTAAGGTGATTTACGAAGTTTCAGGGGAGGTGCACTGGAAGAGAGCCCCTGCACCCCCATTGAAGCCTTTCTAGGCCCAGTTCGATGACCTAGAAAGATCCTCAGAAATGTTCCTTTGCCGCAATCCCTGTAGAATTACCCTAGGAAACCGGATACTGCAAATTAATTTGCACAATTAATGAGGCGTGTGTTGCCGCTGATAAAGAATCAATTACTAGCAAGCATCTGGGCGGTGAACCTCTTTCTCCAAAGTAACCCATAAGAGCGAACAAACCTTTCGGCTCTTTTCATTTCACTTCTCTAAACAAGATTTGGTTCTGCTTTTAGCTCTCCTGAGAGTCGTGGATGTAAATTTATCTTCGTGGTTTTCATTACAAAGGCCAGATACTTATCTAAGATTGATGGCTATTAATAGAATAGTTACAAGGATGGAAGTTAAGTATTACTGAGTCTAGCACTGTTCAGGTAACAACACCATTCGGTAAGGCCCAAAGTGTCATTAATTTCAGACTATTTAAACTCTACAGTTACTTTCTTGCCCAGCCACGCTAATTGTTATGAAAATAAATGGTTTCCTGTAAGCCCAGCCTGGATACCAGTTACCACTTAGCTAGAGTTCATTCAACACCTTTGCAATATCTGCAGCACAGATATTGCTCTGGAGTGTATTTTTTATTATACTTATGCTAGCCATAAACCTTACGTGCTTCCTTGTTGCTGTTAGGTGCATTATATATAAGCACTTTTGCCCGCTAATGGTTTTGTGTCTTCATTGTATGTTGCCATTACTAAGGTTGCCATCTGATGAAAGCAAACATAATGGGTTAGTCATGTGAACTTTAACCACTTAATTAACTGATTAATTCTGCATATATTTGCATATGAATTAAACAGAAGTTCCGAGAAAAGAAAGGCATCCATTTTTCTTTTAAAAAAGATGACTCAAATTAGAAAGTAATGTTAATCTGTCTTGGTATTTTAACTGTTGTATGTCTTAAATTAACTTGTAATTTTTTCTTGATTTGTCCTAGCATTATTATTATTACAGTCGTACCTTGGTTGTTGAACGCCTTGGTACTCGTACATTTCAGCTCTTGAACGATTGAAGCCCGGAAGTGAGTGTTCTGGTTTTCTAACTTTTTTTGGAAGTTTAACATCTGATGTTGCTTCTGTGGCTTCCGATTGGCTGCAGGAGCTTCCTGCAGCCAATCAGAAGCTGCGCTTTGGTTTCTGAACATTTTGGAAGTCGAACGGACTTCCGGAACAGATTCCATTCGACTTCCAAGGTACGACTGTATTATGATGATGTATTTGTATAAAGACCTTGCATCACAAAGGCATCGTATTTACAACTATGCTCATAAAAGGTAAGACAGACAGATAGACAGACAGACAGGAGTCATACAAACAACTTAAAAACAGCATTCCCAATTATTTTTTGCTTTAACCAAAGAAAAAAAGGGATTCATCACATAATCTACTGTGTGGTGGGCTCTGTAGTCATTATAATATGCATGGATGTGTTGCAAAAAAGTGCAGTCTTCTTTTGAAAGGTTTTAACTACTAACTAGTGCACTGAATGCATGCTTTCTCAAAAGTGAGACCCACGTTGTTCCACGAAACTTACTTCCTGGTAACGAAACTTACTTCCTGGTACCTGTGCATAAGATTGCAACTTATTACTCAAACCAGAAGTGGATCCTTTTTCTTCTACTTCTTCTTTTCATATCCTCCACTGCATCCTCCAGTCCCAGCAAATTGCTAATAAACTTTAATTCTTCCAGCAAAAGTGCATTAGTTGCTCCAAAGCACTAATGGCTTCTAATGACTCTGCCAAATCAAATCACAGCCCTTGATTCAGCAAGAACAGGCTGTATATTCTCACTGGTCTCGCTCAGGTTCTTCGTGAGCACGTCCAAAAATAGCAGGCTCAATGCTGCCTTGAAGACGCAGCTCTCTGAGAACATCCAACAAAAAGAAATCAGCTTTCAAGGAAATGACTTGGACTGCAGTCTTACTTGCCTAGGAATGAACCCTCAATAAACCCTCAAAAGACTCAAAGGAACTTTCTTTGAGAAAGACATATGGTAGGATTGCAGGAACAGTTTCCAAAGTTTTTCTGTTCTTTTATTCCATTAAATCTATTTATGGCTGCACAGTTAATTGATCAACTTTCTCAGCTGAAAAAATCTTTTGCTTCTCCAAAAAGGTGTCCCAAGTTAATCAGGCTAAAAATCTTTATTGTATTTTTCTGTAACTTGTTTCTATTCTGATACAAAACTGAATTGCAGAGAGGAACCAAGAGTGAATAATTTCTGTTGACTCAAAGGGCCACATTGCCCTAGTGGGCAGCCTTCTAGGGGCCACATGTTAATTTGCTGGTGGAGCAACAAATATTATTATTATATATTTATTTATATCCTGTCCTTTTTTATTGACAAGAACTGAAGGCGGCTTACAGATAAAACAGGAACATCTAAAAATATCATGCTTTTCTGAAATTTTTCAGTGGAAAACCCGAGCACACGGAAACACCGTTTACCTTCCCGCTGCAGTGGTACCTATTTATCTACTTGCACTGGCATGCTTTCCAACTAGGTTGACAGGCACTGGGACAGAGCAACAGAGTCATGGGGATTCAAACTGCTGACCTTCCAATCAGCAAGCCTAAGAGGCTCAGTGGTTTAGACCACAGAGCCACCCGCTTCCCTTTTGCTGCTGTGAGAAGCGGATGCTGAACTAGATGGGCCTTTGGCCTTTTCCAGCAGGGAACATCTTATGTTCAATGGTGAGATTTGGACTTAGAATTTGGGATTTGCAACTTGTGGAGTTTCCGCCTATCAATTTCAGTCATTTGGGGAGACCCAGAGCTCTGGGTTAGAGAACAGAAGCCGGTAATCCTTTCCTGAAGTGGAGGTCACGAATGTGTCCCCATAGGTCTTCACATATCCACAGAGGTGCCCCTGGGTCCCCTACCCTGCCCTTCCCTGCTCTGAAGCCAGGCTCAAAAATAGCAATTTGTTGTAGCCCATGGAACAGTTTGTGGTGTGTGTGTGTGTGGTGCTGGCAACATCTTATCTAGTCTGCGAATGTATCCGAAAGGGCCAAAAAGGGTTGGTGACCCCTTCTCCTAAAGAAGAGAGGGGGTCACCCTTGCAGGGGGAGTTGGACTAGATGGCCCTTTGGTCCCTTCCAACTTCATGATTCTATGACTCTAAGAAAAATAAAGATCAATTTAGATGACACTTTAAACTACTCGGTTGCTTGACGGAAACTCAGGTGTGGCTTACCAAAATGAGCAACGCAATAGCAGAACTGGGAACTGACTCATCTCCCCCCTTTCTGTGGTCTCAGATGCACATTGCAGGGCTTTAGAGATTGAAGAAGTAGCCTTGTGGCCGAGACCTGCTGTCTCCCAATTTGTACAGTATCCAAGCTAACAGGTGTTACTTGCCTTTTCAGTCCCTTGAGTTGATTCCATGATGGCTGTGCTCTGCCGCCACAGTTGAGGCAGGAATGCTTCTGAATTACAGGAAACTGCAGGTGGGGAGAATGCAAATTTACTCATATCCTGCTTGTGGGTTTCCCACAGGCATCTGGTTGGTCACAGCAAGAACAGGATGCTGGACTCGATGGGCTGTGGGCCTGATCCAGCAGGCTGTTCTTATGCTCTTGATTTAATCAAAAGTCATGCAGTCACTACATGTTGTTTTCATTACATTTTGATCCCAGCCTTTGTTCACTGAGCTCTTGGCATCATAGGAACCTAGAAAGCCATCATCTAACAACTCAGGCCATTGGCCCATCTGTATTGTCCTCAGGCATTGGTTGAACTAATGACTCTCCAGGGTTGGAAGGGACCCGAGGATCTAGTCCGTGAGTAGGCAACCTAAGGCCCAGGGCCCGGATCTGGTCCAATCGCCTTATAAATTTGGCCCACAGTCCGGGAACCAGCATGTTTTTACATGAGTAGAATGTGTGCTTTTACAGTGGTACCTCGGGTTACATACGCTTCAGGTTACAGACGCTTCAGGTTACAGACTCCGCTAACCGAGAAATAGAACCTTGGGTTAAGAACTTTGCTTCAGGATGAGAACAGAAATTGTGCTCCGGCGGCACGGCAGCAGCAGGAGGCCCCATTAGCTAAAGTGGTGCTTCAGGTTAAGAACAGTTTCAGGTTAAGAACGGACCTCCAGAACGAATTAAGTACTTAGCCCAAGGTACCACTGTATTTAACATGCATCTTTGGGTTATTTGTGGGGCATAGGAATTTATTCATCCCCCCCAAAAAATATAGTCCAGCCCCCCACAAGGTCTGAGGGATAGTGGACCGGCTCATGGCTGGAAAAGGTTGCTGACCCCTGATTCTGGTCCAACCCCTGGCAGTCCAGGAATCTCAACTAGAGTATCCATGACTTATGAACATCCAACCTCTGCTTTAGAACCTCCTCAGAAGGGGAGTCCACAACCTCCCAAAGGATACCATTCCACTGTCAAACAGATGTGTTATGTACTGAGTTGAATAGGATCCAAAATGCAGCAGTCTGATTGGTCCTAGAGCAATGGGATTCAGAATGCAGCAGTCTGATTGGTCCTAGAACAATAGGATTCAGAATGCAGCAGTCTGATTGGTCCACAGGAGCCACCCAATCCATCTCCTGTAGAAGTGAATCTGCAACCTGATTGGCCTACAGGAGAATCCTGGAATAATGCAGACATTCTGGGGGAACTTCCATTCCTCCTCACCACTATGAGCTGAATAAAGAGCATGAAATCCACTCTCGACTCCGAGTTTATTTCAAGATGTCACTCTCAGAAGGTTATTCTTGATGCTTAGAGGGAATTTCCTTTCTTGTCACTTAAAGCTTGCTCCATCTTCCCTGTGAGAGCCCTTCAGGGAGCCCTATCATATCTCCTCTCAGCCTCCTCTTTTCCCTCGACCCTTCCATGGAGGTGCTATGGACTGAATTACACTGCCAACCAATGTAAACATTACTGAGCTGGAGAGACCGATGGTTTGACTGAATATAAAGCAGCTTCTTAATTTCTTATGAGAAGGGTCACCACCCATTGCTAGATATAGGCAACATGCCATAAAGCTGTTAAGGAGCTAGAAAGTGTTGGTCAGGGAGATGGCCTGAGAGGGGAGGATGCAGTGCTTTGTTGCATAGCCAAAAACTGCTGGCAAGGAAGTGAAATTATATAGAGGCAGCAGAGAACAGACTACTCATGGTGGTGCCAGGGAAAGAGCCTGTTAAGAGTCTTAGTCCTGAAGGCCTTCGAAAGACTTGAGGCTCTAATAATAATAATAAGCCGAGACATCACCTTGCCGACAAAGGTCCGTATAGTTAAAGCTATGGTTTTCCCAGTAGTGATGTATGGAAGTGAGAGCTGGACCATAAAGAAGGCTGATCGCCGAAGAATTGATGCTTTTGAATTATGGTGCTGGAGGAGACTCTTGAGAGTCCCATGGACTGCAAGAAGATCAAACCTATCCATTCTGAAGGAAATCAGCCCTGAGTGCTCACTGGAAGGACAGATGCTGAAGCTGAGGCTCCAATACTTTGGCCACCTCGTGAGAAGAGAAGACTCCCTGGAAAAGACCCTGATGCTGGGAAAGATGGAGGGCACAAGGAGAAGGGGACGACAGAGGATGAGATGGTTGGATAGTGCTCTCGAGGCAGTGGAAGACAGGAGTGCCTGGCGTGCTCTGGTCCAGGGGTCACGAAGAGTTGGACACGACTAAATGACTAAACAACAACAAATTATACCCCGCCCATCTGGCTGGGTTTCCCCAGCCACTCTGGGCGGCTTCCAACAGAATATTAAAATACAATAGTCTATTAAACATTAAAAGCTTCCCTAAAAAGGGCTGCCTTCAGATGTCTTCTAAAAGTCTGGTAGTTGTTTTTCTCTTTGACATCTCATGGGAGGGCATTCCACAGGGTGGGTACCGCTACCAAGAAGGCCCTCTGCCTAGTTCCATGTAACTTGGCTTCTTGCAGCGAGGGAACCGCCAGAAGGCCCTAGGCACTGGACCTCAGTGTCCGGGCAGAACAATGGGGGCGGAGACGCTCCTTCAGGTATACTGGACCGAGGCCGTTTAGGGCTTTAAAGGTCAGCACCAACACTTTGAATTGTGCTCGTAGACATTGTGCCCATGTCATAGCATCCCCATAGTTCCACAATTTCAGTGGTTGCCAGGCTGCAAATGTACAAATCAGAGTTTGGTTCTCTGATGCTTTTGCATGTAATTCTGTATCTCACTTTTCTGGTCCTCCTCCTCATATTCAAGGCCTCCCATTATATTCTGCCACATCATCCAATGACGGCAACTAATTTCACTTTGCGGGGCGTAAGCCTCTCCCGGCTATGAGAAAACACAAGATAAGAGCGGATCTCATTTGCTATAGTAATTCCTTATCAAAGTCACAAAGCCAGCGAGAGTGAAAGAGAAGATTACCTACCACTGAGAAATGCCTTGGGAAATAGGATTATTTTACATGCCATTTGGCAGCTAACTCATAACATTCATCACACTGAGTAGTTGCAGCTGAGTTTTCAGGGAGGGATTTTAATTGGCCCTGTGACTTGTTATACTGATTAAAACGATAATCTCTGATGAAAAGCTTTGTCGGAGCGCTTCTTAAACCGCTGCTTCCAAGGCCAGTGGGGTTAGGGGACAAGTTGTGGGGGTTTTAAAATTAATATTTATTGGGTTTTCAATGTTGCCAGTTTCTGCCCCCACATTGCACTCATCTTCAAGCTGCTGTGTGCCGTATTCTTCGCTCCATAAGACGCACCAGACCATAAGACACACCTAGTTTTTGGAGTAGGAAAACAAGAAAAAAAATATTCTGAATCCCAGAAGCCAGAACAGCAAGAGGGATTGCTGCGCAGCGATCCCTCTTGCTGTTCTGGTTTCTGGGATAGCTGTGCAGCCTGCATTCGCTCCGTAAGACGCAAACACCCCTTACTTTTTAGGAGGGAAAAAGTGCATCTTATAGAGCAAAAAATACGGTAAGTCTAAAGCAGGGACTGCTAATGTGGCACAGTGAGGCAGTTATAGTGGTTAGCTTTTCATCTTTGAAAAATGTCTAGAACCAAATGAAGAAATTGGAAAAGTGATGCTCCTCTCTCTTTGCCTCACCATCCTCTTTCAGTATAATATTATTTTCAAGGCTCAGATTAATTGTGCTGGATCTGACTTTTACCCAGTTTCCTTGGGAAAGTGATATGCATATGCACACACTTTCTGTCTCCCAGGATGGGCAAAAAAGTGATCAGAGGCAACGGGGCTCACTCACTCAAAAATCCAAGTGTGCCAACAGGCCCAAAGAGTGTGGCTATCCCTCTCTTAATGGGTTGCCTGATGCACATAACCCTTATAATCTTCTCACAATATTTGAAGAAAAGAAGAGAGTAAAGTTTGCTGTGTGAAAAGTAGTTACCAACTTAAAATAAAAATAAAAACCAGAGGCTACATCGGTGCCTTTAACAGCAGTCTTATCTGGAGATGTTAACAATTGATGATGTGTTGTTTCCATGCCAAGAACACCCCCATGTGCTAATTTCTGCAGAATCAGGCTGCTGCTAAAAGGTACAGGAGCAGACCGGGTTTTTCTGCCAATTACTAATGGTTGGGAGACCCTCTGGAGCTGATTTTGGGGTACACAGTGAAGAAGGAGGAGGAGGAGGAGTGTGTTATGTACTGAAGTTCTCACCCTGGGCCAGCAGGGGGATACTGTAGATAGTTATGCAAATAAGGGATTGAAAGTGATTGGATAGTTTTAGAAAATAGTTACAGTTACGTTGTACTGGAGCTCTATATAAGCAGGCTGACTGAACCCTTCAGTTCAGTTCTGTTCTGGCCTGGGAATAAACAAGAGCTGTTTGAAGAATCGCTGTGTCGTCTGATATGTTCACCCACAACTTAACAGAGTGTAATTTGAAATCCTGCTGTGCTAGCAGAACCCAACGGTTGCAGCAATAGAAACCTTATGTTTGGCCTCCTTTTGAAATTCTTCAAGGTGTTTTGAAAGACTAAATTCAATCTTGAGAGATGTTTCAAGAGCAACATCATCATTATTGATACACTGCCCTATACCTGCAGGTCTCAGGGCAGTTTACTAACATGGTGGTGGGCAAGGATGCTAGACAAAGACAGTCTAGTATTTTGAAATAGAAACTTAAATATCATAGTTACAGAAGAAGTGTGCATACACACGAAAGCTTATACACAGAACAAACTTAGTTGGTCTCTAAGGTGCTACTGGACAATTTTTTAAATTTTTATTTATTTATTTATTTTTATTGCATCAGACCAACACGGATACCTACCTGAATCTAGAATCAACAATTAAAAACTCCCATGAACAGATCTGCCTTCAGATGCCTTCTAAAAGTCAAATTGTTGCTTATCTCTTTGACATCTGGTGGGAGGGTGTCCCACTGGGTGGGTGCCACTACAGAGAAGGGCCTCTGTCTGGTTCCTTGTGACTTCACGTATCACAGCGAGAGAACTGGCAGGAGGCCCTCGGAGCTGAAGCTCAGTAACTGGGCTGGATGATAGAGATGGAGACGCTTCTTCAGGTATACAGGGCTGAGGCCGTTTATCTGGTGGCACTAATTTCCATCTCCATTGCAAAGGAAATTGTGCATCCCAAACCATTTCCGTGGACTGCATGGGGATTGCTGTCTGTGCTTACATGTGGACTGAAAGCAACATCATCTAAAGGCATCTTAGGGGAAGAGTTGTGGCTCAACGTTAGAATTCCTTCTTTGTAGGGAGAAGGTCCCAGGTTCAGACTCTCACATCTCCAGGAAGGTTTGGGAGAGACTTCTGTCTGAAACTCTGGAGAGCTGTTGCCATTCGGTGTAGACAATCCTGAGCCAGATGGACCAATCAGATGGTCTGACTTGGTGCAGAAACAGAGGTAGCTGCCTTCTACCAAGTCATTCCATTGGACCATTTAGCACACTGTTGTCTACTCAGGCTAATGCAAAACAGCTTCCTATGTTCATAATGAGTTAGAAAGTGTGGCATTTCTGCAAACTTTTAAGCAGTATTTTAATTTGTTGTTGTTGTTTAGTCGTGTCCGACTCTTCGTGACCCCATGGACCAGAGCACGCCAGGCACTCCTGTCTTCCACTGCCTCCCGCAGTTTGGTCAGACTCATGTTTGTAGCTTCGAGAACACTGTCCAACCATCTTGTCCTCTGTCGTCCCCTTCTCCTTGTCCCCTCCATCTTTCCCAACATCAGGGTCTTTTCCAGGGAGTCTTCTCTTCTCATGAGGCGGCCAAAGAATTGGAGCCTCAGCTTCACGATCTGTCCTTCCAGTGAGCACTCAGGGCTGATTTCCTTAAGAATGGATACGTTTGATCATCTTGCAGTCCATGGGACTCTCAAGAGTCTCCTCCAGCATCATAATTCAAAAGCATCAATTCTTCGGTGATCAGCCTTCTTTGTGGTCCAGCTCTCACTTCCATAGATCACTACTGGGAAAACCATGGCTTTAACTGTACAGACCTTTGTTGGCAAGGTGATGTCTCTGCTTTTGCTTTTGCTCTGCTTTTAATTAGTATTTAATTAGTATTTTTAAAAAGTCATGCAAATTACTGCAAAATATATTTGCACCCCAGTCTTGCACTGACCGCAGCTTTGAGATGGGACAGAGAGTAAACCTATTTATTAACAACCAGAACACTCCACAAAAGGAACCTTTTCTATTCTGAAGACAGCTTAAAAGCCCGGGAAAATGATCCATTATATATTGCTCTTTTTTCAAAAATAACATATCCATGGAATGCATGAATTCCATCTGGGCTTCTCTTCTAAACTGTTGTTTTCTCCCCCCCCCCCCCCGAGTTTCTTTCATCCTTATCCTTTTTTGCGGGGGAAGTATTGCTTCTCCTGATGGTGTCCTTGTATTACAAGTGTCCCCATAGGATTAACTTGACCTATTTCAAAGGAGAAATAGAGAAACATCCTTAATGAAATGATCCTAAATATGAACTAGTTGCATAACAGCCCTACTTTTCATCAGCTGGTAATGTGTGACATCTTATCTGCTTCCTACCACAACCATGTGCTATGCACAGTTGACTATAAAGAAATCCTAGTGGATCAGATCCTACTCATGTGTAGGAGCTCCACACAGTGAGAACATCCATAGTCTGGATAGAAACCATGTGCAGTGCCCAGCTGTTGCAGAAAGTGGCTTAAAAGTGCTAAAAGTGATTCTTCTTCTTCTTTGATGATCACTTGTAGCTGAGTAAGATTGTCTTCCATGAACATGGTCTTAGCAGTGAGTCCATGAGTGACTGTGGAGGCCAATTCTGGATCCACACATCCTTCCACAGTGGGGACATAGGTTTCTGGGCAGGAGTTGATCATGGTGAGGGTTTGCCAAGCATGCATTCCTCTTAGCGTGTTTCTTCTTTTCATCCTGAGTTCAAGCGTCTTCAAAGACCATGACACCTTTGGTAACGGCTGTTCTCCAAGTGGAGCGCTCGCAGGCCAGTGTTTCCCAGTTGTTGGTGTCTATACTACATTTTTTAAGATTTGGCTTGAGAGAGTCTTTAAACCTCTTTCATTGACCACCAGCATTATGCTTTCCATTTTTAAGTTTGGAATAGAGTAGTTGCTTTGGAAGATGATAATCAGGCATCCGCACAACATGACCAGTCCAACGAAGTTGATGTTGAAGAATCATTGCTTTGACACTGGTGATCTTTGCTTCTTCCAGTACACTGGCATTAGTTCGCCTGTCTTCCCAAGTGATGTTTAAATTATTTTGGAGACACCATTGATGGAATCTTTTGAGGAGTTGGAGATGGGGATTTAAGTGGTCCATGTAAGGTTGGTAGTGCAATAGCTTTGTAAACCAGCATTTTGGTTTCCCTGTGAATTTCCCAGTCCTTAAACACCCTGCACTTCAATAGGGAGAAAGCTGTACTCGCAGAGCTCAAGCGATGCTGGATTTCAGCATCAATGTCTGCCCTTGTGGAAAGATAACTGCCCAGGTAGGAGAAGTGATTGACAGTTTCCAACACTGCACCATTGAGTTGGATTGGTTAGATTTGTTGTTGCAAGTGGGTGCAATGTCTGGGGCTAAAAGTGCAACCACACCATGGCCTGACCTGTAAGAAGCACATAGAATCACATACCGGTAATTGTAGATTTGGAAGGGACCCCACAAGTCACATGGTCCAACCATCTGCAATGCAGGAATCGCAACTAAATCACAATAGCTGACCAGATGTCCATGGGAAGCCAGTGATTAGGACCTCAGCACAACCCCACCAATGGTTTCCTGCAACTGGCATTCAGAGGCAAAGAGCCAGGAGGCAGGGCATACCCAACATACCTAGTAGGCATTGTCAGCCGTATCTGCCATGAATTTGTGTAACTCTTTTTTACAGTCATCCAAGTTGGTGGTCACTCGCTAGGCGACCTTGGGACAGTCACATGCTATGTAAAGATTCTCAGTTGCTTTTAGGTTTTCCTCCCCATTGTGTCTACATTTAAATTCTATAATATTTCTATTTCTACATGCATTTGTATTGGTTATGCTTATTACTTTTACTGTATATTGTATGTGTTTATTTCAATATATCTTAATTTACTAATTATTATTATTATTTTAAAAAAGATAGAATGCATGGTTGAGAGTGTTGCTTCATGGAGGAAAACCAGGATAAGAATGTAATGTGATAAAATCAAAAGTGCACCTCCTCATTCCATCTGATTATCTCTTTCCAGAATGAAGC
>JAXCMG010000005.1:3864444-3885725 GCA_034642415.1 Podarcis siculus | reverse complement strand
CTCCGCCCACTGTTAGAAGAACACAAGCCAGCCTAGGGAGGGGAGAAAAAAGAAAAAGAAAAAAGCACAACACACCTCTTGGCTCCTCTTTGATGGCAATGCCTCACAACTTGGCAGGAGAAAATGGCTTCAACTTTACCCAGAAACTCATTTTCTCCAGCCCGTCCAACCCAGAGGAGAATAGCCTTACTTTTGATACGACCAGTCCCAAGGAATCTTGCGACACTTCCGAGAGCAATGGCACTTTATACTCCGGCGCAAACAGCCCTTCGGACTCCTGCATTAAACCCCTCTGTGATGAGGGACCCGAAAACAAGAGCCAGTTCAGCAAAGGCATTAAATACGTCTCCTCAGAAGGAGAAGTGCTGGTCTGTGGATGGGGAGCCTTCACGCCCAGTTGTTTACAGTTCTTCAACACGCCCAAGGGGGTCTTGTTCTTCCTCTGCGTGGCTTCTTTCCTCCAGGGGATGACCGTGAACGGCTTCATTAATACGGTCATCACCTCCATAGAGCGGCGGTTCGATCTCCGGAGCTACGAGAGTGGGCTGATCGCCAGCTCTTACGACATTGCCGCCTGTGTGTGCTTGACGTTTGTCAGTTACTTTGGGGGGAACGGGCACAAACCGCGGTGGCTGGGGTGGGGGGTGTTGATCATGGGCATTGGGTCGGTCATCTTTGCGCTGCCCCAGTTCACCACCAGCCAATACGAAGTACATTTCTCGGAGGAGATTGGCATGTGCTCCTCCAATCAGAGTGTGGGGTGCACAGAAAGCGTCTCCAGCCTCTCCAGTTACCGGTTTGTCTTCATGCTTGGACAGTTCCTACACGGGATCGGAGCAACGCCATTATACACTCTTGGAGTGACCTATTTGGATGAAAATGTCAAGTCCAACTATTCCCCCGTGTATATCGGTAAGTGTCAGGCTTCAGGGAATCAGCTTCCTCCCTCCATGCCAGTAGATAAGCAGAACAAAGGGAAAGGAGTCTTCTTACCAGTTAGAAACTTTAATAATCACAGCCAGAGAACAAAGAACCCATCTCCAAGAAAGGGCGGTACTCCCAATTAAGAATCCCACCCTTTTACGTCCCTATGAATCCATGTCACTGCTACGTCTTGTAATCTGAGCTTGTCCCCTCTGTGATTTGTGTCCTTTCTTTTCTGCCACTTTCTCAGCTCTTCTTGACCTTGGGGAGAGCAGATGGATGTTTTCCAGAGACAGTGGATCTGTTAACCCTCTCTCTCCCAGTGTTTCATCTCCTAGCTGTTCCCCATCCAGTATTTCCCAGCTACTGTCTTCTGAACTGTGCCCCTCTGCAAACCACTGTTCCAAATCTATACTGTCTTCCTGCTCCTGGGAAGATTCAGGAGCAGGGGGAGGGGGAGGCTCCCACCATTCCTCCTCACTGCAGCCCTCCTCTGCACGGTCCCTGACATCAAGTCATGGAGGGCATGTCGGTGTTGCTTTCTCCTTCCCACACACCTGCCCTGTTGGATAGATTTGGAGGGTAGGATAAGATATTAGTTATTATTTATCCTTATATTGCCTCCTTGTGCAAGAGCACCAGCTGTCTAGCTGACTACATCCTTAGTTCCACAAGGCAAGCCTGATCCTTGCAGCATTGTCACACAATGCTCTTCCCCGCCCCTTCTCAATGAATTATAGTACACACAAAAGGAAGCATTAGTCACAGGTGTAGCAATTAGCCAGCTTGAGTGCTGAAGAGCTGTGCAATGCAAAGGAGTTAATGAGTTTTCCCTCTGCGACTGCCAGCGTATCATTCATCAGCCACAAAATGGGATCAAGAAACATCCCTCCTCTTGTCATCTACAGAAGGGGTAAGCCCTAAGATTTATTCAGGCACAGTGAATTAATTGCAGTCCTATTATTATTACTACTACTAATACTACCATTAATTTTATAATTGCCTTCTAAGCCACCATCTCAGTGCAATTTGCACAGAGGATTATTAAGTCTTAAATTCAGTTCTCCACATTTTGATTTCTGTTTGCAATTTTTTTAAAAAAAGCAAGTCTTCATGAGAATTCATCAGCATTCGAGTGCAAAATTCTCCAAATGTGCGTCTTTGTATGCAATTTTCGCATTTCCCTCTGAAACAATACATTTTTATGTGATTTTTCACACTTTAACGCAGTATATGCATTTTTTGATACATTGCTTGGTTGGAGAACTGCCAAAGCTGGAGCAGTCTGAATTTCAAAGGATGGCTGTGTTTCATTTCTCGTACTGTTTCAGAGAGTGAGAATTACACAGATTCGCCTTTAAATGTAATCTGAATCGAATCTCTCCTCTGTCTCTGGACCTACCTATGGCAAAAATTAATAAGCGAACAGCACTTAAGCTTTCCCTTTGCAGTACTAATGTGGGCGAGCGAACATCTGTTCCCCAGTGATAGGGAGAGAATGTTGGGAACTTGGAGAAACTGATGGTACATCTGCAATGAATCCCCCCTCCCCATCTGAACTTCAGCAAAACTTTAGAATTCAGAACTGACTTTTTGAACTTTGAACTTTTTCAAGTGTCTCTCTTGATATCTTTCTTTTTCAGCTATTTTCTACACTGCTGCCATATTGGGTCCTGCAGCTGGCTACCTGGTTGGAGGAATCTTTCTGAACATTTACACCGAAATCGGAAGACAGTAAGTTTAGCATTCTTTATCTCGGACACAGCAAATTCTTGTTAAACCTTTTACCTAGGTTTTTTGTTTTTTTTAAAGTAAAGGCACAGGCGATATGCTCTCATCCTGCTGAACTCTAAAACAGGCTTCAAACATGAAATGTAGCTCAACTCCAGCATTTTCAGAAAATCACTTAATACATTATACCTAGGTCCAAGTATCATACAGGTCCTGTCATGCATCTTAGCTCAGCTGATAGAGCATGAGATTCTTAATCTCAGAGTCATGGGTTTGAGTCCACATTGGGCAAAAGTTTCCTGCACTGCAAGGGGTTGGATTAGATAACCCTCCTGGTCATTTCCAACCTTCCAATTCTATGATCCTATGATCAGCTTCAATTGGCTGCAACTTTCTAGCCCCAGTAGATGATAGCCCCATAGGGGTGATGGATGTGTTCTTCCTCAACTGCTGATTTTATTTATTTTATTAATTAAATAAATATTAGCTTCTTGCTACAAGAGCATAAGAACTGTCATCAGTCACAGGAAGCTCCAACGACATTCATTCAGAATTTTAGCCCATTCACGTCTGATGACTTGGACCATATTGAAGCATGCATAGCTTATAATCAATAAATAAATAAATAAATAAATAAATAAATTCTTATTTATATCCCGCCCTCCCCAGCCGAAGCCGGGCTCAGAGCGGCTAACAACAGTAAAAGTAACACAGTTTACATAAAGTCACAATCAATTAATTGAAATACATTCTAAAATCAATTCATACTAAAATCAATTCAGAATCAAATTAATGGCAACCATTGGGCTAGAGTTCTATGATGATTACCAAAGGAGGGGATCAGACTATGCCTTAGCCAAAGGCCTGGTGGAACAGCTCTGTCTTGCAGGCCCTGTGGAAAGATGTCAAGTCCCGCAGGGCCCTAGTCTCTTGTGACAGAGCGTTCCACCAGATCGGGGCCACAGCCCAAAAAGCCCTGGCTCTGGTCGAGGCCAGCCTAACCTCCCTGTGGCCCAGGACCTCCAAGATGTTTTTGTTTGAAGACAGTAAGGTCCTCCGTGGGACATACCAGGAGGGGTGGTAGGTAGGAGGGTCCTAGGCCGTATAGGGCTTTCAAAAGAGGATGAGGTTATCAGTGGCTACCAGTCCTGCTGGCAATGTTCTACCTCCACTGCTGGAGACAACATGCCTCTGAATCGTAGTTACTGAGAATCACAAGTGGGGAGAAGGTGTTGTTGCTTCCCAGAGGCTTCTGGCTGGCCAATGTGACAACAGAGTGCTGGATTAGATGGGTCTTTGGCCTGACCCAGCAAGGTTCTCCTGATGCTCTTATTATTTTCCATGTAGAAAGTCTCAGGTTCAGTCTTTGGACCAGGCAGGGCTGGAGACAGCAGCCTGGAACCAGGAACTAGAAGTTGGGGATAAAAAGGAATCCAGAGCATAGGGTAAGCCAGGTGGCAGAACAGGAGAACATCAGGGCTGGAGAGACATCAGGATAATCAGGTGAACCAGGATCAAAAACATCACAATTCAGGTACATTCCAGGTACTATGGCATCCTAACCATTACAGTACAACTGTGGTACTCTAGATGCTAAAGGGCAGGGACGTGGGTGGCGCTGTGGGTAAAAGCCTCAGCTCCTAGGGCTTGCCGATCGAAAGGTCGGCGGTTCGAATCCCCGCGGCGGAGTGCGCTCCCGTCTTTCGGTCCCAGCGCCTGCCAACCTAGCAGTTCGAAAGCACCCCCGGGTGCAAGTAGATAAATAGGGACCGCTTTCTAGCGGGAAGGTAAACGGCGTTTCCGTGTGCGGCTCTGGCTCACCAGAGCAGCGATGTCACGCTGGCCACGTGACCCGGAAGTGTCTCCGGACAGCGCTGGCCCCCGGCCTATAGAGTGAGATGGGCGCACCAACCCCAGAGTCTGTCAAGACTGGCCCGTACGGGCAGGGGTACCTTTACCTTTACCTTTAGATGCTAAAGGAGAGGCCATATTTGCATGGCAGAACAGATGATTTGGATGTGGAAGGTAACATGTGATTTTCTGCTGGTAGGGCTGGGGGGAAAAACTTCTGCCCATCCCCTGGACAGCCACCAACCATAACATTAGACGATAACGGTCTAGGTGACCAAACGGTTCCCTTTGGGAGGTTTATCTGTTCATAGTTGTTTCTACAAGGAAGTCCCATGCAAAAATTGTTGTTCAACATAAGGGTGATTTAAGGGTTCTCTCTGGGGTCAAGGGCACCTTTGGGAAGGCAGAAGGATAATACCTTGCTATTTTTTAGGAGCGCTTTTATCTCTGGCCAAAGCACTGCTCACGGAGTGATTACTGCAGCAATAAGCAATTAAGTGGTCCTACGAATTAAGGGCATATGCCAAAAGCACAGATAATTTTGGTTAAAAGAAAGGGAGGCCGTTTGACCTGTGCTGATAATTTTGCTAAAGCTATTGGCAGATATTAAAAACTCTGCTCACTCGCTCTGTTTTGGTATTTTGATCTTGCGTAGAAACTTTCATCTTACATTAATTTAAGCAGTTGAGCCTGCAATCTATTAATCTTGAATCCCAGAGTGGGCCTTTGAGCTTTGACGTGAGCCCAGCCTGCTAAATTCCAACTCAAGTGGAATTCAGGTTCATTTCTAATCATCAAAAAATGCTTCCCTCACCATCAAAAGTCTCCACCTGTCTGGGAAGTAGGGGCACTATGACATCGTCATAAGCTTTTTGTCTAGATCATCCCTGGCTTGTTTTTGGCTGATGTCAGTTTGTCAGAATACGGGAAGAGAATTGTCATAAATGAGTAACCTTCCTCCTCTGCCCTTTACCTGCAGAATTGATCTTACACCGGACAATACTCTATGGGTTGGAGCTTGGTGGATTGGATTCCTGGGCGCAGGCGCTGGATCCCTTTTGATTTCGATCCCCATCTTGGGCTACCCTCATCGCCTTCCAGGTAGGTCAAGAGTGTCCCAACTAAACTCATTTTGGACGCGGGTGGCGCTGTGGGCTAAACCACAGAGCCTAGGACTTGCCGATCAGAAGGTCGGCGGTTCGAATCCCCGTGACGGGGTGAGCTCCTGTTACCCGGTTCCTGCTCCTGCCAACCTAGCAGTTCGAAAGCACGTCAATATGCAAGTAGATAAATAGGTACCACTCCGGCGGGAAGGTAAACGGCGTTTCCATGTGCTGCTCTGGTTCGCCAGAAGTGGCTTAGTCATGCTGGCCACATGACCCGGAAGCTGTACGCTGGCTCCCTCGGCCACTAAAGCAAGATGAGCGCTGCAACCACAGAGTCGGCCATGACTGGACCTAATGGTCAGGGGTCCCTTCACCGTCACCTTCAGCCCATGACCTTCTCAAGAGAGTGGAAGGTTGCCAAGTGGTAGGGATACTAATACTGTACCCCTCCTGTCCTGATGAGCAGGAGAGGCCATAGCATAGCATTGGTGCACCTGCTTTGCATGCAGAAAGTCCCAGGTTCAGTTCCATGGCATCCCCAGGTAGGGCTGGGAATGTCCCCAGCCTGAAACTTTAGAGAGCTTCTGCAAGCCAATGTAGGCAATACAGGACTTCATGGACAAACAAAGTGGTGCAGAATTAGGCAGTTTCCCATGATGTTCTTAAGAATGTGGTCAGATTCTCTTTCAGCATGTGGCTGGGCAATACAGATAGGCAGCATAACAAATGGTAAGGCTTGGGAAATAGTTCATTCTTACCATTCTGTTAATCAAAATACAAAATAACGAGTGGTCTTGTTTGTACGTTATGCTCCACCAAACCATGGCCTAGCATGGATGTACCAGCTAGCTGGCAGTGGACCGACTGAATCCTGGAGCCCTGGGAGATGAATAGGGAAAGGAAACAGAATTTACAGAACAGCGTGCCTTTGTTAATCTGCCATTGTTATGCCCTGTGTGTTATCATTTGAACCTCGGTCATGCTGTGCATATTTGCCTGTGGAGGGGGAGAAATGAAAGCAATGCAAATTCTCTCCCCCGCATCTTCCTCCTCCGGCGTCTCTTTTGCTCAGTCGCCTTCCTTCCCCTCTCGGGTCTTTTCCCAAATCACTTTGAAACAAGCTGACGAGCTTTTTGCAACTTGCTTGATGACACACACATGGTGTCCTAAGATTCCCTCACCCTCCCCTTTCATTGTGCGGTACTTTTGGATAGCCAAACTCAGAGCAGACAAGGCACTGAAATTCTCCACCTCTGGATCAGGCCTGCTGCTGCCTTTTATGCCATTTTTTCCTGCTCACCTCCTTCTGATGTGTCAATTGACCTTCTCTTGGTCTGCTGGAGTTGCAGATAATGTTTCATGCACTGAACTTTACACGGGAGGGTGGATATCTTGCTGCTGAGCGCATGATTTGCATGTAAAAGGGTCCCAGGGTTCAGTTCCTGACATTCGCAAGCAGAGCTAGGAAATACCTTTGTCTAGAGAGCCTTTGCCGCTGCTGGTTGGTGTAAGGGGAAAAGCCTGTGGCCTTCTATGAGTTGGTGGCACGCCTGTGTAGGCAGCAAAACCAGGACATTGATTGAGTCTCTGTTGGGCCACCATAGATAGCTGATGACTTGCAGCCCAATCCTATCCTTTGAGCAGTGCTGGACCTACATTTCTGTGACCCCGAAGCTTGAACTGTCATGGGGGCCTCTTCATGACCAACAGTGAGGTCTGGGTAACCACTGTTATCTGCTTCAATGAGGTTGTTCTGTGACAGATCAGCACACCTTTACAACATCTGTGCTACTGACTCTCAAACTTTGAGATTGTAGACCCTCCAACAGTCCCTATTTTCCAAGGACAGTCCCGGATTCACAGAAGCCATCCTGGTTTCTGATCTGATCCCATAATGTCCCGCTTTGCCTTAGGATGTCCTTCCTTTCATCAGAAAAATGTTGGAGGGTATGGTAGGACATCTCTATTTTCATCAGAGAAATCTTGGAGGGTATGGAGTTATGTGACCCCCGAGCCAAGGAGATAAGTAACTATAAAACTTTTAGAAAACATCTGAAGGCAGCCCTGTATAGGGGAGGTTTTTTTTAAAAAAAGTTTAATGTTTTCTTATGTTTTTGCATATGTTGGAAGCTACCCAGAGCGGCTGGGGCAACCCAGTCAGATGGGTGGGGTAGAAATAATAAAATTATTATTATTATGGAATAAGAAGTCCTTCATTTCATCAGAGAAATCTTGGAGGGTATGGGATTGTGGAAATATTTTCAACAACAAATTAATGAATTTGGGTCGTGCCACTCAAATTGGGTCTGCTAGACGCCAGAATTTTAAGCAATGTGAACTAAAATTGCTTCTGCAGCCCTGAAGCTTAAACTTCATTATTTCCATAGGAGACCCTTCCCTGACTGTGAGATAGGCAACACTGAGAGATAGTGACTAGCCCATGGCCTCTCAGTGATATTCATGGCCAAGTGTGGATTTGAACGCTGATCTCCCCTGTCCCAGATGCATATTCTAGCCAATGACACTGAACAGGCTCAAAATGCACGGAGATCAGAGGTCGGAACTGGCAAGGAGGTTGATATTTGGAAAGGGGGCACAGGGCACTCTCTACAACCCCCAGCCATTTGAACACTGCATGGAGGACATTTCTGAATTGGGATGAGCCCCCAGTCTGGCCAAATCCCCCGGCTGCAAGGTGCACACTGAATTTTGTATGTTCTCAGGTTCTCAGCGCTACATAGTCATGAGAGTTTCAGAGGCCCATCAGCTGAAAGACGGCAGCCACAAAACAGCCTCAGATCCTGACTTTGGAAAGACGGTTAAAGACCTGCCACGGTGAGAACTTCTTGTACCTGTCGTTCAGATAATTGTGTATTTTATTGGGGGAGGGAGTGTTATCTTAACAATTTATTTCTTAACTGTCTTTAAACTCTGCAACAGCCTTGCTCCTTCCCCCTGGATCTTCAACCTCAAACAAGTTCTGCCACATTGTGGCACAGGAAATCGATGTTACAGATTGGGGAATAAATTTGATTCACTTCACAATTAAAGGTGAATCTTCCTAATTTGCACTTTCCATAACAAAATGGACACCGTCCTTCAAAATTCGCACTTCTCAGAATCTTTTCAGCACTATTCTCTGCTTAAGGAATTTGAGCAAGAATGCAAATACTAGAATAAAGTGTGAATAAAAATGCATATATGTGTGAAAATAACATACAAATAATTTGTTATATTACGGATTATTGCTTTACCAAAACAAATGTGTCTATTAGACAATATTGCATACAAAAATCTGGGTATTAGGAGAAATTTGTACAAAAATACTATAGTATACATTTTCATGAGGTCTTTATATATATATATATATATATGAAAAATTTCAAACTGGTGTAGAAATGTTGAAAACTGAACATATGATTGGAAAAATGAAAAACTGAGGGAAATCGAAATTGACATATTCACCACTGCCTTACACTAGCCATTTTTGCCCATTGAGTACAATCCGTTGCTATTGACTAACACGTCCTTTGACAACCTGGTGTCTTCCATATATTTTGAAGTACAACTCCCATCCTCATGATGGGAGGTATCTTCCATATCATCTAGTCTAGAGAACACCAAGTTAGGAAAGGCTGCCTTAAGCAAAAGACATTTATTTACATGGCGATTCATAATTATTGCAGTATAGCATTTTGTAGGCACAACCTATAAAACCAAGTCCTCCTGATTTCACTCGGAATGATTTAGAGAACTGGTCAACCTGAAAGTGCATCGCTTTGACTAGAGCAGCCTTTGCTAACCTGGTGCTTTCCAGATGCTTTGGACTACAATTCCCATCAGCCTCAGTCAGGCCGAGCTATGTGACATCAGAGCTAAAGAGAGGCACTGAATAGTAGGATGTGCTTGGACATCGCAGGGGAGTTCAGATGACCCCTGCTGCAGCAGACATTGGGAGAATACACAAGAGGGGGATGTCCAGGCTCTGCAAGCCAGTCAGTCTCCCTCTCTGTGCTTTTGGCCAACACGTGAAGTGATTCGCCGTCCAAACTGGTGTAAGGGCACAGATCCTGGCCCAATCAAGACTCCCCCCTTGCATGGAACAGCTGGGTGACATCACTGAAAGTGATGCCAGACAGTGCAGTCAAGCTTATAAAGTAACAAGATGGTCTCTTCTACAGATCTCAGCATCCAAGAGGGTCTGTAGGCAGGAGATGGTCTTTTAGATGTCTGGGTCCTGAGTCATTCAGAGGACAGTCCTCTGTGAAATAGGATTCATGGCCACCCTAGTTGACTAGATTCCTCCCCCATCCGCATATGATCAGGGTAGAATCATTACTACATGACGTTCTTTACACCCACATTTCCAATGCACTGCTAAGCGTTCTTACACACCTCATGTGTTTTATTATTAATTCATTTTGAACAATGCCTAAACTGCATATTCACAGCTCAGTCGGTAGAGCAGGAGACTCTCAATCTCAGGGTTATGGGTTTGACCCCCACCTTGGGCAAAAATGGAACCAGAATTAGTTAGCTCTGCCTGTCATTGGCTATGGCTCCACCTATCATTGGCTATGCCGCTGTCTGTCATTGACTTGGTTCCTCCTCCTGGCTTCTCTGCCTTTTACTGGGATGCAGGTGGCGCTGTGGGTTAAACCACAGAGCCTAGGGCTTGCCAACCAGAAGGTTGGCAGTTTGAATCCCTGCGACGGGGTGAGCTCCCGTTGCTCGGTCCCTGCTCCTGCCAACCTAGCAATTTGAAAGCACGAAGTGCAAGTAGATAAATAGGTATCGCTCCAGCGGGAAGGTAAACGGCGTTTCCGTGCGCTGCTCTGGTTTGCCAGAAGCGGCTTAGTCATGCTGGCCACATGACCCGGAAGCTGTATGCCGGCTCCCTCGGCCAATAAAGTGAGATGAGCGCCACAACCCCAGAGTCGGTCACAACTGGACCTAATGGTCAGGGGTCCCTTTACCTTTACCCATCATCCCTACCCAATACCCAGACACACACGTACCTGGGTGTTTACAAATAGGTATGGATGTGCATCTTGTCCAAATGCTGCACGTTTTCTGCCAGGAATACTGGCTTTTGCCTCACCAGCCTCAATAGGAACCAGCCAACACTGGGTTTGCGTAATAAAATCGAAGGTAAAACACAGGTAAAACCTGCAGCAACTATATTAAAATGTGCATAAAATAATTCTTATTCAAACGCAGATAAGTAAAAATATAGGCAACAGCAGTTTATGCCTTGGTAGGCCTGCTGAAATAAATAATAATAGAGGATAATAAAGGATGCCGGTGGGCTTAAGCACCCATAAGTCTCCTCTGGCGTGTGGCCCACCTGGGTTGGTTGCCAGGCAATTTGTATGTATTATGCAGAAAGAGTATCCTGAAGAAATTTCAGCCTAGTTATTGAGTGAAATTCTTGACTTGGTGCCACTTTCCAAGATTATGGCTCAGTTCTTCTATAAGGAAATTAAATTCAGAAATAGCATTTAAATGCTGGTCGGCGTATGACCCAAACAACAGAGATGCAAAATAGAAGCCGAGAACTCAAGAGTTTGCTTTACTTTTCACTCCAGGTGCTTATCTTCAAGTGCTTATCCACCGATGATTTACAGGCCTTCTAGCTTCAGGGAGCCTTCCCTCAGAATAAAAATGACACAGCACAAAAGGAAAGGGGGCAGGGAAGGAAAAGGAAAACAGCAAACTCAGGGTGGAATTCAACATAGCACTAAGGTGATCTGCTTGGCTGATGGGATGATCTCCCCTCTCGCCCCCCCTCCCTGTGCTATGTTCTGGGGGTTTTCCAGAGTTGATTTGGGGGAGCCATGGGGGTGCATGGAGGAAGAGGAGGGTGAGGAAGGCTCCATTGCACTACTGAGACAGGGTAGTTGAATCCTTCCCTTAGACACCAAAGTTAAATAGTAGTTCCTATACCAAAGCCTGCAGAAATAGCTTCTGCTCCCTGGTTTCCAACAGACAACTGTTTGACCACCATAAGAGCAGTTTTCTGGACTAGGTGGGCCTGATCCACCAGGGTCTTCTTATTTTCTTCTGCACTCCTCTGATCGACATATTTCTGGTGTTGCTAATTTCTTTTTCCTAAATTCATATAGAATGGAAACATTGCAAAGCACTGTTCCCCGCAAAGCACAACAAATTGAATGAAATCTGGTACAAGCAAGTCTTGTTCTCAAAGTAACATTTAAGAACAAGATTAGCTTTCTGTGGATTTCGCTGGTTAGAGACATGTAATTCTCACTAACTGTTATGTTCCTGAGCCACATGCCTATCTGAGAAAACACCCGGGGAGAGAGGATAGTTCAACAGTTGCTGTTACAGAACATCATCAAAAAGGATCAGAGAAGGTCAGCCTCTTCTCAGCTGTTTCTCAGTCGATAACCAAAAACTTGACACTATCTTTCCTTTCATTTTCCTGCATCTAGTGTTTATTGAAGATGTTGAAGATGAAATAGAAGGGAGTCAGTGTTGCATTTTTATAAATTAACTAGTGGCTGCCACCTCTGCTTTGTTGTTCTCCAACCCCATCTACCCCTGGCTTCATGCAAATGCAGAATTCTGATGGGATGCTACAAATTTTCCAATGGGGGCTGCGTGGTGACAGCCTTACATTTGTATTTATATAGGAAGAAAGCAATAGTTATGACCTAGGCTGCTGGGGCTGATGGGGAGCTGTAGTCCAAAATATCTAGAGGGCACCAGGCTTGTGAAAGCTCATACACCATAACTAGTTCTACAAATTGTTCCCATGAAAATTAGAATGAATGACTTTAAAGTTCTGGATTGTATGGGTTGTGTCCCAAGACAGTTAAAGTTTGTAATCAAAAAATTATTTCATGCTTCAAAACAATGCCATTTTTGCAGACCATGGGTTGGTAGGGCTGCCATATGCCCAGGTTTCCCCGGACACGTCCGGAAATTTGGGCAGAAAATCTTGTTTGGGTGAATTTTTGGCAAATCAGCAAAATGTCTGGGGAAACCCAGATGTATGAAGAAGAAGAAGAAGAAGAAGAAGAAGAAGAAGAAGAAGAAGAAGAAGAAGAGGAGGAGTTTGGATTTGATGTCCCGCTTTATCACTACCCTAAGGAGTCTCAAAGCAGCTAACATTCTCCTTTCCCTTCCTCCCCCACAACAAACACTCTGTGAGGTGAGTGGGGCTGAGAGACTTCAGAGAAGTGTGACTAGCCCAAGGTCTCCCAGCAGCTGCATGTGGAGGAGCGGGGAATCGAACCCGGTTCACCAGATTACGAGGCCACCACTCTTAACCACTACGCTCACACTGGCAAGAGGATGATGATGATGATGATGATGATGATATCATTTAAAAATTCAAAAAAAAAAAGGCTAAAAAGGAAGTGGGGAAACAGCTCAACAGCTTTGTTCAGATTTTCACTTTTGGGAATATGGCAACCCTATGTGTTGGTCCTACCATGAAGGAATGCAAAGCATTGCTTTACATCAGGCATGGCCAGTGTGGTGCCCCTGGGCACATGGTGGCCACCCCTGTCTCCTCCCCACCTCACTGAAATTACATTTGAACCAAGCATCCTATTGTAGCCAAAGGAATACAGTGGTACCTCAGTTTACAGACGCTTCAGGTTACAGACTCCACTAACCCAGAAATAGTACCTTGGGTTAAGAACTTTGCTTCAGGATGAGAACAGAAATCATGCGGTGGCGGCGTGGCGGCAGCAGGAGGCCCCATTAGCTAAAGTGGTACCTCAGGTTAAGAACAGTTTCAGGTTAAGAATGGACCTCCAAAACGAATTAAGTTCTTAACCTGAGGTACCACTGTAGCTTGCAGTTTGTTCCGAGTTGTGGTGTAGTGTAGCACCAATGACAGTTACTGTGGTTTGCAAGTGTGCCCCTAAAGACTAGTAGACCTGGCTTTCCTACAGCCATGGACCAGCTTATCAGCAACATCTTCCTCCTTCCTTTTCTAAGCACTTCTCAGAAGGCAGAGCTAGACACGCCTGTATTCCAAGGCAAGGCAGATACACCTGTATTTGAAGGAGTCGACACTTGTCACATCGGTGCAGGGGTTCAGTATGAGTTGTGGTGATGGCTCAAAAGCCAGGAGACCTCATCCCATGGATCAGGTTACCGATACTACTGTTGGGATTTCATTCCTCCGTTGCTGGATGTGTGATTGTTTTCATCACATATCTGTGTTGACATTCCATACTGTTGGAGGCATGAAAATGGAAGTTCAGTTACACTGTTACGTTATGTTGTACTATTGCTTTTAGTCTGTTTTCTCTCTTGGAGAATAAGAAGGAGAGAGGAGCCATATTCCTTTGTTCTTGTATATACAGTGGTACCTCGGGTTAAGAACGTAATTCATTCTGGAGGTCCATTCTTAATCTGAAACTGTTCTTAACCTGAAGCACCACTTTAGCTTATGGGGCCTCCTGCAGCTGCCGCACCAGTGCTGCGTGATTTCTGTTCTCATCCTGAAGCAAAGTTCTTAACCGGAGGTACTATTTCTGAATTAGCGGAGTCTGTAACCTGAAGCGTCTGTAACTGTACAGTGGTACCTCGAGTTACAAACGCTTCAGGTTACAAACTCTACTAACCTGGAAGAGTTACCCCAAGTTGAGAACTTTGCCCCAGGAAATTGTGTGCTGGCAGTGCTGCGTCAGCAAGGGGTCCCATTAGCGAAAGCACGCCTCTAGTTAAGAACAGTTTCAGGTTAAGAACAGACCTCCACAACGAATCAAGTTTATAACTAGAGGTACCGCTGTAATAAAGTAGCTTAGATTCCACACCCCAAATGCCTAGCTTCTGCTTGGACTCTGCTATCAGATTGGGTACATATATCTTCGGATATATGTCACAGAAGCTCATTGGGAAAGAGTGATGAATCATTCCAAGGGTCGCTTGTGGGGGAGAACGCAGCAACAACTGCATGTCTTCCCTGGGCTGCAACTGTGCTGTCAGTTTCATTGCAAAGGGGGCAAAGGACTTCATAAAGTTGTATAACAGAGAGATTCAACTTGGTGCAGAAGAAATCCTGTTGAATTTGGTTGCTCTTCATATCCGAGAGAGATAGATAATTGGGACCATCTTAATTCCCCAAGGCCTTTTCTGTACCCAGGAGAAAGGCTCACAGCTGGAATCACTTTCTGGAGAAAAATACAGAAATAATTGCCACATGTCATATACGCTAAAATATCTTTCGACACCCGTCCTGCAGAGGGCTTATTCATCTGTCCAGTTCCTGGGTACTGTTTAATTATTTGGTGCTTATTTCTCATGTATTAATGTCAGTGTTCTGTGTTTTCACATCTAGTTTTCTTTAAATTGGGGGTGGGGAACCTTTTCTGGGGGGCAATAAAGGGCCACATTTCCTGGATTAAAAGCTGTTGGGGCCACATTCCAGCTGTCAGAATGGGTGGGGCAGTTGCAAACCTTTATGCCAATCACAAGTTCATGCAGAAAACAATTTCCATGGAAACAGAGACATCTATTTAATTCTCAGTAAATCCACTTAAGTTCCAGGTTTCCATTTTCTCCACATACATTCTCACATCAAGTTGTTAAAAAAGAAACACAAACTCTTTATCTGCCCTGACCGTGCAAAAGTCCAAAATAATCAAGTGACGCCTGCATAAGGATAAACGAGTAAGATAAATGAATAGCCGGATTTCAAGTCTTGCCATAAAAGGTAAAGGTAAAGGTACCCCTGCCTGTACGGGCAAGGCTTGCCAGACTCTGGGGTTGGTGCGCCCATCTCACTCTATAGGCCGGGGGCCAGCGCTGTCCGGAGACACTTCCGGGTCACGTGGCCAGCGTGACATCGCTGCTCTGGCGAGCCAGAGCCGCACACGGAAACGCCGTTTACCTTCCTGCTAGAAAGCGGTCCCTATTTATCTACTTGCACCCGGGGGTGCTTTCGAACTGCTAGGTTGGCAGGCGCTGGGACCGAGCAACGGGAGCGCACCCCGCCGCGGGGATTCGAACCGCCGACCTTTCGATCGGCAAGCCCTAGGAGCTGAAGCTTTTACCCACAGCGCCACCCGCGTCCCCAAGTCTTGCCATACAGCTTTCCAAAACTTCGAAATGCAAGTGCATCTCCAAAATTGCATGCATGCAGTTACAAGACGCATGGATGGCTTTTGGCAGATTGCAAGGAACACAAGTCGACCTCTCTCCTGAGACACTTCCCCCTCTGCTTTGGTCTTCTTGCACCAGAACTTCTTGCAGAGGATCCCCTCAGAGTGTTTCTTATTGAACAGCTGGAGGGTAAGAAGGAACCATCTGGTGTAGCACCAGGATTTCCACATATCTGTGTCAGTGGCTCTGGGATCCCCTAGCAGAATGTTAAATGTTGCACAGAGGGCCAAAATGAACCAGAGGGTGGAAGATAACAGGGATAGAAGGGACACGGGTGGCGCTGTGGTCTAAACCACTGAGCCTCTTGGGCTTGCTGATCGGAAGGTCGGTGGTTCAAATCCCCATGACAAGGTGAGCTCCAGTTGCTCTGTCCCAGCTCCCGATAACCTAGCAATTCAAAAGCACACCAGTGCAAGTAGATAAATAGGTACCACTGCAGCGGGAAGGTAAATGGCATTTCTGTGCGCTCTGGTTTCCATCACAGTGTTCCATTGCACCAGAAGCGGTTTAGTCCTGCTGGCCACATGATTCGGAAAGCTGTTTGCAGACAAATGCCAGCTCCCTTGGCCTGAAAGCAAGATGAGCACCACAACCCCATAGACGCCTTTGACTGGACGTAACCGTCCAGGGATCCTTTACCTAGAGGTGCAGCATGGTGCAAGTTTGGGGGTGCTGGACTATGACTGGGGAGGACCAAGTTTCAGATCCCTGCTTAGCCATGGAAACTCACTCTTTCAGCCTAGCCTACGTCACAAGAATACTGTGAAGATGAGAGGGGGACTATGGGCTTCTTGGAAGAAAAATGGGATAAGAATGTTGTACATATATGTAAAGTATACAAGAAATTGGAAGAAACCAGGCTATTACATAGAATTACCAATCAAAGCATTTACAATTAATATGGGACTTGAATGGGAGTTCAAATGATTGAACTTGTTTCAACATGCTGGTTTTTCTCTGCTCTTGGATCAATGCAGGTCAGTGCTCCTCCTCCTGAAGAACCCAACCTTCATCTTCCTTTGCTTAGCTGGAGCCACAGAAGCCACACTCATTGCTGGGATGTCCACCTTCGGCCCCAAGTTTCTGGAATCCCAGTTTAGCTTAAGTGCCTCGGAAGCAGCTACCTTGTTCGGTAAGGAAATATTGGTTAGGGGCCATTGCAGGTTGCTTACACCTTCTTAAGCGACTGGGCGTGTACTGCCCGGTTCACACAACATGCTAAGCCAAACATTGGTACAGAGAGACCCGCATGAATGGAAGTGTCCCTGAACAGAGGCTGGCAGCCACTTTGCTGCCAACCAGTCCTTTTTGCTGCTGCACTGTGTTGCATACCCCACAAATGTCCCGGGAAAACTGGGACAACCCGTTTCCCCCCGTGATAGCCTGGCAGCCATTTTGGTCATTGTGATCTCGCACAATTTTGCACTGAGAACTCACCCCAAAGAAAGCGCATCTTCTGGGTTCTGTTATCTTGCCCAGGTCACGTGAGTACAGATGGGAAGATGTGTGTCCCGGTTTAGCGACTCAACATGGCGTTGGCCTAAGGCAAGGTTTGGCTTAGTGTGTTGTCTGAACTGGTAGGGGTGCCAACTTGAATAAAATATTGGGGGGGGGGGGGAGAGAGAGAGATTGGTTCTATTACGCAAATTGTATGCCAACCTGCATCCTCTTCTCTCCCCTTTTTTGGCATAGGGGTGTTGATGGGATTTGATCTTTCTTTTCTGTAAAGTGGAAGCGGTCACCCCACCCAGAAGCCCCTACAACACTGCCAGCTCCAGAAGGGCTGCCTGGGTAAACAGAATTACTCCAAAAACAAGGAGTACTGTATAAGCATGGAAGCTTCTCACCTCCAGCTCTGGGTCTGGGATAACAGAAAGCCAATCCGAAGGGTATTGGCTCTAGCCTGGTGCCAGGCTGCACAACCAGCTCCCCTAGTGGTTACAGTCACCAGGTAGCCAACTCCTAAATGGCACCCCACACAGTAAATGGCTGTGTTATTTGTATTCAAAGCTGCTTAAATGGTAGTCCCTAGGTGGTGTCCCATCCAGATACTGGCCAGGGCGAGCCTTTTTCGTTTGCATTCCTAATGATGTATGTTCCATCTGGCATCAAGTTGGTTTTATGCAATCCTGCTTTCAGTAAAGTCTCAGGTTGGAGACGCTGCTTCATTTCCCAATTGGCTCAAATGCAAGTTGCAGAGTCTGGCCATCCACAAACAAATACCCCACCAGCCTGGAGGGACCCAACTGCATCACAAGCCTTCTGAGACTATTTGTTTCGTTGAACAGATACTCCTTATTCCTTCCAGTGTTGCTGCAGCCTGTGTCCGAGATCAAAGGGACATCTGTCCAATCACAAAGGGGTTCTTAGTCTGTGCTGCCAAGAGCTTCCTCTGTGTTTTCAGACGGGTGTGATTGCAAAAGATAAAGGGAAGCACCTTAATCACATATGTGATCTTGCCGATTTCTTCTCCTTTGGAAGGTTACCTCGTGGTTCCAGCCGGAGGAGGAGGCACATTCCTCGGTGGGTTCATCGTGAACAAATTTAAGCTGCGCTGTTCGGGGATTATCAAGTTCTGTTTGTTTTGCACCATGTCCAGCTTACTGGCCATTTTCATCTTTTTCATCGACTGCCCCAACATGCCCATGGCTGGAGTGACACAGATGTATGATAGAAGGTAGGAGACATGATAAGCCATGTCACTCTGCTGATGCTATTGATGCTGAGGATGCAGCAAAGGGGGAAACTCAGGATTATTTATGTATGAAATTGAGATCAGGGTTCACATCCCCACTCAGCCATGAAGCTCCCTGGGTGACCTCGGGCCAGTAACCTCGGACTTGCAGCCTAGTTAAAATGGAAGGGTGGAGAGAGAAACTATGGGAAACTTCCCCTGGGAAGAGGGACTGATTGTTAAACCCCTCTGAAAATTGTAGCTCTGTGAGGGGCCCCCTTACAAGTCTCAGCACCCTTAACAAACTGCAGCCCCCATAATCCTTTGGGGAAGCCATGGCTGTCTAAAGTGGTGTCGTAATGCATTAAATGTATCTTATGAATGTGGCCCATCTGTGGACACTTCGAGAGGCTAAATGTGGTGTGTGTTGGCAACTTCTATGCTTTATCCAGCATCTTACCCGAAGGCCGCCTCAACCTGTCTGCCCTTTGCAATGTGGAGTGTGATTGTCTGCGAGAGATGTACAGCCCCGTGTGTGGAAATGATGGGATCATGTATTACTCCCCCTGCCATGCTGGATGCAAGAAAGTATCTACTAGCCACGACAGCGGGAAAAAGGTATGATCTATGGAAAAGATCTGCTCTGTCTTGTTGTCAGGGTCTGGGCAGAGGAGGACTAGTGGCATACAACCAAGGAAACGGGGGCAGTTGGCAGGCCCCCAGCTGGCTCCAGCCCACCGGCCAGTGTGCCGGGCAATCTCCAGTCCTTGGTGCAGCATCTGCGACTCACAGCTTCGAAAGCTAGAGCACACAACTAAGCAGAGACAATGCGCAGACAGAAGTGCCGGGAGAGTATGTGTGAGCATATTTACAAGCAGTTTATTCAGCATAGGTAAAGGTAAAGGGACCCCTGACCATTAGGTCCAGTCGTGGCCGACGCTGGGGTTGCGGTGCTCATCTCGCTGTATTGGCCGAGGGAGCCAGTGTACAGCTTCCGGGTCATGTGGCCAGCATGACTAAGCCGCTTCTGGCAAACCAGAGCAGCGCACGGAAACGCCGTTTACCTTCCCGCCAGAGTGGTACCTATTTATCTACATGCAATTTGACGTGCTTTCGAACTGCTAGGTTGACAGCTGCTGGGACCTAGCAACGGGAGCTCACCCCGTCACGGGGATTCGAACCGCCGACCTTCTGATTGGCAAGTCCTAGGCTCTGTGGTTTAACCCACAGCGCCACCCATATATCAGGACAAAAGGAAAACATGTCTGATCCCTTTCGTGTCCAAAGCAAGGCAGCATAAGCAAAAGCTATACACAAACAGAAGTTCCCAGCAAGCTGTGCTGGAGTATAAACAGACATGTGACATACAACAATTCCACACGTCTGTTCTTAAGGTGGAACGGAATATTCTAACAGCTTCCCCAGCCTGACCCTTCCAGAGAAGAAGGAGACAATTCAGAATTATAACAGGGGTTTGAGGGAGGCCACAGCTCAAAGGCAGATGAGGGGAAAAGCTGGGAAATAATGGGAGAGAAGGAGGAAGAAGAAGAAGCACCAGGGGAGAGACAGCTGAGTGTCTTTATAGACTCAGTGTCTTTATAAAGCATTCCAGACCCCCCCTCCCAGAACACATCGGGCCTTGAAAGTAGGAGAGCAAAGAACTCAAAGGCAAAAGGCACTTTACAGCACCTGTAGTGATGACTCATGAGGAAGTGGGATAGACGGAGGGAGTGGGGTTTCATTTGGAGCAACACCATTACTCCAAGAGTCTGCATTTCCAAGCATCTCTCTGTCAATATTGAATAAAAAGCATTGGTAAGAACTTTCCTTGTCTTATCTATTCCTGGCAATCTACCGATGGCAGTTGGATACTCTGACGCCTGACACCTGTAGATGCCATGAAGCCTGCTTCATCACAGTTTAGTCAAGCTGTGGACAGAGCTAAAATTAACTGGGAGGGAGGGGGTTCTAAAACAATTTCCCCTTCAAATGTGTGTGTGTGTGTGTGTGTGTGTGTGTGTGTGTGCATGTAATTTTTATTCATTTCTATTAACACAAAGTGTAGAATGCATCCTGGAATGTATGAGGTGTGTGCCTCGTTGGTTGCTCTATCTCAGCATTGTCTATAATAGCTTCCGACATCCTGGTAACCACCAGATGTTTTTGGACTAGTCAGATGAAAGTTGTGGTCCAAAACATCTGGAGCTCACCAGGTTGTCGGAAGCTGCTCAGTGCTGTTTGGAAGTGACTCTCTGGAGTTTCAGACAGAGGTCTTCTCAAGTCCCACCTAGAGGTGTCCAAGATTGAACCTGGGACCTTTTGCATGCAAAACACAGGTTCTATCACCAAGTTGTGATGCCACCTCAATATGCAAATGAAAAGCATCTTTGTTTGGTTCCCAGCATGTGGGAAAGTAGCATGTTTTGGCAGAGCGTGTGGATTGCTTCTAAATGGGACCTTCTCTTGTATGCTTGACAAGGTTTACCATGAGTGCAGCTGTATACTTGATGCTCCCGCTGCATCTGGCTTGGCGACCACAGGAAAGTGTACCTCCTCCTGTGAGAGAAGGACTCTCCTCCTGATTTTCATGTTTGTGGTCATCCTCTTCACATTCCTCAGCAGCATTCCTGCTCTGACGGCCACTTTACGGTAAGCCGCAAGGACCTGATCTCATTCTTCAGAGCTTGTCCCATCAGAACCTCAACTCCCATCATTCCTGACCACTGACCTGTCACTGAAATTCTACTGAAGACATCTGAAGGCAGCCCTGTTTAGGGAAGCTTTTAACGTTTAATAGGTTATTGTATTTTAGTGTTCTGTTGGAAGCCGCCCAGAGTGGCTGGGGAAAC